>JASVEL010007226.1:0-125330 GCA_032618575.1 Nicotiana noctiflora
ACTGAAATCTACCAACACTAGTAGCTCTGATACCATGTAAGTTTTAGCTACTGCAGACTTGTTATTTGATTGAATGCACACAATATTTTCTTCATTCATTTCAAGGGAATATATACAAGTAGGATAATCCAAGTAGCAACCAGCTAGGATCATAAACAAATAAATCTGAGCTGTTGACAACATGCTAACAGGCTGTTCTAACTTTAACGACCTGTTCTAACTTTAACAGCCTGTTCTAACTTTAACAACCTGTTCTAACTAACACTCCCCTCAAGTTGGCATATAGATATCTGTCATGCCTAACTTGCTTACAAGAACATTAAAATTTGGCTTGAATAATCCTTTAGTGAACATGTCTGCCACTTGAAGATTGGTTGGGACAAATGGTGTACAAATGCTTCCATCTTCAATCTTTTCTTTGATGAAGTGTCTGTCAACCTCCACATGTTTAGTTCTATCATGTTGGACCGGATTGTGTGCAATGCTAATTGCAGCTTTGTTGTCACAGTAGAGTTTCATGGGTAATTGCATTGGCACTTCTAACTCTGTTAAGACCCTTCTAAGCCATATAGTCTCACAAATTCCTTGTGCCATTGACCTGAACTCAGCCTCTGCACTGCTTCTAGCTACAACTGATTGTTTCTTGCTTCTCCAAGTGACCAGATTTCCCCAAACATAGGTACAATAACCTGAAGTAGATCTCTTGTCCATTACTGATCCTGCCCAGTCAGCATCAGTGTAGGCTGCAATCTCCCTGTTCTCTGTCTTCTTGAATAGCAAACCTTTTCCCAGAGTATTCTTCAAATACCTCAAAATTCTGTGGGCTGCTTCTAGATGTTCATTCTTGGGAGAGTGCATGAACTGACCGATCATACTGACAGGGAATGCAATATCTGGTCGTGTATGAGAAAGATAGATGAGTCTTCCCACCAGTCTCTGAAACTGTCCACAATCAACTTCTTTTCCTTCCTTGACACCAAATTTGACATTTGGATCAATAGGAGTTTCAGCTGGCTTACATTCACTCATCCCAGTTTCCTTTAGAAGATCTAGTACATACTTTCTCCGTGACACCATGTTACCATGTTGTGATCTTGCAATTTCCATTCCTAGGAAGTATTTTAAATTTCCTAGGTCTTTAATCTCGAATTCCTCAGCCAATTTCTGGTTCAATCTGCCTTGTTCAATCTCATCATCACCTGTAAGAATAATGTCATCAACATACACAATAAGAACAGTCATTTTACCCTTTAGTGAGTGGTTAATGAACATAGTGTGATCTGCTTGCCCTTGCATGTAGCCCAGTTTTTTCATATACCGAGTAAGTCTTTCAAACCAAGCTCTAGGGGATTGTTTGAGACCGTATAAGGACTTCTTCAGTTTGCACACCTTCGTTCCTCCAATTTCTTTATTGCCTGGAGGGGGATCCATGTAGACTTCTTCCTCAAGCTCTCCATTAAGGAAAGCATTTTTCACATCTAACTGCTGTAGAGGCCAGTTCAGATTAGCTGCTAGGGACAACAATACTCTGATGGAGTTCATTTTTGCTACTGGAGCAAATGTCTCCAAGTAATCAATGCCATAAGTTTGAGTATATCCCCTTGCTACTAGCCTTGCTTTGTACCTTTCCAGAGATCCGTCAGAGTTGTATTTGATGGTGAACACCCATTTACAACCCACTGTTTTCTTTCCTTTTGGTAGATCAATCATCTCCCAAGTCTTATTCTTCATTAGTGCTTTCATCTCCTCCCGAACTGCCTCTTTCCACTTAGGATCATTTAGAGCATCATGGATAGTTTTTGGAATTTCTAGGCTGTTTAAGTGAGATACAAAAGCTGTAAAAGAAGGTGACAGTCTATCATAGGAAACATGGTTAGACAAAGGATATAATGGTGTCTGTGTACATTTTCTAACACTTTTTCTTAGAGCAATAGGAATATCTAGATCATTAGGTTCGAATTCTAAATCTGAAACAATATTTAATTCAGAATTACCTGGTGTTTGAGGCACAATGGCTGGAGAAGATGATTGTTGAGAAGTGAATTTGTCAGCCTCTTTCTCCCTTCTAGAGTACACCTTCAATGGTTTTATTTGATTGCTTAAAACATCACCATTTTCAGATATAGTTTCAGTTATGATTTCAGTGTTACTAGGAACCTGCGTTATTTCTTGTATATTAGGGATTAAACTCTGAGAGTCAGATTCAGACTTTTTAGACCAATCTAGATCTAGGTCTTCATAGCAATTCTCCCCCTGAAGACCAGTGCCATAGAACATCTCATCTTCATTAAAAGTACCATCTAAGGTTATGATAATTTTCCTAGTTTTAGGATTATAGAGTTTAAAACCTTTCTGAGTTGGGGCATATCCTATGAAGACACATTTTTGTGCTCTAGGATCAAGTTTGTTTCTATTGTGATCATGAATATGAGCAAATGCTACACATCCAAACACTCTCAAAGGTAGGTTATGGATGAGCTTAGTAGTAGGGAATTGTTCTAGGAATACTTGCACAGGTGTTTTGAAGCCTACAACCTTAGAAGGCATTCTATTTATGAGATAAGTGGCTGTTAAAACAGCCTCTCCCCACAGACTTTTAGGACATCCACCCGTAAACAACAAGGCTCTAGTAACCTCTAGTAAGTGTCTGTTTTTTCTCTCAGCTACCCCATTTTGTTGAGGAGTATCAACACATGAACTTTGATGAACAATCCCTTTGTTTACAAAGAAGCTTCCTAAGACCTTATTGAAGAATTCTTTTCCATTGTCACTTCGGAAAATTTTTATCTTTTCATTGAACCTGAGTTTCAATCATTTTATAAAACTTTTCAAAGATCCCTTTTACTTCCCCTTTTTCTTGCATTAGGTAAACCCAAGTTAATCTCGTGTGATCATCTATAAAACTGACAAACCATTTTTTATTTGAAGTGGTTTCAATTTTACCCCATACATCACTGTGAATTAAGTTGAAAGGTTTAGTGGCAGTATATGTCTTAGCAGGGAAGCTACTTCTCTTATGCTTAGCCAATTCACAAAATTCACATTTTAACAAAGAAGGATTTTCATTGATAAAAAACTTAGGAAACAATAACTTCAGATAATGAAAATTAGGGTGTCCTAATCTGAAATGCCATAACATAAGTTTATTCCTAACAAGGCTGGTTTGAAAGCATACAGACTTTAAAGGTGTACTGTTTTCCAAGAGAAAGAGACCTCCAACTTCTTCAGCATTGCCAATCATCTTCCCCGAGCCCTTGTCCCGAAATACACAAGAATTTGAGTTAAATATAGTCTTACAATTCAGATTCTGGTTAAGCTTAGAAACTGATATCAGATTGCAGGATAGTTTAGGTACATGTAGAACATTTTCAAGGGTTATGAGAGGTGTTAGCTTAACAGTTCCTTTCCCTGCTATGGCTGAAAAAGTGCCATCAGCAATCCTAATTTTCTGATTGCCTGCAGATGGTTTATAGGTAAAAAAAAATTTTGAATCTCCCGTCATGTGGTCACTAGCACCTGAATCTATAATCCAAGAGTCATCCTTCATTTTTTCTATACTAACATAGGCTGAGGGTATATGTATATTACCTTTTTGGGCAAAAGAACACCTAGGGTTACTATTTTGACCTGTTTGTTTGAGGAGTTGCTGCAAAAACTCTATCTGATCCTTAGTGAAGAGATTCAGTTCTGAAGATGCTTGAGACTGATCCTCTGTATTTGATGTTAAATAGGCCCTTCCTCCCTTTCTTTCCTTGGTGTTCTTCTTCTTCCAATTTGTTGGTTTCCCATGGATTTCCCAGCAAGTGTCCTTAGTATGCCAGTATTTTTTGCAAACTTCACACCAAGGCTTGTTCTTTTCTTCTCTGTTTTCAACCACAAGGGCCGATGATTCCAGGCCCTTTGATCCTTCACCCGCAGCGTCTTGAAGCATCACTCTTCTCCTTGATTCTTCCCTCCTTACCTCTGAGAATGTTTCTCTTAAAGGTGGCAGTGGCTTCTTTCCCAAGATTCTGGATCTACATTCATCATACTCTTTATTCAGACCAGCTAAGAACAAGTAGATTCTCTCATCTTCTTCTTGTTTCTTAGCTTGTACACTGTCTTTAGTGCAATTCCACTCAAGAGTATAACATTGTTCCAGTTCTTGCCACATGGAAACCATCTCGTTGTAAAAGATGGTGACCTCCTTTTCTTCTTGCTTGTTGTTCCAGAGCTTGTTTTTAAGCTCAAAGATCTGAGAAGCATTTTCCAGATCTGAATATGTTTCTTTGACAGCTACCCAAACATCTCTTGCAGTGGGTAGGAACAAATATGGCCTTCCAATAGAAGGCTCCATTGAGTTTAGGAGCCAGGATGTAACTAGGCAGTTTGTTGATTCCCAAGTGATGAATTTGGGATCTTCTATATTAGGTTTTGCCTCACCACCATTTATATAACCTAGCTTACCTCTACCAGCAATAGCAAGCTTAACAGATTGAGCCCATTCTAAATAATTCTTCCCATTCAACCTATGTGATATTGGAAGAATGGAAGTATTATTAGAATCACTGCTGTTACTGCTCATTTTGATGACTGAAGGGACACTAGTAGTACTCCCAGTAATTGTTTCTAAACTCTCAGTACCCTCCCCCTCAGAATCTGATGAATCTTGCCCAATGTTGGCAGATTTCACCATTAATTGGAACTAAAAAAGGGATTTAGACAAGGTGAGCCCATGTCTCCGTACTTGTTTGTGTTGATTATGGAGTACCTAAATAGATCCCTCAAACAGTTACAACACAATCCTGACTTCAGTTATCATCCTAGATGCAGCAAGATGAAACTGGTACATATATATTTTGCTGATGATTTACTCATGTGCTGCAGTGTTGATATAATTTCAATCGACTAATGATCCAATATTTTAATCATTTCTCTGATGTGTTTGGGCTGAAAGTAAATTTGGATAAGAGTTCTCTGTACATTGCTGGAATTCTTCAGGAACTGAAGCAACAGATTTTAAACGAGATGTAGTTTGCACTAGGAGAATTGCCATTCATATACCTGGGGGTTCCACTTTCTTCAAAGAAAATTATTGTACAATAATGTATACTAATTGTGGAGAAGATAATATCAATAATCAGATGTTGGACTACTAAGTTTCTATCCTATAGTGGAAGGGTGCAGCTGATCAAAAATGTTCTTTTTGAGATGCAAACATACTGGGCTCAGATTTTTATATTGCCCACGAAGGTTGTTCAACTTATCACAAGTATATACAAAACCTTTCTATAGACTGGAAGCTGTGAAGTATCGAGAAAAGCTCTAGTCTTCTGGGAATCATTATGTATGCTAAGATAAGTTGGGGGCCTAAAGTTGATAGGCTACACTTTGTGAAACAGGGCAACCATATGCAAACTCCTATATGCAGTTACTACAAGGAAGAAATCACTATGGGTGCAATGAATACATGGTTATTACCTAAAGAACAATGAGATAGTGTCAATGGAAACACCTAGACATGCTTGCTGGCTTGTGAGGAAAATATTTGATGCTAGAAAATGGTTTGGAAACAGGAACTACAAGGTGGAACTGAGAAAATGCAGCAAGGGTGATAAGTTCAGCATCAAGGCAGCCTATCTATCCTTTCAGTCACAGTATCAAAAAGTTCAATGGAAAAATCTAACTATGGAGGCAAGACAAATTTCTAGGCATCAATTCATTCTATGGCTAGCCATAAAACAAAGGCTTGCAACTGTGGACAGACTAGAGAGATAGAGAATATATGTACCAAAAGAGTGTGTTTTGTGTTCTACAGGAACTACATAATCACTAGCTCACTTATTCTTTGAATGTAAATATATAGGAGATATTTGGTGTTCTCTATTAAAGTGGATGAATGAAAATAGAACTCCTAAAACATGGAGTGAGGAGGTATGCTGGATGGCAAAGAGGTGCAGAGGAAGCAGAGCTAAAAGCCAAGTTCTAGCATGGCTGTTTGCTACAATAATATACCATGTATGAGGTGAAAAGAATGCTAGAATATTTCAAAATGAAGAGAGAGAGAGTTATCAGAGACTTAAAGAAATTAGCCTCCAACTGCACATTATAGGACAAAATTATAGCAAATGGAAGAAGATACTAAATAGCTTAAATAATTTTTCTAGCTAAAAGTGGATAGCTCATGAATGTAAATGCATATTTAATACTCTTAGACAGAAGGATATAAAGATGATTAGTTCTTGAGTCCAAATGAAACTAACGGCCGTAAATTTACAATTTTGGTTGAATAAAATTTTACTTTAACCAAAAAAAATATTGATAATCATTTAAGTATTTTCAAATATTAAGGTTCAGTAAATTACGAAACATTATTTATGATCAAACCAGCCACTAAATACATATTGTTTCCATTTTCCTCATCCAAAAACAAAAAAGAAAAGACATTAAAACTTTTCTATAGAAAAAAAATCTTCCTCCTCTTCATTCCTATTTTTTGTCCCTAAGTATCGAAGGTACTATACATTATATGTATATCCCTGGTTCATATAAATAAGGATCAGAGGTGAAAAAACCAGTGGTGTCATTCACCTCCCTCCCCATTTTGACCCCATACTGAAGTTCGCCGGCTCAAGCTCCGGCACCGGTTAGTTTCCGGCAGAGAAAAACATTTTCTTGTTGAAAAAGATCTCCTTTTTTGGAATTTTGATCAACAAATCCTCAATTTTCTCTGTCTGAAACAAAACAACGATGATTCAAACCCTATGTTATTACCTATCTGAACACCCATTAATCGTCGGGTTCCGTTGGAAGCACAGCCAATCATGGGGCAACACGTGGGTCTTCCTTTTCACCTCCATAGCCGCATACGTCATCTTCTCCGTTTTCCTCCACCTCTTCCTCCTCCTTCTCTTCCGCCACCGTCGTCCGCTCCCTCTTGGCCCAATCCCCGCTGTCCACTCCCTCTCCATGGCCTTAATCTCATTCACCATCTTCGCCGGGATCCTCCTCTCCGCCGCCGCAGAAATCCGTGACACCCGTTGGTTCTGGCGCCGTTACAAAACGACTCCGTTTCAATGGCTCCTCTGTTTTCCACTCGGTACTCGTCCTTCGGGTCGGGTCTTTTTCTGGTCCTACATTTTTTACCTGTCTCGTTTCCTCCATACGTTCCGCACTTTCTTCACTATCATACGACGTCGTAAACTCTCTTTTTTTCAACTATTCAACCACTCGATCCTCATATTCATGTCATTTTTATGGCTAGAATTCTCACAATCATTTCAAGTTTTAGCCATAATTTTAACAACTTCTATTTATTCCGTGGTTTACGGGTACAGATTTTGGACTGCCGTAGGTTTGCCCAGCAAATGTTTCCACTTTGTGAATCACTGTCAGGTTGTTTTGTTGGGTTGCAACGTTGTTTGTCATGTTGGGGTTCTTTTGTTGCATTTCTTGAAAGGTGGGTGTAACGGAATTGGCGCGTGGGTTTTAAACTCTGTACTAAATGGTGCCATTCTCTTCTTGTTCCTTAATTTCTATGTCAAGTTGCATTTGGAGAAGAGGAAAATTGGTGTTACTAAAGGATCCGAAACTTTGGACTCTGTCAAAGACAAGGATAATTAAGGTCTGCCTTTTCCTATAGTTTTAAGCTCTTCTTTTTTTCCTTCTTCTGTATACGAAATATATATATACAGAGTAGTACTTAGCTGATTATCCCTTGAAAATTTTGTTAATTGGATTGTAAAAATTATATTAAGGGGTAAGAATAATGATATCCCTTTACCATTACTGAGTATATATATATTTAATTGATGCTATTAGAAGTGAATAGTTATGAATGTTCTTGTTGTTAAAACTCATGTGTTTTTTCACGTTTCTTATCCTTTCCGAAACAGCCTCTCAACTCCTCTCTCAAACAACAACAATAACAATCCAGTATAATCCCACTTAGTGGGGTCAACAACAACAACCCAGTATAATCTCACTTAGTGGAGTCTGAGGAAGGTAGTATGTATGCAGAACTTACCCCTATCCTGAGGCTGTTTCCAAATAGACCCCCGGCATCCTTCAAGAAATACTCACCTTGCTTTTGGGGAGACTCGAACTCACAACCTCTCGGTTGGAAGTGGGGTTGATTACCATTAGAGTAACTCCACTAATAAATTATATTGGGTCGTTGTTCTTGTTATCTTTCAAAAGAATTTTGAATTATATATATTGGTAGTAAAGTTTTTGATATTAATTACTAGTATTATAATTCAATTTGTTGTAGCAGGTTATCTAGCTTAATGTTTAGATAGTTAATTTTAATTTGTTGTGGACAGTTCTGATTGTGTAAAAAGTGGTGAAGTTAAACTCAGGTCAATAAAGAGAAGCATGGTTTTACAGTAGTTCTTTGTTTCCCATGCTGCTAATTGCAATGATGTAAAGCTTTACAGAAAAATAAAAGGTACGTAAGTTTGATGATGGTGTAGTTGCTGTCAAATAAAAGGTGATGAGCACAATGAATTTTGTCAATATACTCAATTATTTTGCGGATCATAACGTATATCTGGCTCTCTGCAATGTGGCAACGTTCGCTCTCTCTTTGGTACATAATAAGTGAATTATTAATCTTTTTATTTTAAGTAAAATGTGTGTCTTTTTTATATAATCAAGAAGAAATCAACTTTATTTCTTCAAAATTTATCCGTACGTATATTTCTGAATGTGTCAAGTTAAGATGGACCGGAGAAAGTATGACAGAAGAAGTTTAGAACTTTTTACTAGTTAGAATCAGCAGCCAATGATGAAAATTAAGCTAAATCTTGACATAAGACTTGACTTGGTCAATTTGCTATGTGGCTAGTCCTTTTATTGGTGCTACTGTATAGTACTCAGTTCTTCAAAATAAGTGATTTTTTTTTGGATATTTTTATACATATTAAAAAAGGTATTTTTAATATTAATTAGCAATAGAATTGACCATTTTAACCTTATTATCTCACATAAATACTCCTAACACATATTCCAACACTATTTACTCCAAGGACAGTATTGGGAAAATATCATTAAGTTATTCTTGAAATTCGAAAAAATCACTTATTTTAGACCGGAGGGAGTACTCTGTTTGAGTTTGAGTTAAGTGAACCTATTTTTTGTTTGGTTCATTTAAAAAAAGTAATTTTTTTTTAAATTTAATTTTAATTTTTAATAATGAAAAGCTTTTATAATTATATAGATATTTTTGGTTTATTTTAACTTGTTTAAGATAACAAATTTAATAAGTATGAGTATGATTTTTTAGGTAACATGGGCTAAGACTTTGTAGTTTGTACATTCTTACTAAGGATAGATTGCTGGATTTTGTTGTCGATTTATTTATTATAAAGGACAAATTAAGGGTCTCTTCCAAATTGATTGCTTTCCCAATATTTGGCTCAAGTTACTACAAGATAAGGAATCATCTCGCCCGGTGTGGTCTAATAGTGGATAAAATGACTGACAATCATTGCAAATCCATGTTCAATTTTCCGTGGTGTTACAAAATATTAGGTAATTTCTTCTTAATTACTTGTATTAATGGAATATAGTAATATATACAAAAGAAATAATGACGTACACATTAATTGATGTTTACCTTGAAAGTGATAATTATAATTAGATTTAATTTTATGGTTCTAAAAATATGCGATTTATGATAGTGATTAAACATTGTAAATAGTATAACAACCAAACCGAATGATTGGAAAACGGGGCCTCGAGGTCGAGTCAGATGCTCGGCTAAGGGCAATCGAGGGAAGATTAACAGTTATGAGAGTTATGATTGCGGCTTTTTATGATCAATAATGAGTAATAAATGAAGAACAATAAATAGAGTACTATGAATATAAACAATAAATGTAAGTAATGAAACCAAGAGTTAAGTTAGAAAATAGAGAAAATGTTCTTGTATATTCAATATTTTGTATCAGATTCCTCTTATAAAATGACAAGGATCCCCTTTATATACGAGGAAAATCTTAACAAATGTATTTATTACAAATATACATAGCTGGTACAACTATTTAACGCCATGATACCAGTCTGAACTAGCCTGCTAAACTTTGTTAGCCCTAGCCAAGCGCCTTGGGAACCTCACATCTATCCACCATAGCTGCTGATTTTACATTGCCTCGAGTTAGATCATTGAGTATACATGGGGTTGAAACCCCGAGCTTGGCTTCGAGCCGCTGGGACGGTATTTACGAGGCGCCTTAGTGATAGTGAAATTGGACCACTAATTTTTACCGTGTACAGTTGACCTTACTTTAGTCTTTGTAGAAAAAGGTATTATCTCATATTTATGCTTACACTTTTTTCCTGTCGAATGGGAATTTTTATTTGGCTAAGTAAAGATTATTTGGATGTAGAGAAATTTAATTCTGGCCTAACCAAGATGAAGATGGCATAGCTAGTAGCTTCGCAAAAATAATGTACTTTTATTCTAAAGGAAGATCGATGAATGCCCCTCTCTTTGTTGTTGAGGAAACATTTTTCCAATGATGAATATTTAAATCCCTATGTCGGTTTACCAAGTAGTCGCTGTTATCCAAGGGTTGTTTGCTTAATTAATGGTAAATGAAGTGGAATAAAATATAAGGGTTTTAATTCTGGTAGAGATGAAAATATAAAATTACGTGATTTTTCTTTATTTGCTCAAGTTTTAATCGATAATGTAACACGATATTTGTGCTAATAGGAGATAGCAAGCTGGGATAGAATTAAAGAAGTATCTACAAGTTCAGATGAATCAAATAACTTTTGCTTAGACATATATTTATATAAAAATTTATAAATATATTTTATTCTAAACCCAATAACTAAAATAATCTATGAATTCGATCACAAATTGAAATCCTCTAATAGCAAATACCTCTATAATTGAACAGGGGCAGATGTAGAGCATTAAATACGGGGTCCCGGGAATCAGTAACTCTTGTATGAACTTTGTATTTATATTAAAAAATTTACTAAATATTTGTAAATATCTAACTATGAACCCAATTATTATTACAAATTAATTTAAAATTACTGTAGCAACTCATAAGGCTCAAATTCTAGACCTGCCTATAAATATGAAATATTTAGTAAAACAATTGAAGTGAACACAAATAGTTATTTAGGAAAGTGTAAGTTTCGATGCAGAATATTTAAAAATGTTTGCAAAAGAAAACTATACTAGCAAGCGTATTTGTTGGAGTAGTTACGTTGAACTTTCTTATCATTAAGGTACAATTAGGTCGGCGCGTCACTTTCTGATTAAATTGGAGTTGTTGCTTTTTGCTATTTGAGGTCAATATTATTATTTGACGCCGGGGAAGTTGCGTGAGATGAACTTAATTGCCCGTGTATTCAATTTTCATCTTCTTTTTCAAGCATTTAATACTGAGACTCGGAGTTGGTGCTTTTGCCCTTTGTAGATATAAATTCACAAAAGGGTAAAAAATATCTTTAAATTATTTTGAATAACTCAAAAATATCTTTCGTTTATTTTCTGTACCAAAAATATCCTTAATAGTCTAAGTTTTGGACCATATGTACCCTTATTAACTAACAGAATTCCACATAAGATGCCACCTCATGAAAAAAGACCCCACTTTCTTTTTACCCTATCCAACCACCCTTTAACCTGAGGCGAATAAAACAGACCCCTAATAAGGATTAAAACTCCACAGCTAAAGAGGCCATTAACTGCCATTTTTTGATGAAGTTCTCCTTTCACTTACCCATCCTGTTTTTCTCTATCATCTTTGTTTTATCCACAAACATATTCCTTTTGGAACGGAAGGACGTGGCACCAAACTCTGCACCAAGAAAAAGGCAACTTCCTCCAAAAGAATTCGAGTTAATTTTTTTCATGTTCGTTAAACTTTTATGTTTGTTATCAAAAAGTTATTTTTTTTTTACGTAAAAGTCATTCAATTTTGTATTTATTAGATAAAAGTCATTTTTCTCTCTTTTGTTACACAAAAATTATTTTACTTTGCTCTAATTATTACAAAAGTCATATTTTTACTGAAAAGTCTATTACGCCCTTGATATTATATAAACCTTCATATTTATGTAATACATTCTATATTATATATTTTTAACTATGTATTTTATTTTAAATAAAATAATTTAATATTATTTTATTTATTTATAATATATTCATTTATTTAATTTTTTCTTAACGATAATTTTCAAAATATATTTGTATGGGGCCAAATATGGTTTAATTATTTTGGGTCGAGTGCGGTTCTCTCCCCGCCCATATAATAGCGAGGGTACGACCCTCCCTCACGTTTCTTACAGCGAGGGCGTAGTATAAGCGTAAGGGTACGAGCGTCGATGTATATATTTAGACGTCCCCTCTTCAAGGGCGCCAGCGGCCCCTCGACGGATTGTAATTTTCGTAAGAAAACCTCGCGGGAGGAGTCACATTGGAAATAACTTTTCTCGTGATGGATCAGGAGACGACATACAATGTCATCATTGGGCGCCCATGAATACATGCCATGCGAGCAGTCCCCTCAAGCTTATACCAAGTGGTCAAGTTCCCTACCCCATGGGTGATATTAAGCATCAAAGGGGAACCACGTACCGCGCAAGAGTGTTACAAGATAACACAAGACTGCGTCAACACCCGACAACTGAGGGGAGCGAGCGCGGAAGCATAGCAATTAGCAATGTCGAGGACTAAAACTGACCCGACAACCGACACCATCGGGGATCCAGATATTGTAGAAGCCTGTAAAGCAACGATCGAGGATCTCGATCCGATCCAGTTGGATAGCCACAACCCTGAAAAGAAGGCCTACATCGGCCACGGGCTCGCCAACCCAAGTAAGTATCGTGAATTTTTAACTAACCATGCAGATCTGTTTGCCTTTTCCCATGCATATATGCTGGGGATTTCGCCAGTTATCACTACCCACAAACTAAACATCGACCCACTGCATCCGCCGGTACGGCAAATCAGAAGAAAGTTCAACGTTGCAATCAACGAGGCAGTCCGCGAGGAAGTAGACAAGTTACTCGCCAACGACTCTATTAGGGAGTCAAAATACCCTCAGTGGGTCACCAACGTCGTAATGGTCAAAAAGAAGAACGGGAAGTGGAGAATGTGCGTGGACTTTACCGACCTGAAAAACGTACCCTAAGGACTCCTTCCCCCTCCCACACATTGACCAGCTGATCGACGCCACCGCCGGACATGAACTACTGCGTTTTCTAGACGCATATTCCGGTTACAATCAAATCTTGATGGCCAAAGAAGATCAAGAGAAACAACCTTTATCACTCACCAAGGGACCTACTACTACAAAGTGACGCCCTTTGGGCTAAAAAATGCAGGGGCCACGTATCAAAGGCTGGTCACCAATATGTTCAAAGGGTAACACGGTAAAACCATGTAAGTTTACATCGATAACATGCTAGTGAAATCCGCAAAAAAGTAGGATCACATCAACCACTAGCAAGAGGCCTTCGAAATACTAAAAACGTGTGGGATGAAACTGAATCCCGAGAAGTGTGCCTTCGGCGTGGCGTCAGAAAATTTTCTAGGGTTTCTCGCATCCCAAAGAGGTATCGAAGTTAACCCCGACCAAATCAGGACGATTGCCTCGATACCCGAGGTGCTAAACAACAAAAAATAGGTCTAGAAATTGATTGGCCGAATAGCTACCATCTCTCGATTCATCTCACAATCCTCAGATAGATGCCACAAAATTTTCAACATCCTTTCACTTATGTAGAATGCCCGTGGAACAAGAAATGCATCAAAGCTTTGCAAGAACTGAAAACGTATCTGTCGTCACCACCACTGTTGACCAAAGCGGAGCCGGGCGAGCCCTTACTGACATATCTGGCCGTATCGGAAGTCGCCGTCAGCGCAGTGTCGGTTCGCGAAATGAAAGGTACGCAATCCCCTACCTATTACATTAGTAAAACCCTGGTGGACACCAAAACACGGTATCCACACCTTGAAAAGTTGGCCCTGGCAATGGTCACAGCTTCAAGAAAGCTCAGACCCTATTTTCAATGCCACCCCATTAAAGTAGTGACCACATTCCCCTTAATAAGCATTCTACATAAGTCCAAACTATCGGTCCGACTCGCCAGATGGGCCATAGAGCTCAGCGAGCATGATATCACATATATCCCTAGGAACGCCATCAAGTCAGAAGTCCTCGTCGACTTTGTGGCCGACTTCAGCGCAAAAATACTACCGGACGCAGAAAAGGAAGCCTTGCACTCCACCTCAAATACCGACCTCTGGTCCCTCTACACAGATGGAGCCACCAATGCCTCGGGATCAGGACTGGGACTCGTCCTCGAAGTCCCCACAAAAAGAAATCATTCGCCAGTCCATACGATGCCCCGAGATGACTAACAACAAAGCAGAATACGAAACTGTTATTTTAGGTATAAAGCTAGCCATCAGATACGGGGCCCGTCGGCTCGTCCTGCACTACGACTCTCAACTCGTGGTAAATCAAGTCACTGGGAATCACCAAATCAAGGAACAAAGATTGCAGAAGTATCAGGCAGAAATCCACAGGTTGATGACACAGCTCGACGAGTGCCGCTTCGAGCAAGTTCCTAGAGCACAGAATGCCGAAATGGATGGTCTGGCAAAACTAGTGTTGCCACCACAAGCCTCAACAAAGAAAGCATCGTCACTCTCCTCCACTCGGCAATCGATCATACAGAGGTACTCTCCTTACACTTAACCTGGCATTGGCGCAACCAATTTCTATCATATTTGTAGGATGAAACCCTCCCGCCCAACAAGAAAAAGGCAAAAAAGCTCCGTATGCAGGCCACCAGATATTGCATGATAAACGACAAGCTCTACAAAAGGACCTTTGGAGAACCCCTGGCCAAATGCCTAGGCCCCAAACAAACGACGCCGGTACTGGAAGAAGTACACGAAGGCCATTACGACGCTCACACGGGCAATCGAGTACTCATACGCTGCCTAATACGAGGCGGATATTACTATCCTACTATGAAAAACGATGCCGCAGAGTACGTCCGCCGATGTGAAAGATGTCAAAAGTTCACCCCCATGATACACCAATCGGGAGAACCCCTCCATTCGGTTACTTCCCCTTGGCCCTTCATCAATGGGGAATGGACATAGTCGGCCCACTACCCGTCAGACGAGGAAAGGTATGTTTTTTATTAGTTTTAACTGGCTATTTTTCCAAATGGGTAGAAGCACGTGCTTACGCCTAAATACGCAAGCAAGAGGTCATCGCATTCATATGGAAGAACATCATCTGCCGTTTCGGCATCCCCAAAGAAATCACCTGTAACAACAAACGACAATTCATCGGTCAGAAAATGATTGAATTCTTCGACAAATGGCACATCAAAAGGATACTCTCAACACCGTACCATCCTGCCGCCAATGGTCAAGCGGAGTCATCCAACAAAACCATACTGAATATACTGAAGAAGAAACTTGAATACGCCAAAGGGCTATGGCCTGAACTGCTACCAGATGTGCTATTGGCACACATGACCACCCCTAAATCTTCCATGGGAGAAACGCCTTACTCGCTAGTTTACGTAACTCATGCCATCATACCAGTCGAAGTAGGCGAGCCAAGATTAAGTGAAGCAGAAAATGATTCGAACCGACTCTAAGACCTCGATGAAGCTGGAGAAATGAGAGAAATGGTCCACATTAGGATGGTAAACAACAAATCGAAAGATACTAAAACAAGAAGGCAAAAATCCAACCACTCAAAGTAGTCGATTACGTTCCGAAAGCCAAGACTTTGGCATCCAAGGACCCAAGCGAAGGAAAACTGGGGACCAATTGGGACGGACCTTACAAAATTACTGCGAGAGCAGACAAATGATCGTTTGACTAGAGAGCATGGAAGGGAAGACGCTCCAAAACAACTGGAACATCTCTCATCTCAAGTATTTCCATTTGTAAAGAGCACCCCCTGAGTCGTACTCTCTTTCCCTCATCCGAGTTTTGTCCTAATCGGGTTTTCTCGGAAAGGTTTTTAACAAGGCGACGAAGGCGATGCTCGAAAATGCTTACGAGACAAATTTGACACGGCAGTTACTCTGCTAATCAGTGCAACAGGCATATCACAGGGACTGAGGCCACGACCATTTCCAATGTATGAAAGGCTACGATTATCTCCATTGTATTAAAGGCTACGTCCATCACTAATGAATGAAAGGCTACGGCCATCTCTCATGTATGAAAGGCTACGGCCATCCCCAATGTATGAAAGGCTATAGCCATCGCCAATGTATGAAAGGACACAGCCATCTCCAATGTATGAAATGCTACGGCCATCTCCAATGTATGAAAAGCTACGACCATCTCCAATGTATGAAAGGCCATGGCCATCTCCAACGTATGAAAGGCTACAGCCATCTCCAATGAATGAAAGGCTACGGCCATCTATAACGCATAAGAGGCTACGATCGTCGCACAAGAAGCTGCGACCACCTATAACGCGTAAGGGGCTACGACCATCTATAATGCACAAGAGGCTACGGACACCTATAACGCGTAAGAGGCTACGATCGTCTATAACGCACAAGAGGCTACGGCCATCTATAACGCGTAAGAGGCTAAGGCCGTCTATAACGCATAAAAGGCTAAGGCCGTCAACAACGTACAAAGAGGCTACGATCTATAACGCATAAGCGGCTAAAGCCGTCTATAATGCATAAAAGGCTAAGGCCGTCTACAACGTACAAAAAAGGTTAAAGCCGTCTATAACGCATAAAAGGCTAAGGCTATGTACAATGTACAGAAAAGGTTAAAGTCGTCTATAACGCATAAAAGGCTAAGGCCGTCCATAACGTATAAAAGGTTAAGGCTAGTATCATAGTCGATCAACTCGACACGATCAATATCATTAAAAAGGTCTCAACCACCCCAAAACGAACAAACGGCTAAGGCTAGAGTCGTAGTGATCGACTCAGTTCAACTACTGTATTGGGAAAAAACTGAATCTATACTAGAGGTGACATGGCGTGACACATGGATTGGTCAAAAGGTCAACATATAATTGTTAATTAAGAAGAACTCAGAATAGACACGAGGTACAATTCAGATACGTATCTCGTACCTAAATAAAGCATTTAGGTCAGGGGATGCTTGAAGATTCCAAAGACAAAAATTTGGCAATGGAAGATACGGGAAAAGGAAATTAAATAGGTACGAAAAGCGGTTTTAGACACGAGTACCGTACCAATTCAAGACATTTAAAGCCAACAGAACAAAATGCGTTAAACACATGGATTTGAAGACAAGAAGAAGTCTAAATTCAATATTAAATTCCTGATACATTGGAGAATTGGTATTTAATAGGAATGATTGTGTTACGGTCTATTCAATGTCATTTATTACTCATAATTGTATCATTAAATCTTAGATTTCATCCTTCTATCTAGGATCAGCTATAAAAAAAAGAAGTCGCATCATTTGTACATACGAAAAATCATTGACATCATATTAGAATACAAATTTCTTTATTGCTTATTTTTATTCAGAGAAAGCCTATTATATTTTTCGATCTCTTGATTATTAGTAACCCAATTTTTTTTTCTTATTTTCTAGCTTTAACTAAAATTTCATATTTTGGTTAAACAAAGTGGTTCCGTTACTGGGAATCTGATAATCTATTCTTTCCAAGCTTGCACATTTTACTTATTGTTAACATCATGTCAAACAACAACAACAACAACAACAATGCTGTTGAAACCAAATCCCTCATGCTTAAGGGGACTTGCACAATGTTAACATAGTTCCTAAAAGATCACATACTGCTGAGCAAGAACTACCACAACTACCATCACCTACTGCTGAGCAAGAACCACCAAAACTACCATCACCTAAAAGAACAGTGATATCATCAATGGAGGAGAGGATATCTACGGAGTAACGTACACTACTTCAAATAAGATTTCTAAAATGACGATTACGCACGGGAAGCAAGTGCGCCAAACCTTAGATCATGAAAGCATAAATTTTGATGATGCAGATGCGGAAGGAGTATTTACTCCTCACAATGATGCACTGGTTATATCATTGTTTGTACATGACATCGAGGTAAAACGAGTCTTGATTGATCCACGAAGTTCTGCAAATATCATTCTACTAAGGGTGTTGCGAGAAATGCAAGTTGAAGATAAAATGACACCAAAAGCACATACGTTGTCAGGCTTCGACAATTCAAGCGTAATAACTAGAGGAGAGGTAATTCTAACAACTTATGCTGCAGGTGTAATTAAAGAAACTAAATTTCAGGTAGTGGAAATATAAATGACCTAGAACATGACTATGGGAAGACCATGTATCCATAATATGGACGTTGTCCCATCAACTTTACATCAAGTTATCAAGTTTCCATCACCTTGGGGGATATGTCAAAATTCGAGGGGATCAACAAACAACTAGGAGTATCAACGCTGTGACAGATACGAGCATCATGGATAAAGAAAAACAGCAATTACAAGAAACAGTTGGAGGCGTCAGCAATCAAACTACAACTGAGAAAACAGATTTAGACTTGAGACCTGATGTAATTCAAGAACCTGAAGAGAATGAGAACATTAAAACAACAATAGAGGAACTCGAAGCGGTGGTGGTATTTGAGCAGTGGCCTGAAAGAAAATTTTACATAGGAGCTAATCTAAAGCCCGACATGCGAGGTATGTTATTCGAATTTTTAAAAGCTAATGTGGACAGTTTTTCTTGGTCCCATACTGATATGACAGGTATACCATCGGATGTGATGACTCACAAATTCAACGAGGACCCATCTTTTATTCCAATTAAGCAGAAGAAAAGAAAGTAGGGGCCTTTCAAAAATCAAGTAATTCAAGATGAGGTTCAAAAATTGCTAAAAATTGGATCAATCCGCGAGGTAAAATATCCTGATTGGTTAGCCAACACGGTGGTCGTACCTAAGAAGAACGGTAAGTGGCGAGTTTGTGCAGATTATACAAATCTAAATAAAGCTTGCCCGAAAGATTTTTTCCTTTCACCCCATATAGATCAAATGATAGACGCAACTACAGGTCATGAACTTTTGAGTTTTTAGATGCATATTCGGGGTACAATCAAATTAAAATGCACCCCGATGATGAAGAAAAAACCTCCTTCATCACAGACAGGGGGACTTACTGTTACAAAGTGATGCCCTTTGGTCTAAAAAATGCTGGAGCAACCTATCAAAGATTAGTCACCAAAATATTCCAAGAATATTTAGGAAAAACTATGGAGGTATATATAGACGATATGCTCGTCAAAACCCATCATTCTAATGATCATATTTCTCATTTATCTGTTACTTTTAAAATTTTGCAAAAATTTAACATGAAGCTCAACCTAGAGAAATGCGCGTTCGGAGTAGCCTCAGGTAAATGTTTTGGTTTTCTTGTTTCTAATTGTGGCATTGAGGTAAATCCTTCTCAGATTAAATCGATCGAAGAAATACCTAATATTCTTACAAATAAAAAAGAGGTTCAAAGGCTGATTGGTAGAATTGCGGCACTAGGAACATTTATTTCCAAATCTTCAAAAAAATGCTTCAAATTTTTCTCGGCACTCAAAAAGCAAGATCATTTCGAATGGAATGAGATTGCCAACAAGCCCTAAAAGACTTGAAGGTTTACTTGTCGAATCCCCCTCTATTGGCAAAACCAAAGGAAGGTGAAAAGCTACTGATTTATTTGGCAGTCTCCGAAGTAACGGTAAGTGCTGTTTCGGTCCATGAAGACCAAGGTAAGCAATCTCCTATTTATTATGTAAGTAAAACTCTGCTAGATGCTGAGACAAGGTACCCGCAGCTTGAAGAGTTAGCATTAGCATTAATCATGGCATCAAGAAAATTAAGGACTTTTATTCAATTTCATCCTATCGTAGTAGTTACTGCTTTCCCTTTACGAAATATTTTGCATAAACATGAACTGTCAGGTAGATTGGCAAAATGGGCTATAGAGTTAAGTGAATATGAAATAATTTATCAACCTAGAACTACTATCAAATCCCAAGTACCGGCTGATTTTGTTGTTGATTTTAGTCAAGGGATACATTTAGAGGCAGAAAAAGAACTACAAGATTTTAATGGTGCAAACACGGGAATTTTGGTATTATTTACTGATGGTTCATCTAATGTGAAGGGGGCAGGCTTAGGAATTGTTCTCATACCACCTACGGGTGAAATAATTAGACAGGCTATAAAATGCCATCCAATAACTAATAATGAAGCATAGTATGAGGTTGTGATTGCATGTTTGGAATTGGCACTTGAACTTGGCATCAAACAAATCATAATCAAAAGTAATTCACAGATCGTATTAAATCAAATACTGGGGACTTATGTAGTCAGGGAAACAAGAATGCAAGAATACCTCGAAAAGGTACAAGAATTGGTAAGACAATTCGAAACTTGGAAGGTAATACAGATCCCAAGAGATGAAAATGCAGAGGTAGATGCTTTGTCCAACCTCGCATCCGCAGCAGACATAGAAAATGATGCAAATGCTTCAGTGGTGCATTTATTTCATTCCGTGCTCGAGCCTGATAAGAATGAGGTAAATTTTAATCATTTAACATGGGATTGGAGAAATGAAATTATTGCTTTTTTGCAGTATGGAACCATCCTAATGACAAAATAAAAGCTCATGCATTACGCAAGAAAGCTGACCGATATTATTTACATCAAGGAAATCTGTATCCGAAAATATTTGGTGGTCCTTTAGCAAGGTGTCTCGGACCTTCGTAGACAGAGTATGTAATGAGGGAAGTACATGAAGGACATTGTGGAAATCATGCATGAGGTAGATCTCTGGTAAAAACACTGATAAGAGTAGGATATTATTGGCCCAAAATGGAAGAGGAAGCTAATGACTTTGTATCTAAGTGTGATAAATTTCAGAGATATGGCAATAATATGCATAGATCAGCTAAACTATTACACCCAGTTATAGCTCTGTGGCCTTTTATGAAATGAGAGATGAATATCATAGGTCCACTACCTCAGGCAAAGGGTCAGGTAAAGTTTCTACTTGTGCTTAATGATTATTTCACTAAATAGGTAGAAGTAGGAGATTTTAAACAGGTACGAGAAAAAGAAGTTAAAGACTTCATTTGGAGAAATATAATATGCCGCTTTGGAGTACCAAAGGAGATTGTGTGCGATAATGGTCCACAGTTTATAGGAGCACAGATCACAAAATTCTTTAAAAGCTAGAAAATCAAAAGAATAACACAAACACCATATCATCACGTGGGTAATGAACATGCGGAATCTACAAACAAGATAATTATCAACAACTTAAAAAAAAGGTTGCAAGAATCAAAAGGTAATTGTCCTGAAGTATTGCCAGTTGTATTATGGGCCTATCGAACAACGATGAAAATAAGTACGGGAGAGACACCATTTTCAATGGTTTATGGTGCAGAAGCTCTGATTCCAGTATAAATAGGATAACCAAGCACACGATATGTCCAAACAACGGAAGACTCAAACAATGAAGAGTTACGTGTTAACCTCGATCTGATTGAAGGAAGAAGAGAATCAGCATTAATAAGAATGGCAACTCAAAAGCAAGTAATTGAGCAATACTACAACATGAGGGCACACCTCAGGTTCTTCAAAATTGGGGACTTCGTGCTTAAGAAGGTGTTCCAATCTACCAAAACTGCCAATTCCGGAAGATTAAGTCCAACGTGGGAAGGACCCTATAGATTACGCGATGTTGCAGGGAAAGGAGCATACGAGTTAGAGACAATGGATGCCAAGGTTCTACCTTCACATTGGAATGCATTCCATTTAAAAAGATATTACTTCTAAAAAAATGATCATAATCAAGTATCTTTATGTTAATTTTTTTCTTTTTGAATTGTTAAAGTTTTACTAACGGTTTTAGATGCTAGGCAAAAACCCTCGTACCAAATGATGAGTTACAACCTACACGGCAAAATGGAATATTCTTAAATTCTGTGCCTAGGGTTATATTAATCTAATGGAAATACACACGAGTTAGGCAATATTTATCTATAATTATACCTCCGAATCCCGTATATTTTTCTATTTCAGGAAAAGGAAAAATTATAAGGAATAAGCAAGTGCTCGAGGCTTTATTGTTTAGCGCTCAAATACTTGGGGGACCATATACTATACATGGATTCGTACAGAAAAACAGATACGGGTATCGAGCAAAAGTTACTCAACTCAATATTCAAATACGAGTACCGAGAAAAAAAATTGATCAAGATTCAGCTACAAATAGATAAGTTCTAATGGAAAGATGGAGACATTCAGCATAAAACATTCACCAATGTTGCAAACACTTTTCAAAACTCTTCTAAACATGTAACGATAGGTTTATGATTATGTGCTAAAACGGGTTACAATGAAAAACCTTGTCTATTCTATATCATAAAAAAAAAACTGTTACAAGAGAAACAGTTGCGAGAAAGTTATAGATGTATTCTTACACATATACAAAGTAAACTTGTCAAAAGTTTATGAATAAAAACTTATCAAAGTTATTACATACAAAACATGTGCATTCCTATTACTTTCATCGTATTATAACACCATTATGAAGTTGAGACATCTTCTTCATTAAGTGTCTATAAAATAAAAGGGCCCTCTATTATTATCTTCATGTTGATATTCCATGAAAAGAAATAAAGCATTTTCAAAGAATAAAAATGCTAAGTTATTCTGTAAGTCCTAAATGAGAAAATAGGCAAGAATAAAATATACAGAACTCATAAAGCTTCTAAACATAAAAAATTAAGAAAGATACTTAGTCATTGAATTGTATTTGTCTTTAAACAAGTGTCCCATTATGGAAACTGGGGACTTCACTGAAAAATCCCTTAAAATCACCCAGGGATTACATCACAATCACTAAAAAAAGACAAGGATTGAAACATTTCTAATTGGTCACTGAGGGAATTGGAGTATCGGAAGTTGTAGCTTCACTTTCAGCAATAGGCTCAATAACAACTTCTAAAGGAGAAACAATAGGAGTAGTTTCAGCCAAACTTGAAGTATCAATGTCATCGAGGAAAGCAGTAGTCACGGGAATTCCAATCACTGTATACAGATGTTTCACCCCTCTATCACTTGAATCATAACTTCAACTGCTTCAGTAATTGCTTCACAATTCAAGGGTTCTGCTGCTTCAGGAGTTCCAAGTACTAGAGAAGAAATATCAATCGGTTGTTCTAGAGAAGGAGTGGAAACAAGTTGGTTATTATTTTCAATTGCATCTAAAACTTTGGCTAACTCAGATTGCAAATTGAAATTTTCTTGAGTAGCCTCCAACAAAGCATCCCTACGAGACCTCAGAAAAGCCCAATTGACTTTATAATTAAAATTCTCCGCAAGAGAATTATATTCCTCCTCCAGGTTTTCATAATCTCTTTCCCATTTAGCAAGGGTATTTCTCATTGCCTCTTGCTCATATAGGTGGGAATTAAGGGAAGTCTCAAGTGTGGTATGGGAACTCTCTAAAGCACAGACCTTATCTGGAGAAACCTTTAAATCAGCCCGAGTCTGATCTAAGCTTTTCTCTAATTCCTTGGCATACGCTTCTTTTTTCTCCACAAGAGCTTTGAGCTTATTGATTTCTTCATTAGCCCTTGACAAAGAATCACTCGAAAGATCTCTATCCTTTTTTACCTGACTTAAGGAAGCTTTGGTGATTCCTAAGTCTGTAGATAAAATATGATTTTATCGTTCGAAATGGGCTTTGCTATCTCGTAGCTCTTTCATGCTCCCTAAGGTACTTTCAAATTGCTCCTTCCAATTTTGAGCTTCAAGCTGGGCTCCTTCAGCTATTTTCATTGTATTTGAAATGGCCTTATTAGACTCCCGAGCTTTCTTTTCCAAAGTGGAAACTCTTCCCATTAACTCCGTCCCAATCAGGTTAGCCTACAAACATAAGGCATAAAAATAAGAATCTAAAGCAGTAGAAAAACAAATGTCTAAGTTAAAAGAAGTTACCTTCAAGGTTGAATGAACTATGTCATTCATCAAAGTGAAACAACTGTGACTTTGCATCTTTGCTCTCTCCACATCTCCTATTAGAGGCTCAAGCCAAACACCAGACCTACCAGTCTTCCTCAAAAGGTTGTGAGTAGCAGGTACTTCCAATATAACCTTTATCATAGCCATGCCTCTGTTATTAGGACTAGATTCTGAATGCATGGCAGAGGAAGACAGAGTAGTGGAAGGAGGGGCAGTAGAAGCGGTAAATATAGCAGGAGCTGTGGGAGTCGAAGTAGGAGCAGAAGAGATAGATACGGGATACAGGTACGGGAGCAGGAGCACTCATAATAGAAGAAGGAACAAAAGAAGACATCCTAGGTGTAGAATTACTCACGGTTGGAGAGGAGATCAAGGAAATTGGAGAAATGGGAACTGAGGAAGACAAAGAAATCTAATTTAAAACAGGACCGAGCTCCCCACCTTCAAAATCACCAATAGAGAGATGGTGAATGGATTCACTAGGATTCCTTGGTGCAACATCTTCATCAGAATGAGTCAAAACATGCTCGGTAATGGAGGTATGAACGGTAGCATCTTCAATCTCATCCTCCATAATAATGCGTCTTCTAGCTCTAGGTCTAGATACCAAGGAAGAACCTCCTTCTTCCTCGTGTCTATTGCAATTGCTTTTCTCTTTGCTATCAAGGCCTTTGCCTTGTCCAAATCAAGGGAGGTATTGGCAGCAGTACGCATAGCCAAAGAAAAAATATGAACTCTATATTTTATAGAAAGAGGTCTACCGTATGTATTTACAAAAAGTATATATGTAAAGAAATATATACCATGTGTTTTCACTCTCCAGCCATGAAGAGTAGAAATTGATTTCCAAGTTCTTTGCTCCTTAGGAGCAACCTTCAAAATTGATTTTACCCAACCACAGAAGTTGGGAATAGGTTCCACATTTCCCATGGTTGCTACAAAAAACCAACAAGGGATAAAATTAAAAGAGAAAATCAAAATCTCTAAAAACATGCACGGTAAAGTAAATAGGAATTTACGTGCAAAATTCTGCTTCTCAGGGAAGGGAATGTTCGTTTCACCCAGCAAATCCAATGTACAAACAACAACATAACTAAGATACCACCCACGGTCATTGATATCATCAAGATTTACCAGAACTTTCTTACTCATTGCAGTCAAGGTAAAAACCCCATGACGCATTAGGTTGGGGTGATATAAATGAATAAGATGGGAAAAAGTGAAGTTGATTTTGGCTTTGGTAGATAAAAATTTCAAACAATCCACAACCCTCCACACTAAGGGACCAACTTGAGATAAACAGATATTGAAAAAGCGATAAAAATCAAGGATAATTGGGTATGTGGCAGGTTTAAATCCAAAAGTAAAAGGATAAGTATAAACAAAAGAATACCCACTTATGTAAGAAGAAATTCTTTGATTTAGGGCAGGAATGGATAAACGAAGACTCTCTTACCAATTACAATCTTTCCTAATAGTAGGGATTGTAAGCTCAGTTATAAGAGTAGGATAAGCATCGGTCTTTTCTAATTTTGCAATCTGCTTCTGAAGAGATGTTTTGTCACCCCCAAAAGATAAATCACTTGGTACAATATCTTCAACTAAATGTTCTTGAAGAGAGTCAAAAATCTCTTTATCTTTGGAAGAAGGAGTTTTAGAAATAGAACCTTTGGTGCTTGAACTCGGAGAAGCAGAACCAGTAGAGTCTCCACGTGTAGTTCTTAAACTTTGCAGCCTTCCTCCTTTGTCCCTACTATGCCTAAGCGGAGAAGGGCATTAGGAAATTGATCAAGGATAGGAACATTTCTAGGATTAAGGTTTGGAGACGACATTGTTAGATGAATTTGAACAAAGGAAAGTAAAAGGAAGCAAGAAAACACTTGTTGAAGAAAATGACAGGTGAAGAGAGAAATTAAAAGGTATATGGAAAAGACCGTCAAACTTAGAAAAGTAATGATAGAAAGCCTATAATAAAGGCAACTATCACTTCATGAATAGTGTGAGTGAAAAAGCCTTAAAAATAAGGTACAGAATAGCAGAATCAATCAAAAAGTGACACATGAAAAAAATATTAAATGGAAAAGATAACTGAGACGTCAATATTGTCATACGCATTGATTATGGCAAAAATTCCTTTTTTATAAAGATCCACTTCCCAATTATTTAGCTGATAAATAAATGGAAAGTGGGGGGGGGGGGGACTATCTGTATTGGGAAAAAACTGAATCTATATTAGAGGTGACGTGGCATGACACGTGGATTGGTCAAAAGGTCAACATATAATTGTTAATTGAGATGAAGAACTCAGAATAGACACGAGGTGCAATTCAGATACGTATCTCGTACCTAAATGAAGCATTTAGGTCAATGGATGCTTGAAGATTCCAAAGACAAGAATTTGGCGATGGAAGATACGGGAAAAGGAAGTTAAACAGGTACGAAAAGCGGTATTAGACACGAGTCCCGTACCAATTGAAGACATTTAAAGCTAACGGAAAAGGCCTTAAACACATGGATTAAAAGACAAAAAGGAGTCTAAATTCAATATTAAATACCTGATACATTGGAGAATTGGTATTTAATAGGAATGATTGTGTAACAACATATTCAATATCATTTATTACTCATAATTGTATCATTAAAGCTTAGGTTTCATTCTTCTACTAGGATCAGCTATAAAAGGAAGAAGTCGCATCATTTGTACACACGAAAAATCATTGACATCATATTTGAATACAAATTTCTTTATTGCTTATTTTTATTCAGAGAAAGCCTGTTATATTTTTCGGAGAAAGCCTGTTATACAAATTAACCCGACAATGACCGACGCTACGCATACTGCTACAACAAGAACGCAAAACAAAAGGTAAAGAAAGAAGACATGAACACCAAAGGAATGATTTCCATTTACTCAAAAAAAAATGTATACATACATTTACAAAAATCTTTCCCCCTCCCCCCCCCCGGCTGCAAAATCACAACAACAAAGTAAAATTACATAACAACCGCCACCCTATTCGCCGCCATTACCCTATTCACCGCCATCACCTTGTTCGCCACCATCTCCCTATTCTCCATCACCAGCTGGCCCATTGCCTCGCTCACCGCCGCCCTCAGCCCGGAATAATGAAGAAATCCAAGACCCCACACCCAGTTGGTTCACATCTACAAAGGTACATCCCGCCAAGCCTGGAGAATCAGGGTTATACCTGCAAGCTTCTCGGGCGACCCGAACCAGATAGCGCTGGTCCTCAACCTCCGCCTCAGTAGCCCGACCATTGGCGCGCAACTCTTCAAAAATTGTCAGCCTGGCCTCGGCGTACACCCACATGTCATGCGCCTCACTAGATGTATTATCGGCCGATCCGGTCGCTACCGCCTGCTTGAGATCGTCAGCTTCAACTGCCTTGGCATAGAGCTTGACAGTTAGGGCGTCAACTTTGGCACACAGTTCAGCGGCCTCCGCCATCGCCCCACTGCCGATCTCCACCTCATCCTTCTTTGACCGAAGAAGATTCTCCAGCTCGGTGTTTTGAGCCACGCTAGTCATTAGATCTGCATCTACTTGCTCCAACTGAGACACACGCTCTCGCAATCAAGCTTCCGATTGCTCCAAACCCTCACAAAATACGTGAAATTCTAGGTCTTGGGTATAGATTTCCGCCAGCGTTTGGTGCTTAGTTCGGCACTCTCGATACTTCTTTATTACCCTTTAAAGGGTGGCAATCTTCTTCTAAGCACGCCGGCCCCTCTCCACTTCCAAAATGAGGGTCTGAAAAAGAGACATAACGTAAGTCGGCACAAGCCTAGAGACCGGCACTAAGTAAAAGAAAGAAAATAACAAAGCATACCTGCAAAGCTGCACTGGCGACTCATCGGGATAAGTCCCTGTCGCTGACGTCCTTTAGAGTCTCGGTCTCGGTAGCCGCACACAGCACAGTCATGTCCGGCGCGGCCTGCTCACTCTCCAGCAACAAGTTATATCCCGTCGGGATCACGATTCGATGGTTTGGCCCAAACGCCACCATTTCCACTCGAGCATGATCCCCTTGCGGCATGTCTGCAGCCATGGGAGCTCGCCCGGAATCCACTCTTCCATCATTGGCAGCTGCCTCAATAGCGGCCGATATGTCACCTCCTTTGACTCTCAAGAAGGAAATATCGGGTACGACTCCCCTCAAAAGGGCTTTCCTCTCCGGGCGAATAGCATCGCCCATCAAGATCGGCCTCGATTTAGGATAGCGGGTAATCACCTTCCTGCGCTCCACAACTACGCCTTTGCCGAGAAGCAGTCGACGCCTCTTGTATTCCGACGGTTCTTCACCTTCGGAAGCCTCCTCTTCGACATGAGGAGATGGAGGCAAATGAGTCCCCTCCTTCACAGATTTGACTACCAGCTCGACCCAGGCCGAGTAGTCTCAGGAACGTCCTCGCCAGAGGGCTCCCAAGTTGTATCTCCGCCCTCAGAACGAGCAATGTTAGAAGCATCCTCACTAGAGGCCTCTACGGTCGCATGCTCGCCCTCAGGTTGAGTGACTTCAGGAACATCCTCATCTGAATGCTCCTGAGGCACATACTCGTCATCAAAGTCCATCACCGAGGGAACTTTAGGGTTATGTCTTCTCCTCCTTCGAGGGGCACTCCGGGCTGCCAAAACAATAGCCAAAGAAAGTTAAGTCAAGCGACGATGCCTGAAAATAAAATCACGAAACTGAAAAGTTGGTATAGTACCTGGAGGACCGTATTTTGTGATAAATGCAGCCCATGTTCAGCATTCCTCCGCGAGGGGGACCACTCCTCTACCCACAACCTTATATCTGGTACAAGTCGGGGTGGAGAAACCCTAGCTGCAAAAATAGGTAAGCAAGAAAAGTCACGAAGATTGAACATGTGTAAGCGATGGAAAGTGTTAAGTGCATAAAGCGACACTCACGTTGGGATTCCATACTTCTAGGAACCCTTCTGGTGCCGCCACCAAGTCCGAAGTTCAGATAAAGAAAATTTTTAGCCAAAAACGGCGATCGGGCTTGTTGTCCGCTTGGACAACCATACCTTTCACGACATTGTTTTTTAGCTGTAACATCATCCCCCTCATGAAACCGGGGCTAAATAGTTGCAGCAGATGGTGGATCATGACGTTAAGTCCTACCCGCTCAGCAAAAGTAATCAGTATGCGACATACTTTCCGTGTGTGTGGAGTGAGCTGGCCAGACACACGTTGTAGAAATGGCAGAGCTCCTCCGCCAAAGGGTATATGGGAAGACTACACCCAATCAAAACGGGGTATTCATAAAAAGCACAGAACCCCGGTCTGTGCACGTTGGCGAAATCCCCTCCAGCCACCCTCATATCCATTATACTCAGAATCTGGCAGGACTTACGCAAATTATCCAAATGGGAGACATAAAACTCAGAACGACTCCATCCAGGAATCACGCATCGTGAGGGAAAATCCCTCCGAGCATGCAGCTCTCGAGGAAGAATATTATCTACAGAAAAGGGAACAAGGGGTCTTTCAGCCTTTTTCCCACCACCCAAAGATGGTGGAACCCTAGAAGGAGACTCGTCTCCATCTACTTCACGTTATCGGCCTCGTCTTGCCATAATCAATATTTGTCTAACGAATAAACACGTTGTCACACCTCCTTTTGGCGCGCCCACTACCCCGGGGGATAGAGGAACGGGCGAGGGAGTTTTTCAAATTTAAGTGACAATATTCGAGACGAGATTATTTTTTTACTATTTCAGAGTCATCACTTGGAATAAATTAAGGTGTCCCAAGTCACCAATTTATTTAAATCCCAAATCGAGGAAATTTCAACTTTCCAAATGAAGTCTACGAGCCAGAAATTCTAAGTAAGGAATTCTGTTGATCCGAGGAAAGGTGTTAGGCATCCCCGGATCCCGTGGTTCTAGCAAGGTCACTTCAATTATTATAAATGGCTAAAAAATATATCTGATTTTAATACATGTTATCCTATATGCTTTTAATGGACTGAAACGATTTTATTAAAATAAACTATACATTCAAAACATTAAACGAGAGGCTAATTCAAAGTAAAACAAAAATATTGACTTTGATGATACTTTAGTCGGTGTACATGTTTATTGAAGTTATTCCTCAATTAATTTATGTAAAGCATCGGCATATGAAATAATTCTATTTTTTAACTAAAATTTGCCGCTAAATAATCGGTAATGCATCTAATTTGAATAAGGCTCTTAACAAGGTATGAGCACATATTTTAATACCTCACTTATTAATTAGATCGAGAATATCTATTTGCCCATGACTGGCTAAATAGAATAATTAATTAGTGAAACCCCAAAACAAATAGAGAAAAAAAAAACTAACTGCTGAATTTTAAAGCTAGTTTTAACTATTCATTACGAACATATGTACTAGGAACTCTACTCTTTTATCTAAAACTTTAAACATCACAATTTTGAACAAAATTAGACTTAATACTAAGGTTGCCAAAATATACATGCTAACAAGAAACATAGACTCATTTTAAACAATCCATGATTTAAATCAAAATACACAACAGTCCTATCTTATGCAAATACATTTTACAACTAGTGAGTGTATATCAAAAGGTTGAATCCAATTCTGAAAATAAACGGGCAGTGATCCAGGCGCTTAAACCCTATAAGGCATTTTTTGTTATTTCGAACTCTTTAATTCAAGCTTACACCAACAAAGAGATCGAAGTTGTGTACCTGAAATTCAAAAAAAAAAAAGCAAGGGGGAGAGTGATTTGTTCGACAGCAAACAAATAGCAAGCAACAATAGTAGCAAATGATTCCAACAACCAAACTGTGATGACCCGGCCCGTCAGCATGTGAGTTATCACCCTGTTACACCTGTTATCTGCTTGTTAATGTTTCAATATGCATGTTGGGTAAGTTTAAGTCAATCTGGGTTGAGTTTGGTTGAAATTGAGACAAATAGTCTCTTAGAAGAAGGAATAGTTGAGAAAAGTCTGCCGGGTGCCGACTTGTGAGTTAGAGAGCTCAGAATCAAATTCTGATGATTTTTTCAGCTCCGGGAGGTCATTTATGAGCTAGGAGAGCGATCAGGAGTGAATTTGGAGGTCCGGTGTAGTTTTAGGCTTGAATTGGCAAAAGTTGAATTTTGGCGATATCCGATCAATAGGTGAGATTTTGATCCGGGAGTCGGAATGAAATTCCGATAGTTGCAGTAGCTCTGTTAGGTGATTTTGGATTTGCCTGCAACATTTTGGATTATTCGGAGGTCGTTTGGTCGGTTTTTTGATCGAATGTCGGTTTGAATGGAAACTTAGGCTTGAATTTGCTTGGATTCGATGTTTTCCGTGTTAGAGTATGTGTTTTTATCATTGGAGCAAGTTCGTATGGTGCTATGGAGTATGTTTGTGGCTTTCGTTGGGGTCCCGGGGGACCCGGGGTGGTTTCGGGAGGTTAAACGGGAGGATTTAGAGTTTGGGAGCTGCTGTCATGAATTGCAGCAACATTTTCACTCATGCGGATTGGGGACCGTAGGAGCGGGACCGTAGAAGCAGAATTTTCATCGCAGATGCGAAAAGGGGCTTGGCCAGCAGGTTCCGCATAAACGGTTAATGCATCGCAGGAGCGGACTCGCTTTGGTCGCAAAAGCGAAGTAGGTCGACTAGGGTTGTATCGCAGAAGCGAAGAATTGTTCGCTTAAGCAGTCTCGCAGGTGTGAGACCTGGACCACAGAAGCGACAATGGATGGTTAATTATAACGTCGTAGAAGAAATAAATTGGACGCAGAACCGGACTCGCAGGTGCGAGTCCAAGACCGCAGAAGCGGAAATCGTGCCTGTGTTAAAAATAACAGAAGGGGTAAAATTTTAGAAGTTGTAAAAACTTTTGGGCTCGGTTTAGAGAGGTGAATTGGGCGATTTGGACGAGAAATTGCTGGGAGATCATCGAGTTATCATCGGAGGTGAGTTTTATGGTTAATTTACACGTTATTATCTTGAAATCCTCCTCTATTTCACTGAAATTGGATCAAATTGTGAGGAAATTTAGCCTAAGCCAGTGTTTTGGCAAATTTTCAATTTGAGTGGGCAATCGGAGTCCGAATTTGGTAAAATTTGTATGCATAGATTCGTATTGAGACGAGGGTTCTGAATATGTAACTTTTGTAATTTTTCGAGAAGCGCACCGAAAGTCGGGTTTTGACAACTTAGTGGGTTTTGGTGCAATTGAGAATTACTTCGTATGGATTGTGTGTCATTGCATGTATTGATGTGTTCTCTATGATTTTGAGCAGATTTGGCATCCGAGGAGATTGATTTGTGAGGCAAGCTCAAGGCGGACTGAGGCTTCTACCAGATCGAGGTGAGTGGTGATAGTAAATAATGTATCGAGGGTTTGAAACCCCGTACTAGCACTTCACAGTGCTATGTTGAGATGAGACACGCGTCTTGTGACGAGCGTGGTGACATTGTGATTGGGGAATTGGACTTGGTCCCTTCCGACTAATAGTGTACTGTGTATTACAACCGATAAAGAGATTATAACTGTATAATTGGGCTGGTAGCCATGTTTGGGGCCTTGTGCCGATCTATAGAACATTAGGGAACCTGTAGAGTTAGGTGACCCTTGAATCGTGTTGGAAACTTACACTCAGCCGTAAAACCAGCTGAATAGCCTATTAAGAGCCAGTACTAGATGTGTACTATGAGAGATGAATTACTTAGGGTGGAAGTTCCCTGATTTAGCTGAGTGGGCCTGAAAGGCCAATCCTATACTAATTGAGACAGGGTCGAGGACCCGTTAGGAGGTATTATATACATATATATAAATATGAGATCGGGCTGCATGCCACAGCAGTATATATATATTGGATCGGGCTGCATACCGCAGTAGTATACAAATTGGATCGGGCTGCACGCCGCAGCAGTACATATATTGGATCGGGCTGCACGCCACAGCAGTATACATATTGGATTGGGCTGCACGCCGCAGTAGTACATATTTTGGATTGGGCTGCACGCCACAGCAGTATACCTATTGGATCGGGCTGCACGCCGCAATAGTATATATATTGGATCGGGCTGCACGCTGCAGCAGTATACATATTGGATCGGGCTGCATGCCGCAGCAGTATATATATTAGATCGGGTTGCACGCCGCAGCAGCATATATATATATATTGGATCGGGCTGCACGCCGCAGCATTATACTTATTTAGATACTTATACCTTATATACACATGTATATGTCTCCATATATTGAGATGGTTGTACACCGATGTGGTACGAGGGCGGATTTAGTCAGTGTAGGACCTTGATGAGATAAATATGGACTGGTGATCGGAGTACTTACTATAGTGATGACTTACCTGTGGGGGTTTGCCTTAGAACTGTTTAGTGATAGCACAAGAGTTCTTACTTTCAGTTATTGTTTATTATTAGTACTCACTAAGTTGAAATATACTCATCCCACTCCTATGCACTTTATGTGCAAATCCACACGTGCCCGAGAGTAGTTGAGTCGTTGTAGCTGCTGATCATTATCTACTTTTGCGGAGACTACGAGGTAGCTGCCGGCGTCTGCAGAACCTATTTTCTCCTTCTTTATCATTCAGTTGCCTTCATCTTGTAGAGACTTGTTTGTACTAGGATGTTTATTCTGTAGAGGCTCAGTCTCGTGACCCCACGACTTGGTTGGGACCGCATTTTGTATGCTTTTACTATTATTTTTCCATTTTGATACGATCACTTGCTGTTACTTTTAACTGGATTAATAGGAATTAATAATTGGCTGGTTAAGAGGTAATATGGTCGGGCTTGCCTAGCATTGTGTTAGGCGCCATCACGACCGGGGTTTGGGTCGTGACATTCGGGTTACCATATCGGTGACAGAGAAAATGCAAAGTACAAGCCGGTTGGTAGAGTCTCGTGGATCGGTACGGGGACGCCTGTACTTATCCTCGGGAGACTGCAAACCTTTTAGAAAAAGTTTCAATTCTTGGAATTCTTGTCGTGCGATTACTGTTGACTTGAACTAAACTTTGACATTCTATTCTCTCGCAGATGGCGAGAACTCAAGCTTCGGGAGGACGACCACCACTACCACCTGCTAGAGGCCGTGGACGCGACCGTGGTCATGGCGAAAGTCGGGCAGCTGATGCAGTGCCAGATGACCCACAGCCCCCAGTTTTAAAGGTGCCAGCAGCACCAGTTCAGGCACCAGTTGTGCCCATTGTCAATCCGGGTCTGCAGGAGACCCTGGCTCAGATACTAGCAGTTTGCACTAGCCTGGCACAGGTGGTTTCAGTTACTACTGCAGCAGCTGCATCCGGGACCGGGGGTGGTCATCAGACCCCCGCAACACGCACTCCAGGGCCTACAGACACCAGAAGCTCCTCCAGTTCAGCCTGTGGTTCCGGTTCAGCCAACAGATCAGATTCAGGGGGACAGGGTCCCAGCTATGACGGACGATAAGCAGCGTCATCTCGAGAGGTTTACCAGGTTATCTCCTTTAGCATTCACTGGTGCACCGGGCGAGGACGCCCAAGGTTTTTTGGACAAGTGTCGTCGGATGCTCCGAACGTCAGGGATCTTAGAGTCTAGTGGGGTATCGTTCACTACTTTCCAATTTCAGGGGCCATCTTTCGCTTGGTGGGAGTCTTACGAGCGCCGCAGACCAGCAGGGGCAGTACCACTATCGTGGCCAGAGTTCTCCACCATGTTCTTGGAGAAGTGGGTGCCTTAATCTCAGAGAGAGGAGATGCGTAGGCACATTGAGGGTCTACGTCAGGAGGACATGATAGTCGGAGTATGAGATCAGGTTTACAGAGTTGTCTAGACATGCACTGTGGTTGGTTCCTTCCGACATAGAGAGGATTGGACGCTTTGTGGACGGCCTCATTTATCCCATTCGTATCCTAATGACTCGAGAGAGGGTTTTGAGTCGTAAATTTGAGGAGGCTGTGGAAATTGCTCGCGACATAGAGTCGGATCGTCGTAGAGAGCGGGACGAGAGAGAGGCCAAGAGGCCTCGAGGTTCAGCTAGTTCCAGTGGCACTCAGAGCAGAGGCCAGAATCAGTAGAGCCGAGGTTTCTCTTTCAGATCTTCGCAGTCAGGTCGCTCAGATTGTCGTGGGTAGTCTTCTAGTCAGGGTTATCAGGGTTCGCACCAGAGCCACCCATCCCTCAGCGCCATTCCAGCTCAGAGTTCTTCACAGGCCCCATCTGCTCAGGGTTCATCTCGGCCTAGTTCATCAGCTGGCCACTCCAGTGCCAGGGGTCCTTATCAGTCTCAGCCCCCAGCACCGGGGAGTTGCTACGAGAGCGGAGAGCTTGGGCACCACCGTAGAGAGTGTCCCCGTCTTGTTTCCAGGTCTTATCAGCAGAGGGGGCAGCCCTCGTCATCTGGTCCTTCTGCTTCAGCACCCGCCCCGCCAGCTAGGGGTGAGGGTCAGTCAGCTAGGGGTCGCCCTCGAGGGGGAGGCCGATCAGGCGGACATGCTAAATGATATGCTCTCCAGGGCCGATCTGAGGCCGTTGCTTCAGATGCAGTTATTACAGGTATTATTTTAGTCCGCCACAGAGATGCCTCAGTGTTGTTCGATCTTGGTTCTACTTATTCTTATGTGTCTACATATTTTGCTCCTCATTTGGGCATGACCCGAGGTGTCTTGAGCTGCCAGTGCATGTATCTACTCCGGTAGGGGATACTATTGTTGTGGACCATGTATACCGGTCCTGTTTGGTCACTATTGGGGGTCTGGAGACCCGAGTGGACCTGTTGCTTCTCAACATGATCGATTTTGATGTTATATTGGGCATGGACTGGCTATCTCCATGTCATGCTATTCTGGACTGTCATGCTAAGACAGTCACCTTGGCTATGCCGGGCATTCATAGGATCGAGTGGCGAGGCACGACTGATTATGTACCCAGCAGGGTCATATCTTTCCTCAAGGCCCAACGAATGGTTGGGAAGGGATGTCTCTCTTATTTAGCATTTGTGCGGGAGGTCGAGGCCCGGACTCCCAGTATTGATTCTGTTCCCATTGTGCGAGACTTTCCTGATGTGTTTCCCTCAGACCTGCCGGGCATGCCGCCGGACATAGATATTGATTTTGGAATCGATTTGGTGCCAGGCACTCAACATATTTCTATTCCTCCATATCGGATGGCACCAGCTGAGCTGAAGGAATTGAAGGAGCACCGGTCTTGTTTGTTAAGAAGAAGGATGGATCCATGAGGATGTGTATTGACTACAGGCAGCTGAACAAAGTTACAGTGAAGAATAAGTATCCTCTGCCTCGTATTGATGATTTATTTGATCAGCTCCATGGAGCTAGGGTATTCTCGAAGATTGATCTTCGCTCAGGCTACCATCAGCTGAAGATTAGAGAGTCCGACATTATGAAGATTGCATTCAGGACCAGATATGGTCACTATGAGTTCCTTGTGATGTCGTTTGGGCTGACCAACGCCCCAGCAGCATTTATGCATCTGATGAACAGTGTGTTCAGGCCCTATCTGGATTCATTTGTGATTGTGTTCATTGATGACATTCTAGTCTACTCTCGTAGCCAGGAGGAGCATGCTCGGCACTTGAGTATTGTATTGCAGAGATTGAGAGAAGAGAAGTTGTATGCCAAGTTCTCCAAATGTGAGTTCTGGCTTGAGTCCGTGGCATTCTTAGGACACGTGGTGTCCCGCGATGGTATTCAGGTAGATCCGAGGAAGGTCGAGGTAGTGCAGAGTTGGCCCAGACCGACCTCAGTTACTGAGATCCGTAACTTTCTAGGATTGGCAGGGTATTATCGCCGATTCGTTCAGGGGTTCTCTTCTATTGCTTCACCCTTGACTAGATTGACTCAGAAGAGTGTTCCTTTCTTATGGTCCGAGGAGTGCGAGGAGAGCTTTCAGAAGCTCAAGACAGCACTGACCACAGCACCAGTCTTGATACTGCCGTCAACTTCAGATCTTTATACTGTGTATTATGATGCCTCGGGATTTGGCATTGGTTCTGTGTTGATGCAGGAAGGTAGGGCCATTGCTTATGCTTCTCGCCAGTTGAAGCCCCATGAGAAGAACTACATTGTTCATGATTTGGAGCTAGCAACCATAGTTCACGCTTTGAAGATTTGGAGGCATTACCTATATGGTGTCTCATGTGAGGTGTACACAGATCATCGCAGTCTTCAGCATTTATTCAGACAGAAGGACCTTAATTTGAGACAATGAAGGTGGTTGGAGTTACTTAAGGATCATAACATCACTATTTTGTATCATCCGGGAAAGGCCAATGTGGTGGCCGATACTTTGAGTCGGAAGGCGGTTAGTATGGGCAGCCTAGCTTTCATCCCAGTTGGGGAGAGGCCATTTGCTTATGATGTTCAGGCCCTAGCCAATCAGCTAGTGAGGTTGGATATTTCGGAGTCAAGTCGAGTGTTGGCTTGTGTCGTTTCTCGATCTTCCGTATATGACTGCATCAGGGAGCGACAGTATGATGACACACATTTGCTTGTCCTTAAGGATAGAGTGCTGCATAATGATGCTAGAGATGTGACTATCGACAGTGATGGTGTTCTGAGGATGCAGGGCCGTATATGCGTGCCCAATGTAGATGGTTTTCGGGAGTTGATACTTGAGGAGGCTCACAGTTCGCGGTACTCTATTCACCCAGGTGCCGCGAAGATGTACCAAGACATGAGACAACACTACTGGTTGAGGAGAATGAATATGGATATTGTTAGGCATGTATCCAAGTGCCTCAATTGCCAGCAGGTCAAGTATGAGCATCAGAGACCGGGCGGTGTTCTTCAGCGTATGGTAATTCCCGAGTGGAAATGGGAGAGGATCACCATGGATTTTGTTACTGGGCTCCCTCGGACAGCGAGGAAGTTTGATTCTGTATGGGTGATTGTTGATCGGCTGACTAAGTCCGCACATTTCATCCCAGTTAGTACTACTTACTCATCGGAGCGGTTGGCAGCGATCTTTATTCGGGAGATTGTCAGGTTGCATGGGGTCCCAATGTCTATTATATCTGACCGAGGCACTTAGTTCACTTCTCGGTTTTGGAGAGCATTTCAGCGAGAGATGGGTACGCGGGTTGAGTTGAGCACCGCATTTCACCCCTAGACAGACAGGCAGTCGGAGCGCACTATTCAGATCCTAGAGGATATGTTGCGGGCGTGTGTGATTGACTTTGGTGGTTCATGGGATGAGTTCTTGCCACTTGCTGAGTTTGCCTACAACAACAGTTACCAGTTGAGTATTCAGATGGCCCCGTACGAGGCATTGTATGGCAGACGGTGTAGATCTCCCGTCGGATGGTTTGAACCTGGTGAGGATAGATTGATAGGGACTGAGTTAGTTCAGGATGCTCTGGATAGAGCAAAGTTGATCCAGGAGAGGCTTCACACAGCACAGTCTCGCCAGAAGAGTTATGCAGATCGTAGGGTTCGAGAGTTGTCTTTCATGGTTTGTGACAGAGTATTGCTGAAGGTTTCACCCATGAAGGGTGTCATGAGGTTCGGGAAGAAGGGGAAGCTGAGTCCAGGTACATTGGTCCTTTTGAGATACTCAGGAGAGTGGGAGAGGTGGCATATGAGTTGGCCTTGCCACCCAGCTTATCCGGCGTTCATCCAGTATTACATGTGTCTATGCTCCGGAAGTACATCGGGGATCCGTCTCATGTATTAGACTTCAGTACCATTCAACTTGATGGTGATCTATCTTATGATGTAGAGCCAGTGGCTATTCTGGGTAGACAGGTTCGAAAGTTGAGGTGTAAGGAGATTGCTTCAGTCAAGGTGCAGTGGAGAGGTCGACCCATGGAGGAGGCTACTTGGGAGGTTGAGCAGGAGATGCAGAGCAGATATCCCCACCTATTTGAGTCTCCAGGTATGTTTCTTGACCCGCTCGAGGATGAGCATTTTCTTAAGTTGGGGAGAATGTGATGACCCGGCCCGTCATCATGTGAGTTATTACCCCGTTACACCCGTTATCTGCTTGTTAATGTTGCAATATGCATGTTGGGTAAGTTTGAGTCAATCCGGGTTGAGTTTGGTTGAAATTGAGACAAATAGTCTCTTAGAAGAAGGAATAGTTGAGAAAGGTCTGCTGGAGATTTTGATCCGGGAGTCAGAATGGAATTCCGACAGTTGCAATAGCTCCATTAGGTGATTTTGGATGTGCGTGCAAAATTTCGGGTCATTCGGAGGTCGTTTGGTCGGGTTTTTGATCGAATGTCGGTTGCGGAAGATTGAATGGAAACTTAGGCTTGAATTTGCTTGGATTCGATGTTTTCCGTGTCAGAGTATGTGTTTTTATCATTGGAGCAAGTTCGTATGGTGCTATGGAGTATGTTTGTGGCTTTCGTTGGGGTCCCGGGGACCCGGGGTGGTTTCGGGAGGTTAAACGGGAGGATTTGGAGTTTGGGAGCTGCTGTCATGAATTGCAGCAGCATTTTCGCTTCTGCGGATTGGGGACCGCAGGAGCGAGACCGTAGGAGCGGCACTAGCATCACAGGTACGAAAGGGGGCTTGGCCAGGTGGTTCCACAGAAGCGGACGCTGCATCGCAGGAGCGGACTCGCTTCTGCGAGTCCGAGGTTGCAGAAGCGGAATGCAGGCGTCTGGGGAGGATAGCAGGTGCGGAGGCGTGTTCGCAGGAGCGGTCTCGCAGGAGCGGGACCTGGGCCGCAGGTGCGAAGTGGGCCGGCTTGGAGCTGAATAGCAGAAGCGGACAATTGTCCGCAGAAGCGGACTCGCAGGTGCGAGTCCAAAGCCGTAGAAACGGAAATCGTGCTTGTGTTAAAAATAATAGAAGGGGTAAAATTTCAGAAATTGTAAAAACATTTGGGCTCAGTTTAGAGAGGTGAATTGGGCGATTTGGACGAGAAATTGCTAGGAGATCATCGGGTTATCACCGGAGGTGAGTTTTATGGTTAATTTACACGTTCTTATCTTGAAATCCTCCTCTATTTCACTGAAATTAGATCAAATTGTGAGGCAATTTAGCCTAAGTCAGGGTTGTGGTAAATTGTCAATTTGAGTGGGCAATCGGAGTCCGAATTTGGTAAACTTTATATGCATAGACTCGTATTGAGACGAGGGTTCCGAATATGTAACTTTTGTAATTTTTTGAGAAGCGCACCAAAAGTCGAGTTTTGACAACTTAGTGGGCTTTGGTGCAATTGGGAGTTACTTCGTATGGATTGTGTGTCATTGCATGTATTGATGTGTTCTCTATGATTTTGAGTAGATTTGACATCCGAGGAGATTGATTTGCGAGGCAAGCACAAGGCGGACTGAGGATTCTACCGGTTCGAGGTGAGTGGTGCTAGTAAATAATGTACTGAGGGTTTGAAACCCCGTACTAGCACTTCACAGTGCTATGTAGAGATGAGACACGCGTCTTGTAACGGGCGTGGTGGCATTGTGATTGGGGACTTGGACTCGGTCCTTCCCGGCTTATAGTAGATTGTGTATTACAACTGATAAAGAGATTATAACTATGTATTTGGGCTGGTAGCCATGTTTGGGGACTTGTGCCGATCTGTAGAACATTAGGGAACCTGTAGAGTTAGGTGACCCTTATATCGTGTTGGAAACTTACACTCACCCGTAAAACTAGCCGAATAGCCTATTAAGAGCCAGTACTAGATGTGTACTGTGAGAGATAGATTACTTAGGGTGAAAATTCCCTGAATTAGCTGAGTGGGCCTGAAAGGCCAATCCTATACTAAGTGGGAGAGGGTCGAGGACCCGTTTTCAGGTATTATATATATATATGCCTTTATTGGATCGGGCTGCACGCCGCAGCAGTATATATATGTTGGATCGGGCTGCACGCCGCAGCAGTATACATATTGGATCGGGCTGCACGCCGCAGCAGTACATATATTGGATCGGGCTGCACTTCGCAGCAGTATACATATTGGATCGGGCTGCACGCCGCAGCAGTACATATATTAGATCGAGCTGCATGCCGCAATAGTATACCTATTGGATCGGGTTGCACGCCGCAGGAGTATATATATTGGATCGGGCTGCACGCCGCAGCAGTATACATATTAGATCGGGATGCACGCCGCAGCAGTATATATATCTGATCGGGCTGCACGCCGCATCAGCATATATATATATTGGATCGGGCTGCACGCTGCAGCATTATACTTATTTAGATACTTATACCTTATAGTCACATGTATATGTCTCCATATATTGAGATGGCTGTACATCGATGTGGTACGAGTGAGGATTTAGTCAGTGTGGGACCTTGATGAGATAAATGGGGACTGGTGATCGGAGTACTTACTATAGTGATGACTTACCTGTGGGGGTTTGCCTTAGAACTGTTTAGTGATAGCACAGGAGTTCTTACTTCCAGTTATTGTTTATTATTATTACTCACTGAGTTGAAATATATTCACCCCACTCCCCTGCACTTTCTGTGCAGATCCACAGGTGCCCGAGAGTAGTTGAGTCGTTGTAGCTGCTGATCATCATCTACTTTTGCGGAGACTACGAGGTAGCAGCCGGCGTCCGCAGAACCTGTTTTCTCCTTCTTTATCATTCTATTGCCTTCATCTTGTAGAGACTTGTTTGTACTAGGATGTTTATTCTGTAGAGGCTCAGTCTCGTGACCCCACGACGTGGTTGGGACCGTATTTTGTATGCTTTTACTATTACGTTGCCATTTTGATACGATCACTTGCTGTTGAGTTTAACTGGATTAATTGGAATTAATAATAGGGGGAGATCAGTGATTTGTTCGACAACAAACAAATACCAAGCAACATCAGTAGCAAATGATTCCAATAACCAAACCAAAGCAACTATGAGATAGTAGTAGACAATCCAATGGACAAATTGAATTCCTAGGAATAACTTGACCAACAGAAAGATTCAAAAGTGAGTCAAAATCAATTCCAAAAGTTCAAAACAGCAACAATCGCAAACCAAGTGACCTAAAGAAACCTTCAAATAATTTTGAACACTCAAATGTTGGAATGATATATCCAAAACTTCAAGATTGGTTTAACCAAGACAAAGACTAAGGTAAGCCAAACAAACAATTTCGAAAGCCCAAAAACAGCAAACTATAAACCCTTTGAAACTGATTTGGGGTAAGGATTTTCAAAGATGAAGGTAAAAGGGGTATATCTGTGTATATTAGACTTTTCTCTCTTCAAAAATCTGTTCTGTTTTAGTATCTTAGAGAGCTATTCTGTCTGTCAAAAATCTGTTTTTCAAGGTTGTGAATGTGTGTATTTTTCAGTTTCTGCTCTTTTCAGTGTCTCTTTCCAGAAAATATCTACTGCCTTTAATAGGCATCAAATTAGTGTTGTCCCTCCCCCACCATCAATCTTATTCTTATTTTAATGTCACTTCTTTAAAAATCAGACTAGTGGAGTTACTATTATCACCATTATCCCCATATTATATACTATCTAGGTTGACCCCTAAGTTTATGCTAATTAACCCCTAAAATTTATCAGCATCCCCTAATTAATTATTGGATAACAGCTATAACCAATTCAATAGCTAATTCACACAAACAAACTCAAGAAAAAAAGACCTGACCGAATAAAGGTCTTGAGGAAGAAGAAGAATTTAATGAACAAGACAACATTACAAACAACACTGCAAAATCAGAAATCGATAATCTGAAGAAAAAAAAAACGAACGAAACAAAAATTATAACCGACACTTTAAACCAAAAATATTAATCTAAAAAAAATAGAAAGAATAAAACAAAATCATAACCAACACTTTAGTCTAAGAACAAACATCTGAAAATTTGAACGAATCAAATATCGAACTCGGATCTTGGTGGATGTTGTTGTTCGGTCATGGAGTTTCAACACTCGACGACGGACAACAGCTGAAGATGACAAAAATAGTAGAGTCATTTGGATAGTAGGGTAATAGACTACTCGGGGGAAGGAGACGACATGAAGCTTGTTTGGACGGTCGTTCTTGGCAGTTAGCGGCCATGGATAGCAGCTAAGGCGATGGTGTGACTGCTGCTGGGTAATGAGTGGCTGCTGGATGACGAACATGGCGGGACGATGATGACACCATGATTGCTTGAGAAGACGCGGCTGGTCGTGGTTGACAGACATGGCTACTGCCGACGAAGAGGCGCTGCTGGGCGAGAAGATGTAGCAGCGTGGTCGAATGGACATGGCTGCTTGGATGGTGAAGCAACGGTGGTGGTTGGCGAGGTGGACAGCCGTCGCGGCAGTTTTGGAGGCGGTCGTTGGTGTTCTGCGAGGCGGTGGTGGGCGGCAGCCATGGCTTAGGGTTAGGTTAGGGTTTTTTGTGTATTGGTTGTTTGGTGAAAAAGACTTAGTCTTCTAAATGAAAGAGAAGAAATGTGACAAAAATGAAAAAGGTGGTCTGCTGAAATTAAGGGTAGGGTTTGGGGTATTTGGGTTGGGTATGATTAGTTTCTTGGGCCTAATTTCAATTCCGAAAATTGGCCCAATCCAAGTTTGCTCTCCTTATTTTTTTCTCTTTTCTTTTAATTAATAAAACTAAAATTCTAAATTAAGTTATAAACTAAGTTAGCTCGAAAAACACTAATTAAACTCCTAACAATAATTGTTATACACAATAAACACCAATTAAAATAAAATTGCACAATTTTGATATTAAATGCTTAAAAATGCGAAATATGCCTATTTTTGAAACTTTTATTTTTGTAAAACAAACTTGATTACTCCTAGTTGTAGAATTAAATCCTAAATGCAAAATGCGACTTATTGTTTTTTGTATTTTAATTTATTTTTATTAATTTTAAACAAACAAACATGCACAAATAAATACAAATAGTAAAAGAAAAATAACACAAAGTCCACAAAAAATCACACACAACCCAAAACTATTTTATTTTGAATTTTTGGGAGTGATTCTCTTGTAGGGCAAAAATCACGTGCTCACACACGTCAACGGCTGGGAAAACTAACTTCGAAGAAGACTCGAAGGATTCAAACATAAAAGTTACTGAAAACCCTAGCAAAAGACGAAGATAGGAAGAGAAAGTATGAGAAGTTCGAAAGATAGTAAAAATCAAACCCTCTTCCTATTTATAAAGCCTCAATACACGGGAATCGAAGAGGTAAGCGTAAAAAAAGGGGCGGGAAACCGAAACGTCAAATCGCCCCCTGATCTATCTTGGGAGCAGTTGTAATCATGAGGCACACCGACAATGACGTCAATTCGAAAAGTAAGCCACATGTAAATGCATTAACGACGCCACGATGGATCGACTTTTCTAACCATTGCAGACGTACGTCGAGTACGTCTCCAATGGGCGGAGGGACTAATTGTATGGGGCCAAATTAGGTTTAACTATTAGGGGCTAAGTGCGATTCTCTCCATGCCCATATAATAACGAGGGTATGACCCTCCCTCACGTTTCTTACAGCGAGGGCGTAGCATAGGCGTAAGGGTACGAGCATCGATGTATATATTTAGATGTCTCCTCTTCAAGGGCGCCAGCGACCCCTCGACGAATTGTAATTTTAGTAAGAAAACATCACCTCTATATAAATGGGGGTTTTCTTTGTTGTATGACATGAGGTGTTATTTTCTAATAATACAACTTCTATCATTCTCTCTCTATAACTCTCTCTCTACTATCCTCTCAATTGTGATCGTTGATTATCTTCATAACTTCTTCATTCTTACAAATATTGCCATATTATAACTACATTGATTCTACTTCGGGGTTTATTATATTTGATTGCGATTTACCCTTTTCATATATTTGATTGTCAATAGCTCATAAAGTAACCGATAACTTTTGGGTCAAACAATATTAATAGCATTATTAAATTTATCAGTAACTTTAATATATATTAGTAGAGAAATAAATCAGCAAGTACATTTTTGTGAGAAAATCCGCCAGTAAACAAATAAAGAAAATGAGAAAAAGAACATATAATAATTTGAAGAAAACTCCCTAGCTACATGTGGATTTAGCTGTGGATATTTTCTTGAGGATCTACCTGTACAATTGGTTATTTGGTAAATTATACCACTAGAAACTTGGAAAAAACCGTCCAAAAAATCAATCAAAGTTGGTCAGTAATGTCCAATAACCGTCCAAAACGCGACCATTAGCACATGATCTATATTATAACGCTACTAATATATCTTGAATATTAAAGTTAGAAAAAAATTAAATCTAGGAATATATTATAAAAATAATAAATAAAATAATAATAAGCTATTTTATTTATAAATAAAATACAAAGTTAAAAAATATTATATAATATAAAATGTGTTACATAAATATGAAGGTCTATATAATCAAAAGCATATTAGACTTTTCAAGTAAAAATGTGACTTTTGTGATAACCAAAGCAAAGTAAAATAATTTTTGTGTAACCAAAGAAAGAAAAATGACCTTTGTGTAATGAACCAAAGTTTAATAATTTTTACGTAACAAAAAAAGAAAAAACTTTTAAGTAACAACATAAAAGTTAAATTATCTTGAAGAATTCAAACAACAAAATTAAAAGTGAGAATATATATTAATACCTCAAGGATTTCACAAGCAGCTGTTACAAGTATGATTCGGTTCGAACTCTTCCAACGCATCCTTAGGCTTCTCTGGTGCCGGTGCCGGTGCCGGTCAATGATCTCAAATGTCCTGCAAATTGCCTCTCAAATAGTCGCTTGAACCTTGACTTCTGAACCAGATTAAAAGAAGCCATACCGTCTCGGCTCTTTCTCCTAAGTATTGAAATCAACTGGTTGACTCTTCATAGGAAAAGTATAACTACAAATTCACAGTCTTCTATCGATCGAGAAAATTTCAAATTGTTCAGAAAGCGAGAATTTGATGATAATTTGGCCAGCACTTTCTCTGGTCATTTACATCAACTAATTCGTAAAATGATCTAGCATTTAATTTGTTTTGCTTCTTTTTAAGTTTCAACAGATAATAAACTTCAGTTCAAATTAGACGGTGTCTTCTAATTTTCCAGATTTTGTTCCTACGTACATTATCTTTCCAGCGTCATTTTGGTGTCGGATATGAATATCCACCCATTTGATGAGTCCAAAACTTAAGTAATGAGTTTTTGTACAAAAAAACACCTTTTTAATATTTAAAAAAAAAAGTTACATTAATGGGTATTTCCTAGTTTTATACTACGAATTGGGTTAACGGATTTTTAGCCGTTAAAGCATTTCGCAGTATAAAACTGCCAAATATTAAAAAAAAATTATTTTTTATGCAATTCGCAGTATAATACTGCGAATTGCTTGAGATGGGGCCAGCTCATTTTTCAAATAGCATTTCGCAGTATTATACTGCGAATTAGACTGATTTTAGGCCCCACTAATAATTAATTGACATAACAATAATTCAAATACATAAAACACAATATAATACTGCGAATTACTTTGAAAAATTGTACATCCCAAGCTCGGACTTGCCTTATTTATAGGCGCTTCAATTTTTTAAAAATTCATTCAACACTTAAACTTCAAACATACGTTTATTCTCTCTTCTCCTTATCAATCAATTTTTTACAATGTCTGAAGTGCCAAAAATAAGGGTTTCACTGTATTGGGGGGGTGGGGGTGGGGGTGGGGGTGGGGGTGGGGGTGGGGGTGGGGGTGAGGTTGTGGTGGAGAATAACTCTATGAGGTATAGCTCACCTCTACAGTGTCATATTAAACTATCGCTTAATATGGAGTATGATACATTGATATCGTTGTTACGTAAAAAAATGAGTTAGCGGAGGCGTTCAGTTAGCTTTAAAGTAACCGGTAGATTTTCTTATTCAGTGACTCCGCAGGGGTTTGTTTAATATTCTGAGTTGAACATCGGGGATGATGAAACTTTTAGAGATTTTTTACGGATTCCGGACGAATATAAAAAATTTATTGTAATACAATTATTGAAAATGTACGTGAATGTGGAGGACCTTCCTAGTAATGAGGGCGTGCATAACATGGATAACCCCCAGTCATCGGATCGTTATTCTGGAGCAGTGTTTGCCGGACAGATTGGAGATGAAAGAGCTTACCTTAATTTAAACTTGTCACCATAAGCGAATGAGCAGCCATAAAATAATGTTACCACTTTATATAATCAACAAGATGACTGGTAAACTTCAAGTTTACTACGTTTTAGCGATTTTCTTTTTTCATGTTTTAATTGAATTTGTATTAACACTCATATTTTTATAGGAGGTACCGTCCGGATTTGAATTTTACAAGTTATGACCCCGACCCTAGTTGTAATCTGCGTAGGTTTGGAGTATTGGACCACAATGGTCCATCACCAACCTGAAAATATCCATCATGAAACGTCAAGACAATACGATTTGTAAGTAAAGTGATATAGAGATATCTAAAGTATTTTTCCTGAGTATTGGGTAACTTATGTTTTTGGCTGTTTTGTGCAATGAAAACGAGATTCTTGAAGCTTCTGGCCTCACACAGTTGCCCATAGACGACGTTTTTACTTATGATTTGGCAAATGCGTAGAGTTAGGAGGATGATAGTGATTATGACAACAATGTGGATGAGTCTGGGGATGAGACACCCTTCCATGATGAGGGTGATGATGAGGTGGAGGAAGTGAATATTGAACTTGAGCTGACCAGGGAGCATGTTCCTCCACCTCCCGCTAGACCAAGAGTGTACGAGTCCCACGTGCCATTTCATGAGCAAAATATTCCCTACCTTGATAATTTGCCAAGCATGTCTAACGTCGATGCTCTCACAAGGGATGATGATGATGAATTACGGTCAGTGATGTGGGATGAATCTAGACCAGCTGTTCTTAAACAGGGCATGTAACTAGTATCAAAGCGGTAGACATGTAGCACATTAATTAAACATGTAATAAAATCAGATATAGACAAAACAACAATTTAACTGAGCTCGAATTCTTAGACCCTGAACCGAAGTTCAGAGGTATGGTCCCCAGCAGAGTCGCCAGAGCTGTCACACCTCCTTTTTACCGCACCCGTGGGAGCGCGAGGGAGTTTTTCCAATTAAAGGACAATCGACACGGGATTTATTTAATTAATTCAGAGTCGCCACTTGGGAAAATAATGGTGTCCCAAGTCACCGGTTTAATCCCGAGCCGAGGAAATTTATGACTCTGTATTACAGTCTGTGTACCAGAAATCCGGATAAGGAATTCTGTTAACCCGGGAGAAGGTGTTAGGCATTCCCGAGTTCCGTGGTTCTAGCACGGTCGCTCAACCGTCATATTTGGCTTCTTTATCTGATTTTATAATATGCCTTAACTTATGTATAAATTTTAATTTTTAACCTCTTATGATATTATTATTATAAAAATTATTATTATTATTTACGCCTGTGACTTTAATGTGTTTCAGTTTCGCCGGGAGTAAGATTTGGGTCACATAAATGCGCACCCGTATTTAGGAAAGTAATTTCATTTCAAGTCGTGCCTAAAGAGTCTATCGTCTGTTTAACTTTGGGAAAGGACCGTGAAATTTACTAAACGGTCTTTCCAAATCTAAGTTCTCATGACAATTATTCGAGGGCCCCGTGTGTTTTTGTTCTCTCACGAGTTCCATCTCATTGTTTATTTGAAGGTCGACCCATAGATATTACCTTTTCGTATATGTTTCATCTCTAATTATAAATCGTGAGTGAAACCTAGTGACTAATTGTTATTTAAGCATTATCCGGTTAAATCTTATATTTGAACTTCTCATTTCTAGCTACTTTGATTTCTATCAATGACTTGGGCGGATCGATTAAACTAAGAAAATTTTATAACGTCAAATGTACGAATACTTATACTAATGTGTCAACTGGATTTTAGAGTGACTGGTGTCAATTATCCCTTTAAACTAACTTATCCTAATTTAATCAACGAGGTGAAATTCGAGTTTCAAGTTCAAGTCTAATTCCAAACAAAAGGGGGTAAACCTCTTAATTCTCACCACTACCTAACTCGGAAGCCCAAACCTATGCTATGTCAAATTATATATACCAAAATCCTTCAATCGTACCCAATTGCCGACAAGTGGACCTAATGTTTTGTTTTAACAACTACCGAGCTTCACGTTGCCAAAGCAGGCCCAATTACTTATGTGGAGAGCTTGAGCACACGAGGAAAGGAGAAAACTGGGCTCATTTGAAGCCCAAAAAGGTAAATGACAACACTGTATTTCTGAAACAACTAGGCCACACGCTATAGCCCAATTGCATGATTCAACCTATAATTGATTGTTAATTACATTGCTTCAAGGAGTTCCAGAAAATTTAAATAAGAACCGATTATCTTTAAGGAAATACAACATGCATCCTAATGTCAATGTACGCCCAAGATGAAATATAATCCTACAGTAACTCATTCCCAATCACCTGGTGATTTAAAATCCCATACCATTCCTCACTCTTAGCTACACGGCACACATGATTTCCACATAGCAAAAAAACACTTCATAACATAACTTTTAATCTGCAACTAAACATATACTAAGGCTACCAACATGACTTTTCATACTTCTGGTAATGAGTTGAAATGGATAAACAATCCACAAAGGTATACATATATGTCTATTATCCGTATGGCATGAAATCTAAAATTGACATTCACTACATTTACTTAACTACAGTCTATCCATTTGGATAGCAGAAGAGACATTCAATACATATGAATCTGTGAGCATCTCATTTTCAGACTTCTCTTCCCAGTTACATCAAAATAAACTCATAAATGTGTACCTGGGTATTGAAGAGCAAAAGAAAAGGGGGTCAGTGATGAAGTGGCAAGCAATTCACAGCAACAGCACAAATGAACCAGAAATAATCAAGCACCAGCACCAAACAGCAATCAAAACAGACCACAGCAGTAGCCAAGATACAGCACTAGCAGTGGCCAAACAACACTAACAGTGGCCAAACAACAATCACTTAGCACACCAAACACAATCACTCAGCAAACCAGTAACACCACCTCGACCAACAAAACAAACGACCCCAAAATCTATGCAAAGGATCTGTGTGAACTTCAAATAGGAATCCTATGAAACAATAGTTATTTTCAATCTCTCTATCACTGCCTCAGATTTCTATCTCCCAGCCCTATATCTCTGAATATCTAAGCCCTTATATGCTTTTCTATCACTGTTTTTCTCTCCAGGTCTCCCTGAATATCAAAAATTGTCCTCCTAATCTCTTTTGCATCCTATACTTATAGTTTTTTGAATTCCCCCTTGAATGAATGCTTCTCACTAAACTAATACCCCTACCCATTCCTATCTCTGCCCAGACCATGCTCTGCCAGTTTTCACCACTAAGTTTTGCTTAAATATGGGCTTTAATAAATAAAAAATGTGAAGTACAGACCTGGTGGAGTGTCCTGCTGTGATAGCAGGCTCCACTAGGCTGTATTATGGGCGGTGATTAAACAACTGGCCTTAATCCAACCCTAACAATTACATTCAGTTAAATCCTAATCCAGAATCAAACAGGTAACAAACCGTAATGGTGAATTGCATACGGGCAGACAGGGTGGTGAACAATCATACAAATAAATTAACTCGTTGACGACGTTAAATAAACTACGCATACAAAGCAATTAGCATTGAATTCAAACAGATAAAGATGGGGATCGACCGAACAAAAGGGTCTATTGGAGATGAAGAACAAAACAGAAAACTAAAAGCAAGAAAATAAAATTCAAACGATTTAACAAACGGAATATGAAGAAATAAAAGAAGAAATACCATAAGAGAAGACAAATCCGCACTTGAACGGACCCGGACTCGTCTTGGGTTCAATTCGAACTTTGGATTCAACTTGGACTTGGATTCTTTGTTTTTTGAGGCCAATGGACCTTAATTGAGATGTTTTCAACAATGAAAACATCCCAATTAAGGTCTATTAGACCTCAATTAGGCAGAAATCAAAGTCTAGGGTTCATGGCCGAGATTTGGGGCTCGACCGGTTCTGGCAAGATTCGAGCCAAACCAGGGCCGGTGGGGGTATGAGGGAGGTCATGGGGAATCTATGGTGTGATTTTGAAGTGGTTTGGGATGAATGTTCAAGTTCCGACGAACTTCGAATTGATATTCGAAGTGTTCGAGCAACATTCGAAACTAACCAACGCCGGATCCGTGTAGAGGGGCTTTGGGAGAATCCATGGTGTTAATTTGACGGTGTTTGGCCACCGTCCGCCGCCGTGGGCGATTTCAGGCGGCGGAGGACGGCGGAGTGAGATCTGGTCTCTGAAGGCTTCTGAGAGACGAAGAGAGGGGGGGTTCTGAGGGGGCGGGGTAGGGTTTAGGAATATATACCAAATGGGGGATTGGATCCAGGCCGTTGGATCGATTTAGATCGACGGCTTGGATCAACCCACTTAACGAAACGAAGTCGTTTGAGTAGGTTTTGGACCGGGCGGGTTTTTGTGTGGATATGGGTCGGGGTGCAGGGGCGATTGGTGACCGTTGGATCAAAACGGATCGACCGGCTTGGATAAACTGGCCAATTACGGCGTCGTTTGGATATCTCTGGAGATGGCCTGAGCCGGATTTGGCTTGGGCCTGGGTCGTTCAGCCTTTCTTGGGCCTGTTTTTACACATTTATTCCTAATTTTATTAACTAACTCTAATTAAACCAAAATCTACCTTAACTAATCAATTTAAAAGGGAATGAAATTACCCCTATTAATTAAACACTTGATCATTGACACAATTTATGCACTCAAATAAAAACCACATGAGGATTGAGGTGCACACACTTTGATTTCTTACGATTAATTCCTATGTCCGATTTATTCTCATAATGCGCCCTTAATTCCCAAATATGCAATGCGTATTTTTTTTGTATTTTCTAGCTACATAAACACACATACCAATGCTAATCCTCCGGAGAGACGGCACAAAATCCACAAAAATCAAGTGTAGCCCAAAACTATTTTATTTTGAATTTTTGGGAGTAAATCTCACGTAGGGCAAAAATCACGTGCTCACAGCTGCCCCTCTTTGCGCGGATACATGAAGAGTTTTCGTGCAAAGATAAGTGAGCGGATATGAGCGATTTTTGCCCATTCAAGCACTCCGTATGAAGCATTTTGGAAAAGTTTGACCGAACCTTGCCTCAAAAGGTCTCCTACATATCCCTGGCTAAAAGGGAATCAGGTCATTGTAGTTCGGGAAGTTTTGGTAGCTGGGACTACCATGACTGTTGCGATCTTGCTATTACTGTTGTTACTGCTATTACTGCTGTTGCCACTGCTTAACATGATCCCCTTATTACACCGTGCTAAACAAAAATAAGAAGTTAGACTAAGTTACAGTACTACAAATTCTTATCTATCCTTTTTAACTTGATCTTGTCATGTTCCTTGCTATTCTGTCTGACTCGATGTTCCTTCTGATGCTTCTTCTCTTCTGCCAATTATTATTTCGGCCTATCTTGATTGCCGAACTCCGACCATTGGTTCCTTCTTTTGTAATCTTCGAATTGTTTTCCGTCGAAGTCTGAATCTATCTTTTCTGATCCTTGTTGCCTCCTTCTGCTTACGAACTTGGATTCATGCCGGAGATTTCTGTTACATTCAACCGCTTTCCTCAACCAAATTAAAAATAGATCGCCACTCCATTCTTCAGGCGGGCTCCCTGACTTCAACTACAACTTCAAAACTAAATCGCCACTTGGATTTATGCCGGGGATTTCTGTTACGCTCAACCGCTTCAAAATAAATCGTCACTCCATTCTTCAAGCGGGCTCCCCGACTTCAACTACTACTTCAAAATAAAATCGCCACTCCATTCTCCAGGCGGGCTCCCTGACTTCAATTATCAACTCTGAAAATTAAACGCCATTCCTCTCTTCAGGCGGGCTCCTGACTTCCACAACATCTTTTGAAAATAAATCGCCATTCCTCTCTTCAGGCGGGCTCCTGACTTCAACAACAACTTCAAAATAAAATCGCCACTCCATTCTTCAGGCGGGCTCCCTGACTTCAACTACATCTTCAAAATAAAATCGCCACTCCATTCTTCAGGCGGGCTCCCTGACTTCAACTACAACTTCAAAAATAAAATCGCCACTCCATTCTTCGGGCGGGCTCCCTAACTTCAACTACATCTTCAAAATAAAATCGCCACTCCATTCTCCGGGCGGGCTCCCCGACTTCAACTACATATTCAAAATAAAATCGCCACTCCATTCTTCGGGCGGGCTCCCGACTTCAACTACAACTTCAAAATAAAATCGCCACTCCATTCTTCGGGCGGGCTCCCCGACTTCAACTACATCTTCAAAATAAAATCGCCACTCCATTCTTCAAGCTGGCTCTGATGTTTCTTCACATGCTTCTTCTCTTCTGACAATCGTTATTTCGGCTTATCTTGATTGCCGAACTCCGACCGTTGGTCCCTTCTTTGTGATCTTCGAACTATTCTCCTTCGAAGTCTGAACCCATCTTTCTGGTCCTTGCCGCCTTCCTTTTGATTATGAACTTGGATTCATGCTGGAGATTTCCGTTATACTCTACCGCTTTCCTCAACCAACTTCAAAATAAGTCGCCACTCCATTCTTCAAGCGGGCTCCCCGACTTCAACTACAACTTCAAAATAAATCGCCACTACATTCTTCAGGCGGGCTCCCTGACTTCAACTACAACTTCAAAATAAATCGCCACTCCATTCTTCAGGCGGGCTCCCCGACTTCAACTACAACTTCAAAATAAAATCGCCACTCCATTCTTCAGGCGGGCTCCCTAACTTCAACTACATCTTCAAAATAAAATCGCCACTCCATTCTTCAGGCGGGCTCCCTGACTTCAACTACAACTCACTAATTTCATCCTATCCTGATTACCTTCCTTTGCCTTTTGTACCATTTTCTTCTTCCTGCATTGCCTCTCGGGCCACCTTCTCTTCTGAATTATCTTGTCTTGGAATTGCCTTCCCCTTGAGCTGTGCTACTTTTCCTTTGGTTGCTGGAGATATCTTCGGAACTGCCTATTTACCTGTTAGTGGTGATGCTGCTGGGGAAGTATTCCTTATTTCCTTCTCCCCTTATTCTCTCTCGGATTCACCGGGGTTGAAATGTCATTAACTGTGGATAACCCTGGCGGGGGAACCCTTTTCCTCTTCCTTCTTCCCAGACCTCCTCTGGGACTATGCTTTGGCCTCCTTGAAAAGCTTATGGGATGTAATGCTGCTGGGGGAATCTCAGAGTTAGTGTTTCATTTTCCAACGACCTGCTGGGGATGATACCAGGTTCAAAGATCACCCCTCGTGTCGTCTGGCCTATCTTCAATGCTATTATGCTCGGAATGGGCATTTCCCGAAATCTCGTGTTGTTTTCTATCCTTATCCACCGGGTGTTTTGCTTTCAAGAAAATTTTCGCAATCGGAGAAAATTTTCTCCCCAGTTTGATGACCTCCTACATGGCATGCTTTTCCGCCGACGAACCCTCTTTTCCTGCTTTAAATCAAAGAAAAATTGTTAGTTTCAAAACGCAGTGAGTGGTCGTGCCACTCTTGTTGGGGGCTATTTTCCTTTTCTCTTTCAGCTGCTTGGCCTCCCTCGAACTTTTGGGAGCGCCGCTGACACTTGCTGGGGATGATGCTCTTTCCACAGATGGTTTCTCATCTCTCCCTTTTATTCCAACCTTTGGTTTGATCCGACTCTTTTAGCTGGTGATCTGTTGTTCCAATCTTACTATCGGAACGACTTCTGCTTTATTGCCTCATTCCACGCCTGTTCATTTTCATTATACTGCTTTGGGAGACTTGGTAGTAAGCTTTGAAAAATCAATTTTCGAAAACGAAAGAAAAGAAAAAGAATGCTGACCGCGAATGACAAAAGAAAGGGAAAACTTTTCTGAACTCAAAATGCGAAAAACTTATCTGAATGTGTGACCGATCCAATGGTTATGCCGCGCCTTTGAGATTAATCTACCCAGTCTATTCATGTCAATCACTTTCTGATGACCGCGTTTTGCTAGAAGCACACGAATGTCCCAACCTCGTCTCATGCAGACATCTTGTAACCACCTCGCCTTGTCACCTCATAGTGCCCTTTGAAGGGTTTTCACTAATGAGATTCTCTCATTTCTCTCTATCTCCCGTCGCCTTAGGGTGCCCGTAAAGGTTTTCACCGCAAGACTCTCTCATTTTATTTCTCTCAACTTTCTTCGCCTTAAGGCGCCCGCGAGGGTTTTCACCGTTAAGACTCTCTCATTTTCGCTTTCCTTTCCCTGCGGTGGGGGTATCACCCATGAGATTCCCTCTAGAGCATTATCCCTTGTCGGCTTATGCATCCTGGATTCAATCGAGGGTCGGAATGTCACTTTTGGCTTTCATTCGCATGACTTGGCATTTCTCGAATACTGATCGAGAGGTCTTTTTGGTTCTTAATGTGGTTTCTGCGCGTGAGGCTAAAGAAAAAGGGGTTTAATCTCAACGGTTAGCTCATTACAACTTTCGGAATCCACACTATCTTTTCAAACGAAACAATGACTTCTGCCCCAGTTTTGTTACTTGGGGAATCTTTGATTTTTATTTTATTATGACCGAGCCGCGTGGCGCCTACGTATCCTTCTTGAGGAATCAGGTCGAACGTAGTTCACTTTTTCTTGTGTCTTTTCTTTGTTTCTTTTTCTATTTTGTTACACATCTTCCTTGATGATTCTGAAAGAGGTATATGAAAGAATTATTAAGGCTCAAAGGGGGAAAGCAAAGTTTAAAGTGTTTGGGTAGCAGAAAAATTGCCTCTGTCATTTCATTCTCCGAAAAATGCCAACATACACACAAACGAAACCAATCGTTGACAAATACATTAAAGAATTACACATAATATCTCTTGACCGCATCGGAATTGATAGCCATATCAGTGCATCTTCCCTCAATATCAGTTAGACATAGCGCGCCGTTGGATAATACCCTAGTCACAACAAACGGTCCTTGCCAATTTGGAGCGAACTTGCCCTTCGCTTCGGCCTGATGTGGTAGAACTCTCTTCAACACATGTTGTCCCACTTCAAATTTCCTGGGACGTACCTTCTTGTTATATGCTCTTGCCATTCTCTTTTGATACAATTGGCCATGACATACTGCTGTCAATCTCTTTTCATCGATCAAGCTCAATTGCTCTAATCGGGTTTTGACCCACTCATCATCGTCAATCTCGGCTTCAGCGACAATTCGGAGGGATGGAAATCTCAACTTCTGCGGGTATTACCGCTTCAGTCCCGTATACCAACAAGTAAGGAGTTGCACCTACCGAAGTCCGGACGGTGGTGCGATAACCCAACAGTGCAAATGGTAACTTTTCATGCCACTGCCTAGACCCTTCTACCATCTTCCTCAATATCTTCTTTATATTCTTGTTTGCTGCCTCAACCGCACCATTTGCTTTGGGACGATACGGTGTGGAATTTCGGTGTGTGATCTTGAACTGTTGACATACCTCTTTCATCAATCCGTTGTTAAGATTTGGCACCGTTATCTGTGATGATTATCTTTGGAATTCCAAACCTGCAGATGATGTGGGAATGTACGAAATCCACCACCGCCTTCTTGGTCACGGATTTGAAGGTTTTGGCCTCCACCCACTTGGTAAAGTAATCGATCGTCACCAGAATGAACCTATGACCATTGGAAGCTGCAGGTTCTATAGGTCCAATAACATCCATACCCCATGCGACAAACGGCCATGGTGCCGACATTGTATGCAATTCGGTCGGTGGAGAATGAATCAAATCTCCGTGTATCTGACACCGATGGCATCTTCGCACGAAACTTATACAATCACGCTCCATAGTGAGCCAGTAATATCCTGCTCGAAGAATCTTCTTTGCCAATACATACCCGCTCATGTGTGGTCCACAAACCCCGGAATGTATATCTGTCATCACTGTTGTGGCTTGACTCGCATCTATACATCTTAACAATCCCAAATCCGGGGTTCTTTTGTACAGTACCCCTCCACTAAGGAAAAATCCGTTCGCCAACCGCCGAATAGCCCTCTTTTGATCTCCAGTTGCCTGCTCTGGGTATATTCCTAACCTGAGGTACTCTTTGACATCATGAAACCATGGCTCGCCATCCATCTCTTCCTCTATCATATTGGAGTAAGCATGCTGATTCCGGACCTGAATATGTAACGGATCGACACGAACCTTGTCCGGGTGATATAGCATTGACGCTAAAGTAGCTAGAGCGTCGGCAACCTCATTATGCATCCTTGGGATATGTCTGAACTCTACCGACCGGAAACGCTTAGTCAGATCATGCAAACACTGACGATATGGGATAAGCTTTAAATCCCTGGTTTCCCATTCTCCCTGAATCTGATGTACCAAGAGGTCCGAGTCCCCCAAGACCAAGACGTCCCGTACATCCATGTCCACCGCTAATCGCAATCCCAAGATACATGCCTCATACTCAGCCATATTATTGGTACAATGAAAACGCAATTGAGCAGTAACAGGATAATGATGTCCTGTTTCAGAGATGAGCACAGCCCCTACTCCGACTCCTTTTGCGTTCGCCGCTCCGTCGAAGAAAAGCTTCCACCCCTGGCTCCTCGGTTAGTTCCAACCCATCAATTTGCAATACTTCTTCGTCCGGAAAATACGTCCTCAAAGGTTCGTACCCGTCATCGACAGGATTCTCAGCTAAGTGATCGGCTAGGGCTTGAGCTTTCATAGCCGTCCTTGTCACATATATGATGTCGAACTCTGTAAGTAATATTTGCCATTTTGCCAACCTCCCCGTAGGCATAGGTTTCTGGAAAATATACTTCAACGGATCCAAACGCGAAATGAGGTAAGTGGTGTAAGAAGACAAATAATGTTTCAACTTTTGGGCTACCCAAGTCAAAGCGCAACATGTCTTTTCCAAATGAGTGTACTTAACCTCGTGGATCGTGAATTTCTTACTGAGGTAGTAAATGGCCCGTTCCTTTCTGCCAGTAAGATCATGCTGCCCCAGCACGCAGCCGAACGAATTCTCCAAGACCGTTAGATAAAGAATCATGGGTCTACCCGGTTCGGGCGGAACTAGTACGGGTGGGTTTGACAGATACCCTTTGATTTGGTCAAACGCTTCCTGACATTCTGTCGTCCATTCTATCGCAGCGTCTTTCTTCAACAGATGGAATATGGGTTCACAGGTTGCTGTAAGCTGAGCAATAAACCTACCGATGTAATTTAACCTTCCCAACAGACTCATTACCTCTATTTTATTCTTTGGCGGGGGTAGCTCCTGAATGGACTTGATTTTGGATGGGTCCAACTCAATGCCCCGTCGGCCTGACGATGAATCCTAGCAACTTTCCTGATGGAACTCCGAATGCGCATTTGGCTGGATTGAGCTTGATGTCGTATCTTCGAAGTCTTTGAAAGAACTTCCCGAGGTCGGCAACGTGGTCTTCTCGACGTCTAGATTTTATGATCACATCATCCACGTACACTTCAATTTCCTTGTGTATCATGTCATGGAATACCGTAGTCATTGCCCTCATGTATGTTGCCCCTGCATTCTTCAAACCAAACGGCATCACCCGGTAACAATAAGTCCCCCACGGTGTGATAAAAGTCGTCTTTTCTGTGTCCTCTTCATCCATCAAGATCTGATGATATCCCGCGTAGCAGTCCACAAAGGATCCGATTTCACGTCCGGCGCAATTATCAATCGGGATATGGATATTGGGAAGCGGGAAATTATCCTTAGGACTCGCCTTGTTGAGATTGCGGTAGTCCACGCATACTCTGATCTTTCCGTCTTTCTTTGGCACCGGTACTACATTAGCCAACCATTCAGGGTATCGAGTGACACGAATGACTTTCGCCTGCAACTGCTTGGTTACTTCCTCTTTGATCTTTACACTTATCTCCGTCTTGAATTTCCGTAGTTTTTGCTTGACGGGAGGATATGCCGGATCAGAGTGGGTAATTTATGAACCACTAGATCAGTGCTGAGTCCCGGCATGTCGTCGTACGACCATGCGAAAATGTCTTTAAACTCCACGAGTGTTTTGATCAACTCTTCTCTCAGGTTGGGTTCAATATGGACATTTATTCTGGTTTCTTTGACTTCATCCGCGATCCCCAGATTAACGGCCTCAGTATCATTTAAATTTGGTTTGGGTTTTTCCTCGAAGTGACTTAATTCTTCACCGATTTCTTCTACGGCTTCATCATCGCCGTATTCCGACTCACTCTCGTCACTTCTTATTTCATGCGTTATTATTTCCAAACCCGATTGACTTTCTAGACTGGGTTGATTAATCTTTAAGCACGCCATATCATTAAGATCAGTTGAAAGAGGGTTGTTCAGAAAAGTAAAAAGAAGGAAAATAAACAAAATTAGACGCGAAGGGAACGAAATTTCATTAATAGGAACAGTACAAGGAAAAAACAAACTTGCAAACTCAAATCGAAATGAACTAAAACAAACAGATTTTACTCCGGGGACAACCCCCAACACAAAATTTCGAAAGAACACAATCCAAAACAAACTACCAAGACTCATTCCGGACAGGGAGAGGAGTAGCCTTCCAATTATTCAATTTTGCTTTCGATCCCACAAACTGTATCTCGGCTTGGCTGGATCCTTCACCATCCTCGAGCATGCATACATCTGCGAATAGGTCTTCGAACTTTCTTAAGAACTCTTCGTCCGGCCTAACCATAGGACCGGGAATCTTTGTCGTCGAATGTCCTCTTACTCCAGACCTGACAAAAGATTGGGAAAGGCGTGGAACAGGCTTCGGGAGCACCCATGTCTTCTGCTTACTCCTCTTGGCTCGCCGGATGTCCTCTGATGTTGGCTTGAATCCCAAGCCGAAGGTTCCCACGTTTTCGACCACAGATACCGGTTGTATGATTCCTTGCAGAGATGCACCTAGACCTTTGCCGGGTATGAAATCGTGTCTCAACATTTCATGAGCCACCATGACGTCTGCAGTAATTATTCTGTCATTGGGAATGCACTCCCCTTCAGGAACTCGGTTGGCGGATACCACATCGCAGATCTGGTATACCCATGGCCCAACATCTTCTTCTGTCTCAACAAAGGGGATGATGGTGCCTGATTGTAGATCATTCTCTCCATGGACGACGATCTCCTGTTGGTCCCACTCAAACTTGACGAGTTGGTGTAAGTTGGATGGAACTGCTCTTGCGGCATGGATCCATGGTCGCCCTATCAGAAGGTTATATGACACCACCATGTCCAGCACCTGGAATTCCATGGTGAACTCCACCTGGCCCAATTGTCAAGATTAACACTATGTCCCCAACCGACGCCTTGCCTCCTCCATCAAACCCTCGAACACATATGCTGTTCTTGCGTATCCTGCCGATGTCCACTCTCAACTTGTCCAGCGTAGAGAGAGGACAAATGTTAGCACTGGACCCATTATCGACGAGGACTTTGGTAACCACCGACTCCTCACACTTTACCGTAAGATATAAAGCCTTGTTGTGCTCGGTGCCTTCCTCAGGCAATTCATCATCGGTGAAGGTGATCCGATTTGCTTCGAAGATCCTATTGGTGATCTTCTCCAAATGACTCACTGAGATTTTATCAGGTACGTGGGCCTCATTCAGAACTTTCATCAAAGCTTGCCGATGTTCTTCAGAATGTATCAGCAAGGACAGCAATGAGATTTGCGCCGGAGTCTTCTTCAGCTGTTCCAAGACAGAATAATCATGTAGCTTCATCTTTTTCAGGAATTCTTCTGCCTCTTCGTCAGTTACCGGCTTTTTCAATGTTGCCGGAGTGATCTTCCTCAATTCCGCAGGGGCAAAACATCTCCCCGAGCGGGTCAAACCTTGCGCTTCGCAAACTTCCTCCTTCACTTCCTTTCCTTTGTAGGTTGTCGTAATCCGAGCATAATTCCATGGAATAGCTCGGCTATCGGTTATTGGCAACTGTATTGTTGGCTTGATGATGAAAGGATCCATTCGAACGCCTGCTACCGTCAGGACGGGCTTGGTTACTACCCCTGGTACAACTATTTTTGCTTCCCCCGGCCTCACCGGTACTTCGTTCACACTTTCCTTTCCTGCTTCTGACCCTCCTGGTATGTCCTTCTTGCAAATAGATGACTCATCAAGGCTCGGCCCCTTTCTCATTCCTACCCCGTTAGACTTGATCATCATTACAGTCTGGGAGGCTTTCTCCTTTCCTTCTTCTACCCGTACCAACTCGATCATGTTGGTCTCATGATGAGCTGGAAGTGGATTTTGGTTGATGTTGGGCTCTGTTGGAGTCTGGACCTCAATCCTGCGAGTGTCGATGAGCTCCTGGATGGCTGTTTTCAACCTCCAACACTTTTCTGTATCGTGCCCCGGACATCCCGAGCAGTAGGCACAATTTACTGAATGGTCCAGGTTCTTCGGGAGGGGGTTTGGTAGCTTAGCTTCAACCGGATTTAGCAACCCTACTTGCTCCAACCGGTGGAACAGACTGGTGTAAGACTCTCCTAAGGGAGTGAAAGTCTTTGGCCTCGGCGCCCTGTCGCCCCTGAATGCTTGGTTCGGACGGAAACTCGCACCCGAGGGGTTTCTGTAAGCTCTTGGGGGTAGATAATTGTTTTGCGGGTTTGGTTCATGCCACGGTGCATGGACGAGAGGTGCGGAATAGGAGTGTGCGTGATGGACAATGAAATGGGGATCAGGTGCGGGATAGTAATGTTGCGGGTGGTTATATGGATTGTGGAAGTAATTTTGGTGGTGAGGCTGGGGCGGGCTATATTGGGGTGCGGGGCCTCTGTTTCTGAACCATGTCCCGGACTCGACTGTCGCGACTTCCTCTTTCCTCTTTTTCCCAAGTACTCCTCCAGTACCACTTTGGATAGCCTGAGTGGTGGCCTTCAGTGCTGAATAGCTCATGATCTTGTTGGTTTTCAAGCCTTCCTCGATCATAGCCCCCATCTTTATCACCTCGGTGAATGACTTTCCCACGGACGTCACCAGATGTCCGAAATAGGTTGGCTCCAGTGTTTGCAAGAAGTAATCCACCATCTCGTTCTCTCTCATAGGCGGATCTACCCTTGCTGCCTGTTCCCTCTAGCGGAAACCAAATTCTCTGAAACTTTCGGCGGGTTTCTTTTCTAACTTGAGCAATGACAAGCGGTCTGGGACTATTTCAAGATTGTACTGGAACTGGCCAATGAATGCCTGAGCCAAATCATCCCACGTAAACCATCTGTTGGGATCCTGCCTAGTGTACCACTCCAATGCAGATCCTCCCAAACTCTGACCGAAGTAAGCTATCAGAATCTCGTCCCGTCCTCCGGCTCCTCGCATTTTACTACAAAACCCTCGGAGGTGGGCTACGGGATCACCATGCCCCTCGTATAGGTCAAACTTGGGCATTTTGAACCCGGTCGGCAACTGGACATCTGGGAATGGACACAGATCCTTGTAAGCGACACTGACCTGGTTGCCCAAACCGTGCATGTTCCTGAAGGACTGCTCCAGGCTTTTAACTTTTCTAATAACTTCCTCGTGTTCCGAACTTTGGAAGTGCTTTTCCGGTTCTGCCGGGTTATCCCAATGAGGGGTGTGTGGATGTGGTTCAGGAGCCCTGAAGGTAGGCTCGGGAGGATAGTAAGAATTGTCATGGATTTGAACATGCGGCTCACCGGGTGACTTTTGTAGAGTAGCAGGTGGGGGTGCCACAAAAACAGGGGTGACTGGAGGAGGATTTTGTTTGGCTGGTGGAATTTGGGTGACATAAGGGTTTTCCCCTTGGTAGTATGGATAGATTGGGGCGCTTGTCGATGGATCAAGGGGTGGATGTTCTGGAGCTGATGCGAGAGTAGGGCGGTTTGGTGAAGACTGTCCCCTAGCCCAAGCCAGGTGCATCTCTGTTATCTACTGTTTCAACCGGTCTACCTCTTCTTTCATGACTTGTATCTCCGATTTCTCTTCCTCAAGACTTTTACCGGAACTAGACATGCTTGCTGTAATTGGCCCTTTAGATCTAGTACGGTAGTGGTGGCTGGCCAGTATATTCTGTCAAACCAACTGCTAAACTTTTCTGGAAATGCAACAAACTTGTTAGTTTACCGAGTTTAACAGATATGTTATAGCACGTTGGATGTAATGCACCTAACCAAATAACCCTTTCTACATGTACTCATAACATGCGTCATTCCAGCTTTTCTTTCTTTTTTCTTCTTTTTCTTTTCTCTTTTTCAACTATCCTTGAAAACCTTATTATTATTAACCTTCGTATTCTTTTCCTTTCTTTTTAGTGGTGGTCGAATCTTATGTGGATTGCCTACGTATCACGTCCCGCGTGAATCAGACCGAGCGTAGTTCTGGTAACAAGATTGTGGCAAAATTCAGTAACTTTTATATCGAATAAAACCTTAAAGTTATAAAACACGTCTTACAACAATCAACAAAATAAAAGAAATGCTTGACTCGAGAATGTAAAAATAAAAATGCCAACTAGCTTGACCCAAAAAAAAATACATTTTTAATCAAAAATCTAATGCTCTAAAATTCCTGGGAGCCCGCGAGGCTTCATTCGGCCTTGCCGCGGGCCTTGGTGTGAGGTCCTTGTGTAGTCCCCTTAATTCTCTCGTGATCTGATGAACATAGCCCATAACCGAAGCAAAAAGGTCGGTGCGGGGCATTTGTTCACAAGCTAGGCACTTCATGGTGACATAATGCCCGATTTCTCCAATTTTGTCCTTGATCATGTCCCTTTCTCTGAGTAGCCGCTCTATCTGCTGGTTTTTCGCCCCCAATCTTTGAGTGTTGTTGGTGACTTGGTCTAGGAGCCTGTCTATTTGTTCTTGCAGTCGGGCCATCAAATTATGACAACGGTCGAGGTCTGTTCTAGCATCTCGGGCTTGCTTGAAAACCCGCTCTCTGAGGATAACATTTGCCTCCCTTAGACTAGTGATGGTCTCGGTGTAATCTTCCTCCACCCGTTGTAGGTGAAGTGCATGTTGATGTGCCTCCTTTCTCCAGCTAGCACGGATCCTTGTTGTTTGGGCCTTCGACTCGTCCAATTCTCTTTGGATATCGGTGACTTGGCTTCTCAAACCCTTTATCAATTTTTCGTCTCATCGACTCCTCAACTGTCTGTCAGCATCCCTTTTCATTTGCTGGATTTGAGCTCTCAAAAAGTCATTTTCTTGTGCCAACTTCTTTTTATCTCCTTCGTTGGCGGCGGCTTGCACATCCATTTCAAATTGGAGCTCTTGGGTCCGTTGCTCTATCCTGCTAATCTTTGTTCTATAAGCTTCTTCTCTGGCCAACCAGTCCCATTGTTCTTGTGACGCTCCAGCAAACTCCCTGAGGTGGGGCCTTTTTGTGGGCCTTTGATGCTCCAGATCTCTGCTATACCATGCAAGGTATTCCGACGATACTTCACCCCGGGCTCGATCTCGCACCCGAGTGTCTATCTTCAATGTCTGACATTCACTCCAAATCTTTCGGACCAACGCTTCAGGGAACTGTCCTCCTGGTCCAATTTCAACCACATGTGGGCTGAGGTCTTCTTCTTTTGGGATTATTTGGCATCATCCCAACTGTCTCAATACTCGACCTGGTGCGTAGGGCTAGATGCTGTTGAGGCCCATTAGCAACAAATATGATTCCGTGGCCGATGCATATATGACTTCTTCCACGGGTAGCCAGCCGAATGTCCATTCTATCTTGCTGGCTGGAATCAAACGCAAAAGTCGTATCCATCCGCTAATCCCTTCTGGCAAATCATGTCCCTCGACCCTCGTAGGGAATTCTTCTACACAGGTTTTCTCCGATAAACTATACCTCATAAACTGCGGGCGACGACATAAGTGATCGATCATCCACATTTGGAGCAGTACGTTGCAAGCTTCAAAGAAGACCCCTCCAGCTTTGCAGATAGTGAGTGCACGAGAGATATCCGATATTATCATGGGAGCCAAAGTACTATTGTTTTGTTTCATCAGAGTGCTGACGACCCCTGCCACTTGTATGTTGATATTCCCGTCTTTTCTAGGAAATATTAATGAACCCAGGAAAGTTATCATGAAGGCGATGCGTCTATGCTCCTCCCATTTTAACTGGTTTTCTCCGCTGCAGATTTTGCTTTTGTGTTTGTTGAAGCCCCCATAATGACCATATTTGTCATATAGAAATGCTAAAGTGCAGAACCCTTCGGATAAGTCTGGGTTGTGTACAGTTCTGCGGATTTTCACAGTATCCAAAAACCTATGTACCGTCACTACCCTCGGTGCAATGAGATATTGTTCCCTCATAGGGACCTTTGGTCTTCCAATATACCCGGCCAATTCTTCTAATGTTGGTGTGAGTTCAAAGTTCTGAAAAGTGGAACACATTGTGTGCCGGATCCCAGAATGAGATCAAGGCTCGTATGATGTCTCCTCTCGGGGGAATATTTAGTAGCCCCACTAGATCTCCCAGGTACAGCTTAACTGTGTCTTGTCCTTGCTCGCCCAAGTCGCTCCACCACCTATGCAAACTTAAGGGGACCTTGTTTATGATAGCTTCGGTTGTATTCTGACTCGTGCTCATTCTGCACATTTATTAAGGTAATTTTTTAGATGAAAGAGAAATCTTTATTTGACCCAAACAAAACTATCTTTTTCTAAAAAAACGAAACGGGCCACAGGAATTGACTGGTCAAAATATTAAGACTGATGAAAAGGTGGTCGTTGAAAACTTATTTTGAGATAAAGGGAAGTTGGACCCGTTAAAGGCTGCCTACGTATCTCACACCTGGTGAGAATCAAACCCGCGTAGTTCGGTCCGTCAAAACAACTATTTTAAAGAAAACACATTTTATCGAGAAAACCATTTTGTTGGCAAAGTCAACCTTCCGTCGTTTTTTATCGGCCAACTAGATTTATTGACTTGTTGGTAAAACACATTTTTTGTATTTTTCTGAAAAATATTTATTTCCCCATACTATTTCCTTTTGTTTTCTTTTTCTTTTCGTTTTTCTTCCGTATTTAAAAGCCGGTCAGCATGCCCGTCTAAATAAATGCTTACAACAAATATGATATAGCGAGATGGTCTTTTCATTTCGGGTTGCCTGTCCTAGACGGACCCAACCCCTGTGTTGAGTCCCCTAAGTCATATATGATGCAAATAAACGTCCTAAATCTAGGCTCAATATCCTGATGTTTTCGATGGTACTAGACCGTGTACCCGAGCAGACAACTCGGATTTGAGGAGGGAGCTACGTACCGGGGACCCGCGGGATCGTTCGGCTTTGTAACTTATCCTGCCTCTTTTCTTATTTTGGTATTGACACTAACAGAAAGGGGAGTCTCAACCAGTAAGCACATCCCGGGGGTAAGAAGAGAAGGGTTTTCGGCACAGTTTTATATACAGTTCACGCAATATCAAAGCGGTAAACATATAGCAGTTTGGTATATACAGTGCAACTAGTATCAAAGCGGTAGACATGTAGCACATTAATTAAACATATAATAAAATCAGATATAAGCAAAAACGGCAATTTAACTGAGCTCGAATTCTTAAACCCTGAACCGAAGTTCCGGGTTACTTATCCCCAGCAGAGTCGCCAGAGCTGTCACACCTCCTTTTTCCGCACCCGCGAGGGCGCGAGGGAGTTTTTCCAATTAAAGGACAACCGAAACGGGATTTATTTAATTAATTCGAGAGTCGCCACTTGGGAGATTTTATGGTGTCCCAAGTCACCAGTTTAATCCCGAACCGAGGAAATTTATGACTCTGTATTATAGTCTGTGTACCAGAAATCCGGATAAGGAATTCTGTTAACCGGGAGAAGGTGTTAGGCATTCCCGAGTTCCGTGGTTCTAGCACGGTCGCTCAACTGTCATATTTGGCTTCTTTATCCGATTTTATAATATGCCTTAACTTATGTATAAATTTTAATTTTTAACCTCTTATGATATTATTATTATAAAAATTATTATTATTATTATTATTATTATTATTATTATTATTATTATTATTATTCAGTTTTGCCGGGAGTAAGATTTGGGTCACATAAATGCGCACCCGTATTTAGGAAAGTAATTTCATTTCAAGTCGCGCCTAAAGAGTCTATCGTCTGTTTAACTTTGGGAAAGGACCGTGAAATTCACTAAACGGTCTTTCCAAATCTAAGTTCTCATGACAATTATTCAAGGGCCCCATGTGTTTTTGTTCTCTCACGAGTTCCATCTCATTGTTTATTTGAAGGTCGACCCATAGATATTACCTTTTCGTATATGTTTCATCTCTAATTATAAATCGTGAGTGAAACCTAGTGACTAATTGTTATTTAAGCATTATCCGGTTAAATCTTATATTTGAACTTCTCATTTCTAGCTACTTTGATTTCTATCAATGACTTGGGCGGATCGATTAAACTAAGAAAATTTTATAACGTCAAATGTACGAATACTTATACTAATGTGTCAACTGGATTTTAGAGTGACTGGTGTCAATTATCCCTTTAAACTAACTTATCCTAATTTAATCAACGAGGTGAAATTCGAGTTTCAAGTTCAAGTCTAATTCCAAACAAAAGGGGGTAAACCTCTTAATTCTCACCACTACCTAACTCGGAAGCCCAAACTTATGCTATGTCAAAATATATATACCAAAATCCTTCAATCGTACCCAATTGCCGACAAGTGGACCTAATGTTTTGTTTTAACAACTACCGAGCTTCACGTTGCCAAAGCAGGCCCAATTACTTATGTGGAGAGCTTGAGCACACGAGGAAAGGAGAAAACTGGGCTCATTTGAAGCCCAAAAAGGTAAATGACAACACTGTATTTCTGAAACAACTAGGCCACACGCTATAGCCCAATTGCATGATTCAACCTATAATTGATTGTTAATTACATTGCTTCAAGGAGTTCCAGAAAATTTAAATAAGAACCGATTATCTTTAAGGAAATACAACATGCATCCTAATGTCAATGTACGCCCAAGATGAAATATAATCCTACAGTAACTCATTCCCAATCACCTGGTGATTTAAAATCCCATACCATTCCTCACTCTTAGCTACACGGCACACATGATTTCCACATAGCAAAAAAACACTTCATAACATAACTTTTAATCTGCAACTAAACATATACTAAGGCTACCAACATGACTTTTCATACTTCTGGGAATGAGTTGAAATGGATAAACAGTCCACAAAGGTATACATATATGTCTATTATCCGTATGGCATGAAATCTAAAATTGACATTCACTACATTTACTTAACTACAGTCTATCCATTTGGATAGCAGAAGAGACATTCAATACATATGAATCTGTGAGCATCTCATTTTCAGACTTCTCTTCCCAGTTACATCAAAATAAACTCATAAATGTGTACCTGGGTATTGAAGAGCAAAAGAAAAGGGGGTCAGTGATGAAGTGGCAAGCAATTCACAGCAACAGCAGTAGTGAACCTGCAGCAACAACACACAAAGCAATACCAACAGCAGCAACAGGGCCAAACAAACCACAGCAACAACAGCACTAGCAGTGGCCAAACAACACTAATAGTGGCCGAACAACAGTCACTTAGCACACCAAACACAATCACTCAGCAAACCAGTAACACCACCTCGACCAACAAAACAAACGACCCCAAAATCTATGCAAAGGATCTGTGTGAACTTCAAATAGGAATCCTATGAAACAATAGTTATTTTCAATCTCTCTATCACTGCCTCAGATTTATATCTCCCAGCCCTATATCTCTGAATATCTAAGTCCTTATATGCTTTTCTATCACTGTTTTTCTCTCTCAGCTCTCTCTGGATCTCAAACAATGTCCTCTCTATCTCTTTTGCATCCTATACTTATAGTTTTTTGAATTCCCCCTTGAATGAATGCTTCTCACTAAACTAATACCCCTACCCATTCCTATCTCTGCCCAGACCATGCTCTGCCAGTTTTCACCACTAAGTTTTGCTTAAATATGGGCTTTAATAAATAAAAAATGTGAAGTACAGACCTGGTGGAGTGTCCTGCTGTGATAGCAGGCTCCACTAGGCTGTCTTATGGGCGAGAGATTAAACAAATGGCCTTAATCCAACCCTAACACTTACATTCAATTAAATCCTAATCCAGAATCAAACAGATAACAACCCTAATGGTGAATTGCATACGGGCAGACAGGGTGGTGAACAATCATACAAATAAATTAACTCGTTGACGACGTTAAATAAACTACGCATATAAAGCAATTAGCATTGAATTCAAACAGATAAAGATGGGGATTGACCGAACAAAAGGGTCTATTGGAGATGAAGAACAGAACAGAAAAAGCAAGAAAATAAGAAAATAGAATTCAACTGATTTAATAAACGGAATATGAAGAAATAAAAGAAGAAATACCATAAAAGAAGACAAATCCGCACTTGAACGGACCCGGACTCGTCTTGGGTTCAATTCGAACTTTGGATTCAACTTGGACTTGGATTCTTTGTTTTTTGAGGCCAATGGACCTTAATTGAGATGTTTTCAACAATGAAAACATCCCAATTAAGGTCTATTAGACCTTAATTAGGCAGGAATCGAGTTTAGGGTTCATGGCCGAGATTTTGGGGCTCGACTGGTTCTGGCAAGATTCGAGCCAAACCAGGGCCGGTGGGGGTATGAGGGAGGTGAGGGGAAGCTATGGTGTGATTTTGAAGTGGTTTGGGATGAATGTTCAAGTTCCGACGAACTTCGAATTGATATTCGAAGTGTTCGAGCAACATTCGAAACTAACCAACGCCGGATCCGTGTAGAGGGGCTTTGGGAGAATCCATGGTGTTAATTTGACGGTGTTTGGCCACCGTCCGCCGCCGTGGGCGATTTCAGGCGGCGGAGGACGGCGGAGTGAGATCTGGTCTCTGAAGGCTTCTGAGAGACGAAGAGAGGGGGGGTTTTGAGGGGGCGGGGTAGGGTTTAGGAATATATACCAAACGTGGGATTGGATCCAGGCCGTTGGATCGATTTAGATCGACGGCTTGGATCAACCCACTTAACGAAACGAAGTCGTTTGAGTAGGTTTTGGACCGGGCGGGTTTTTTGTGTGGATATGGGTCGGGGTGCAGGGGCGATTGGTGACCGTTGGATCAAAACGGATCGACCGGCTTGGATAAACTGGCCAATTACGGCGTCGTTTGGATATCTCTTGGAGATGGCCTGAGCCGGATTTGGCTTGGGCCTGGGTCGTTCAGCCTTTCTTGGGCCTGTTTTTACACATTTATTCCTAATTTTATTAACTAACTCTAATTAAACCAAAATCTACCTTAACTAATCAATTTAAAAGGGAATGAAATTACCCCTATTAATTAAACACTTGATCATTGACACAATTTATGCACTCAAATAAAAACCACATGAGGATTGAGGTGCACACACTTTGATTTCTTACGATTAATTCATATATCCGATTTATTCTCATAATGCGCCCTCAATTCCCAAATATGCAATGCGTATTTTTTTGTATTTTCTAGCTACATAAACACACATACCAATGCTAATCCTCCGGAGAGACGGCACAAAATCCACAAAAATCAAGTGTAGCCCAAAACTATTTTATTTTGAATTTTTGGGAGTAAATCTCACGTAGGGCAAAAATCACGTGCTCACTGCGTGCTACAAAGAAGAAATCAGGGTTGTGGAAGTGGGTAAGTTTACTAGCGAGCATAGATGTGAAATGGACACATTCAATGAGAATCACTTCAATTTGGATGTAGACTTGATTTCCATTGTCTTGGTTCTATTTTTGGAAGTATCCATTAGGTTCAAGATTAAAGAGTGTATTACAGCCGTCCACCAGGAGTATGGTTGTACTATAACCAAAAGAAAGGCATATCTCGGTCGCAAATGTGCCTTTGAACTTATTTATGGCGACTGGGAAAAGTCTTTTTCAAATCTGCCCAGGTACATGGTTGCACTGCAACACTTTAACTCCGGGACTGTTGTTGAATGGAGGCGTGAGCGAAGTTCGGACAAGCCAAAATATATATTCAACTATGTATTTTAGTTATTTAAACCAACAATTGATGGTTTTGTACATTATCGTCCTGTAATTTCCATAGACGGTACTCATGTATATGGAAAGTATGATATTAAGATTTTGATTGCAGTTGTTGTAGATACCAACGGACAAATATTTCCACTAGCTTTTGCCATTTGTGCCAACAAAAGTGAAAAGATGTGGACGCAGTTCTTGAACCACATGAAGTAGCACGTTGTCAAACAACATTCAGGTATTTGTCTAATATCTGATCGGCATGGTAGTATTTTAAGTTCTATACGTCACTTACCTGAATGGCAGGAACCATATGCATACCACCGTTACTGTGTGAGGCGCCTGAAGGCCAATTTCCAGAAGAAATTTCCTAACAAGGCGTTGCATGACTTAATGTGGATGGCTACAACTAAGCACCAGCAGTTTAAATTGACGAGGCTCATGGAAGCGATCCGGCAGATAGAACCACGAGCCTATACTTGGTTGATGCAACATGACCCTCAAATGTGGACATTGCATGCTGATGGCGGCAGATGATGGGGAGCTGTAACGACCCGGCCCGTCATTACAAGAATTACCACCCCGTTACCTTGAATTTGCCATGGTCCGCATGACTTTCAAACATAGTCCATAGAGGATTGTTGAAAGACATGCAGCTCCACCGTCATTGATGGACAGGGGTGTTGAATTTATGCCAATATCCATGACAAGATTTGCAAGGTACATGAGGAGAGCACAGTGACATTCATTTCTTCATTATGATCATGAATGAGGTATTTTTGAAGTTAAAACCATTTCCAATGGACACCGTGGAAATAATCTACAGACGGTGAAAGAAAATAGAAGGTTATGTCTGGGAAATAGACCATCTACCACATGCCATGCTCACATGAGTTGAAGTGCTTTCGACAAGTTGGATATGGGGCAGCAAACTACATTGATAGGCAATATAGTGTTGCAGCATATGTAGATACATATAGCGGAAAGTTGCATCCATTAGGTGCTGAGCATTATTGGTCGCCGATACCTTTTAAGTTGGTATGTAACAAGGACTATTTGCGCAAGCAGAAAGTACAAAAGAGAACACGTATACGGAACCAAATGGATATTGGTGACTCCGTTTATGCGCGAAAATATAGCATATGCTCTCAAACTGGACATGACCGTCATAAATGTCCTTCAGGTAGTGGGCATGGCGGTGGTAATCCTGGTGCAAGTTCGTCAAATGTACCCAACTATCAAGCATACCCCTAGTCCTTTATTTTGGTATTATTTTATGTAATACATGTCTGTATTTTTGTTTGTTTCAATATATATGAAATAGATAAATTTCCACAATCCTATTACATCATATGAAATAAATTTAGTATGGGTGTTAGTAAACATGAGCAAGAATGTTGTATAAAAAAATAATTCATTATGAAATAAATTAAATATGTAAAGCATGGTACAATAATATATTTTATCAGATAAATTTAAATTGTAATCCGTAGTATTATACTGCATTTTATTGAGTTGTCATTCCGTTTTGAAAAAGCTGAAGCATGTGAAAACCCTGTTTCGTGTCAGGGTCATTTAATATGTTATTCGTAGTACAATATACGTTTTGTGGATTTAACATGTCATGATAAAAAAGCTGAGAAGCACGTGAAAACTCTATTTTAAGTCATTAAAATTTACTATGTAATTCACAATATTATACTGCGCTTTTATTTGAAATCTTGACTATAAATAACGGTGGCATGGTACTTATATTCTTTGCTTAACATTACCCAAAGTTTTTCTATAAGAAATGTCTGAATAAAACGTTTATGTCCCAAGGTGTTACTGCGGAGAAAAATGCAATTTGTTCAAATGGTATCCAGAAGGTGCACGCCGCTACTGGGTATGTAAGAACAAGCTCAAAAAGTTACCCGGAAAGACTACATGTGACTTTGAGGTTTGGATGGACAAACCATGTAAGCAAAAGTGCTACAATGAAAGAATTTATGAGCTTCATTGTTTATGTCATAGCCAAGCGGAGAGCGAGCGTCGAACCAATGAAGAACTTGAGGCATTGAAGGCCAAACTCAACGAGGCAGAAGAAGAGAAAAAAAAGATGGAAGAGCAACTCGAGTGGTTGGAGCGAATTGTAGGACACGATCATGATTAAATAGTAGCTTATTTTTAATAAGCGTAGAAGTGTATTTTCATGTTTCTATTATCATGTGTTTGTAGCAGTTGTACTGTCATGTATCTTTAGATTTCCCGCTTTTGTATTTGTGTTTCATTTTCAAATAAAATTCATGTTCAAATTATGTTGCTTGTTAAAATTCGGTTTCAATAAAAATTATGCCGAAATATGCAACTCTAAAGTTGTCGTGTGAAAATTTAAAATGTTATGTCGAAAATCATGTGAAAAACCTATTTCATGTCAGAGAATTAAATATATAATTTGTAGTATAATACTACATTTTGTGGAGTTGTCTAATATGTAATTTGCAGTATTATACTACGTTTTACGGAGTTGTTATTTCGTTATAAAAAGTTGAAAATCATGTGGAATACTGAGAATTTGTGTCTGAAAAATTTAATATGCAATTCATACTACAATAGTACGTTTTATTGGATTGTCATTTCATTCTGAAAAAGCTGAAAACATGTAAAACCCTGTTTCGTGGAGTTGTCATGCCTATGTAATTCGTAGTATAATACTACATTTTGTGAAGTTGTCATGTCCTGCTGAAAAAGCGAAAAACCTTGTGAAAATCCTATTTTGTGTCAGATAAATTTAATTTGTCATTCGCAGTATAATACTACGATCTATCTGATATCTTGCCTATAATAACAAGCGCGTTCGAGGTATTTTCTACACTTCAAAACAACCTATAGTCGAGATTTTCCATAAAACCAAACTTCTCTTTAAGAAATGGTTGTACGACCCTTTCGTTGCCCAAAATGCATATGTGTAAATAAAAGTATGATGTACGATGAATGGGAAGAAGCTGGATGCCACTACTGTGCGTGTATGAACAAGTTTTATAGGCAACTTGACGTACCTATATGCAATTTTGAGATACGGGTTGATGAACCATGTTAGCAGAAATACTACAAAGACCAGGTGTATCATCTTCAAGATGTGTGTAATGGGCAGGGACAGACAGCGCCAATCAAAACAAGAAATTGAAGAGTTAAAGACAAAGATCAAGGAGGTGGAAGAAGAGAAAGAGAAATTGGAAATAAAGCTTGAGAGGATTAACGAGACAATACTAAATGGTCGTAACTAAGCGATGAGATTTACGTGTTGTGTGTTGTAGTGTATCTTCATGTTTCAGTTGTGTCAAGTGCTTTCATTAGTTGTACTGTTTGTTTATGTGTTAGGTTTGTAAGGTTTGTGTTTGAGTTGTACTATTAAAGTAAAATTGTTGTTCAAATGCAATTAAAATAAAATTATTGTTAAAAGATAGTTGTTACTATTATTTACATAAAGCACTATTTACACAAATTTAATACATAAGCAAATCAGTGAGTGCCGCAACCTATGTGCTTTAGCGCTGCTGTTGGCCTAATTTGCATCCACTATCGACCGGGCACACTATCTCGATTATCATCATCAAACCGTCTTTTTATGTGAGGATGTGCAATAGCATCAACACCACAACTGGCAAGGTCGGAAGAATAGGCCGTCGGTAACCTACAAAACAAGAAGTAATGTTAGCATGTATGAATGTATTATTAAAATGTATTATTAACTTAACCTACACAATGTACTATTATTTGAAGTAAGAAAATATTTTCTCACCATGGTCTCGTCGACCTCCTGGGTATATGTATTGATGGTGTGCTCATCACTGCATGTAGTGTACTCAAAGATAGGCTGAGACGAAGACTGCATAAGAAAGTTACAATTAGTTAAAGGAAGCAATTTAAGGAAAAGAAAACAAATCAAAATATTAAAGAAATCATTCAGTCATCGAATCATTGGTTCGCAAAATAATCTGAGCAAGCTACTACTGGATTGATATGGAAAGGCACACGAATGAGTTCATACGAAAATGTGATGAATGTCAAAGACATGCTTCGATGATACATCAACCAGGAGAGCTACTGCATTCGGTTTTGTCACCATGGCCATTCATAAAATGGGGAATGGACATCGTTGGCCCCCTTCCATAGGCACCCGGTAAGGCTCAACTTATATTGTTTATGACTGACTATTTTTCTAAGTGGGTGGAAGCCTATGCATATGAGAAGTTCAGGGAGAAGGAAGTCATCGATTTCATTTAGGACCACATCATATGCCAATTTGGAATGCTGGCCGAGATTGTGTGCAACAAACGGAAATAATTCATCGGCAGCAAAGTGACCAAGTTTCTCGAAGACCATAAGATCAAACACCCTAGTGGGAATGGAAAAGCAGAATCGACCAACAAAACCATACTCCAAAAGCTCAAAAAGGGATTAATCGATGCCAAAGGAAAATGGAAGGAAATCCTGCCTGACGTCCTATGGGCGTACCTCACGACCTTGAAGTCCAGTACCGGGGCCACCCCGTTCTCACTGATTTACGGCGTCGAAGCTCTAATACCAGTCGAAATCGAGGTACCAAGTATCAGGTTTCGATATGCGACCAAGGAATCAAATGACGAGGCCATGAGTATTAGCTTGAAGCTATTAGATAAAAGGCGTGAAGCTGCTCTTATCCGATTGGCCACCGAAAAATAGCAAAATTAAGAGGTATTATAATCAAAGATAGCCAACCTTCGATATTTTAATGTTGGGGATGTGGTATTAAGGAAGATAATAATAAGTACCCGAAATCCAAATGAGGTTAAGCTGGGGTTGAACTCGGAAGGGCCGTGTCAAATTATCAAGATCACCGGAAAGGATCGTACAAACTCGGGCAATGAATGGCGATCGACTACCGAATAACTGGAATGTAACTTATTTAAAGCGATATTACTGCTAAGGTACGACCCCACTCATTTGTTTTTACTTATTTTTTAACTAACACTTGTAGGTAACCAACATGGAACAGTATAACTTTTAGGCCTGAAAGCATGCGTTGAACCTTTTTTTTGTTGAAGCGGTTTTGTCCCAAATGGGGTTTCCGGCAAGGTTTTTAACGAGGCAACAACGAATCATGCCAACTTAGAATCTGGCCAATCCTGAATCCGTGTCAAAGATCACATAAACGGTATCCGAGGCTTCCCTATGATTAACCTCAAACACTGAGGGACATTAGCCTCGGATAATTACTTCAGCAAGGACAAAGACTTTGCGATTAAATGGTCTCGGCTCGATCAATAGGGTTTATTGTAAGTAGGGGTGTACATAGAACGGGTTGATTCGGATTTTTCAATTACCAAACCAAACCAATAATTTTGGATTTTTAAATCTATAAATCAAACCAAACCAACGGAATCGAATTTTTCAATCTCGGATTTTCTCGGGTTTTCAGGTTTTTTTGGATTTTCAGATTTTTTTCCCCGATAAGTCTTCATAGCACAAATATATAACTTGTGCTCCACATACTTCTCTAATCCTACATGGATACAACTATATAATATATTTTTCAAGAAAATTATACAATAATATGAGATGCGTCATAATATTGTACTAAAATATGCAATAACAAAAATATTAAAATCCATAAAGAAAATATTACTAAGTAATAAGCCATAATAAATAGTAACATAATCTAAAAGTACTATATAATTCATGCTTAAATAAGTACAACTATAAGTATGTTAGTTACACAACTAAGCACTAAAGAAAAAGATAAACCAAGTTATGCATTTTCAATATAAACAATGCAAAACTAAAAAATAGATATCCACACTATTGTCATTTCTAGTGTTGAATTGAATTTTCTTAGTTAGGATTAGTATTGATGCGAAGTTTATTTGAATTACTACCTTTACGAACTATAAAATTTATTGGACCATTCAAGAATGTTAATTCCAAATTTGAAACAATATGGTTAAAGATAAAACTGTGAAAAAGTTTAAGAAATATTTATGAATTGTATTAAAAATAAATATTTATATTTATAAAATATTTGTAAAAATTGAATAAATATAATATCGGGTTGGTTTGGTTTCGGTTTGACTTTTTTTAGTTAAAATCAAACCAAACCAATTATGTTCGGGTTATTTTTTCCAATACTAAACCAAGTCAACCAACCCATGATCGGATATTTTTTCGATTTGACTAGGATTACCAGTTAGGTGCGATTTTTCGATTTTCGTTGTACACCCCTAACTGTAAGGGTCAAACGGTCAAATGAGCCATGCCCATATAGACTACTCGAGCCGTGGCATAAAGCTTGTACACATGTGTAACTATCAAAATATAATTCGCTCAATCCGTCCAGACTCAGAGTAACTTTATCACCCAGAAAACCAACGCAACGTTGGCAACAAAGCCACAGATGCAATTTATTAGTATGCATCTGTAGAGTAGTTGGCAATGTATCACCGATTTAATATTCTACTTTGTTGACAACAAATGCTGTGGGCGACACTCCACCCATTTAGCTGCATCAACCTTCATTAATTCAATGTACTATGCAGTGAAAGCGAAACTTTATACAAAAGTTACACAAATATGAAATATGAACGTTATACAATTTGAGCGCCACTTGTTCATGTATGCCCCCCACGTATACGAAAACTTATTATGGTCTATCTAGAAAATAACAGTGGGGGTAGTAGAAAGCAACATGATGTTTGATCCAATGGCGGACAAACACTTTTTGTATTGGAAATTTGCATTAACATATAAAAAATTGACTGAGCAACCAATCTCGGAAATTAGCAATATTAAAATTACGCATACAAAGACTTAAAAATTCTGAATTCGCTATTGATTGATTATGCATACGAATGGTGACGTGCACTATACTTTCTGTCACGGGCGCATTCTATGTCTCACAAAAACAGCCCGCGCGGCAGCCAAGCACCGACTTGACGTCAGCCTGCTCCAACACTTGACCAAAATTTTCAGTAACTTTGGACTTCGATAATTTTAGGCAGTTTTTCAATGTAGTAAACTTAGACTGATTTTAGGCAACAAATATATGATGAAGGGACAGAATAAAAACGTGAACACAAGACACAATTTACAAGAACTCTTTCCCAAATTTTGTATTTAACTCGAGAATACAAAGAAAACTCCAACTCCGGCGTACATCCGTGTACAAAAAGGGATCACTCTTGACCCTCACAAGACTACTCTTAGCCTTAGGTTATTTTAGGACTCTTCCTAAACTCAAAACATGCACTCTTACACGTTTTTAACTCTATGCCATAAAGAAAATAGGTGCTATCCATTTATAATACATGAACCAGCACCATATTTACAATAGTTGACCTATTTTAGGCCACAATACTTGCCCACTCAGCCCACTACTTTACTTTAGTATAGTTGACACCCCCAACTACTAGGATCATGTAAATCATGTTAAAGTACATGGGATCATGTCCCCCAAAAATGTGCTAACTCCTGCCAACTTTTAGGACAAAGCTCAACCGCTGCCCATGTGCACAACATGTGCCGATAACCGCCTTTGACTTGGCCCATTCCATTGTTGCTGCCCAGTTTCGTGCCTTGGCTTGGACCAGGAGTCAATGCCATTGTATCCAGCTGTATTGTGCCTTTAAGTTGCCTTGCCATTGCCCACGAACTTGGCCGTTTGCCGTAACACAATGCCACGCTAAATCTGCACGCGCATTGCCTTTCCATTGCATATTTGCTTGCCTTTGACTATCCATTTTTGTCTTGCATTTGCATCACTACCTCATGTCTTGATGCCTTTGCTATAATCAAGTGTCACCCTTAGGCCGCAACTCATTGTCAAGCCCTTGCCTAGCTGCCTCGCATCCGTTCAAAGCCTTAGCCATCGCTTGCACGTGTCCCTTTTTTGATTTTGATGCCGATCGCACACCATTCTTGCAACATTCTTGCTGCCTCAATGAAAATACTCTTGTTATCAAGTCGAGCTCAATTGGCGGAGGTCTAACAAACCACCCACACTCTTTGAAACTCGACGTCCTCGTCGAGGTCAACTCAATGTATGAGTCCCAAGGGGTTGACAAGCACTACTACTTGACCTCCTCTCTCCTCGGCTACAATTGTATTGACTCCAAAAGCTTGCTTGTCACTGTTCAATGTCTCCAATGCAGCCCTCTTCTCCGCGATAATCAAAGCATTTAGCATCGCCTTGTTCGGAAAGTTCCTCACTCGGTGTGGTCCATCACATAGGAAACAACGACTGAATTTTCTGCCCTTCTCCTTGCTCTTTGAAGTTCCAGCATCTTGCTTTCCCTTCCCTCTATCTTCATGTGCATTGGCACTTTCACATTTCTTCCACTTTTTTCCTTGTCCTTCTTTCTGTCGTTGGACTTTGAAGCAGAATTCTCCTCAATTATATGAAAATCACCCAATGCAACAACTATCAGCTACAACACTTGCGAGGTTTTGAATATTTTGCCTTTGCAACTCAAGTTGTGCCCACTGCTGCAGCTCGCTCATGAAGTTGTGCAAATTGTCTTCTTCCGATGTGCTGCTGATGCTTAGCATCAATGATGTGAACTCCTTCACATAAGCTCGAACTGATCCGTTGTGTTTCAACTTTTTCAGTTTGTCCCTAGCGATCCAAGATGTATTACTAGGAACAAATTGATCCTTCAATTCCTTTTTAAGCCGCTCCCACGACTTAATCTTTGGTCTACCGAGACTTTTATCTTCAGTCATACGAGTGTGCCACCATAACTTAGCATCATCACTCAAATACATGCTAGTCAAGGTTACTTTTTCCTCTTCGTCTTGCATACGAATAACATGAAAGTACTGCTGCATATCCCAAAGAAAATTCTCCAATTCACATGCACTCCTTGGACCTCCGAATGCTTTAGGTTCAGGTATTCTCACTTTGACACGTTCAGCACCACGTTGAGGAGCATCCTCGCCCACAACACGTCGTAGTATCACCGTCTCGGCCTTCAGATCTGTGTTCTCCTAACTAAGCCTTGACATTTCTGCCTCAAGAAATGCAATTCTAGTCCCAAGAGACTGAAGTTCTTCCCCTTCCGAAACATTTCCCACCATTGTTTCCAATTTTGTTGGCCTATCCCGCAGGTCGTTGTTATCACTAGCCATGTTCTCGGACAAGACCACGAAGTCTGCCACTACACGTTGTGTCTCCGCCACGAACCTGCTCCGCTCTGATACCAGTTGTCACGGGCGCATTTTATGTCTCACAAAAACAGCCCACGCGGCAGCCAAGTCTCGCCTTGACTTCAGCCTGTTCCAACACTGGCAAAAATTTTCAGCAGTTTTGGACTTCGATAATTTTAGGGAGTATTTCAACTTAGTAAACTTAGACTAATTTTAGGTAACAAATATATGATGAAGGGACAGAATAAAAACGTTAACACAAGGCACAATTTACAGGAACTCTTTCTCAATTTTGTATTTAACTCGAGAATACAAAGAAAACTCCAACTCCGGCGCACATCTATGTACAAAAAGGGATCACTCTTGACCCTCACAAAACTACTCTTAGCCTTAGGTCATTTTAGAACTCTTCCTAAACTCAAAACATGCACTCTTACATGTTTTTCACTCTATGCCATAAAGGAAATAGGTGCTGTCCATTTATAATATATGAACCAGCCCCATGTTTACAATAGTTGCCCCATTTTAGGACACAATATTTGCCCACTCAGTCCACTACTTTACTTTAGTATAGTTGACACGCCCAACTACTAGGATCATGTAAATCATGCTATAAAATAGTGGGATCATAGCCCCAAAAACGTTGCTAACTCCTGCTAGCTTTTAGGACAAAGCTCAACCGCTGCCCATGTGCACAGCATGTGCCGGTAACCGCCTTTGACTTGGTCCATTCCATTGTTGTTGCCAAATTTCGTGCCTTGGCTTGGACCAGGCGCCAATGCTATTGTATCCAGCTGCATTATGCTTTAATTTGCCTTGCCATCGCCCACGAACTTGGCCCGTTTGCCGCAACTCAATGCCACGCCAAATCTGCCCGCGCACCGCCTTTTTGCTGCACATTTGCTTGCCTTTGCCTATCTGTTTTTGCCTTGCATTGGTATCACAGCCTCATGCCTTGATGCGTTTGCCATAATCAAGTGTCACCCTTAGCCTGCAACTCAAGTCCTTGCCAAGCTGCCTCGCATCCGTTCAATGCCTTAGCCATCGCTTGCCTGTTTTCCCTTTTTGACTTTGATGCCGCTGGCGCACCATTCTTGCAACACTTTTACTGCCTCAATGATAACACTCTTGTTGTCAAATCGAGCTCAATTGGCGGAAGTCTAACACTTTCCAAGTTAGTTATACTACATTTTAGGTTTTCGCTTCCATAGTATCAGCACGTAATATTAGGTGGTTAACTAGATCTTGACAGTTTAAAGAATATCCACCATTGCATATTCCTAATTATCCGTAACTTCTAATTTCTAAAGTAGAATATTTACCCAGTTCTAACTTCTTATTATCCCTGAAATAAATTTATTTCAAAAAAGGAACTGAAACAAAATTTTAAGTTTACAATAAATGTTAACAGAGGAGAAGTAGAACTCTGCGATATATTACCAATATTTAGTATTATTATATTATTAATAGATATTTTTATTAGCAGTCCATAACATATGGCACAAACTAGACATTAATACTAATAGATTTCAACCTCTATGTCAGAACTGGCTCCAATCTCTCATGTTGGAAACTCCAATAATCCCTAATAGACTTATAACTTGAAATACTTTGGCCCCTTTTGTAATATGGAATATCTGGCTTACTAGAAATAATAACAATATTAATAACACTACTATCCCTTCGTCAGTAAGATCATTAATCAATCAGCTGAATACTCTCTTCTAACGAATAGAGAATCTAGTTGGGATAGAAAAATCAACCTAACAATCAACTGGATCAAAGCTCATTTGGGCTGAGTTAAGCTCAATATATATAGATGGTGCTTGTAAGAATGAAAGAGGGATTGGAGGGGTAATAAGGAATGAGCAGGACGACTAGCTAATAGGTTTTGTTCAAAAATTGTTACAAAGAACCCAATTTATGCAGAGCTAATGGCCCTCTACCAAGGGCTCTGTATAGCAAGTTTTACTCTGATGGATGTAAAACTTACGAATATATTATTAATTCATGCAGGTTGTTGCTGGCACAAATGGACACAGTAAAAATGCATAACATCTTCCGACAGGGGATTAAAGTAGCCCATACCCTAGCAAAGCATGCAACGACCAACTTAGTATTAAATAAATTAGAATTTTGGTTGTTTCCACCACCCTTTGTTCTGGCCAGGATGCTGGCAGACAAGGCTGGTGAGGGTGTTGTCAATACTATTTCCTTTAACTGTTGCAGAATCCTTGCTACTCTAGGTAATTGGCATGCCATGCATGTATTACCATCTATGAATGATCCTTAGGATCATAACTATTGTTGTAATGCTTGATGTTTTGGTTTTAATAGAATAAATATGGCCAAATATACGGACAGGCCCTTAAACTTGTCCTTATTTTTCATCTAGGCACTTTATTTAAGAACATGGCTTATGAGCACTTTAAGTTAATTTAATGTGCACCAATTAGATACAAAATATAAAAACATAAAATGCATGTAGGTCACTTGTAGTGATGTGGCACGTATGCCAATGAGAAGAAAACACATGGCCATTTAAATTACAAATAATCAATTAAGAAAACTTGAAGATAAGGGGAAAAAAAAGGTAGAGCTGTTTTAAAAATCCCTACCCCTATTTTGCTTCTTTCCCAATTAGACTTTGAAGTCTATATCCACCGGACCTGTCTCCAGTGTCTTCATTAACGCCATTATCTGAACATTCCACCACCACTGAACCTCCAAATCATCCAAAAAGGAGAACCTCTTCCATTTCTCTTTCATGATCTAGCTTCCTCCCTCTCTCTGAATATCGCTTTTTTCCATCTCACAAAACACCAGACCATTTTTGTTTCATAACATTTCGACTAATATTTTAGTGCATCTCTTAAAAAATTAAAATTGGAACAAGAAATCAAGAAATTTCTAAAATCTAAAAAAGGAACTGAAACAAAATTTTAAGTTTACAATAAATGTTAACAGAGGAGAAGTAGAACCCTGCGACGTCGACAATGACGACGGTAGTTGGCCAACAACCATGGTGATGGTGGTGGAAATGGCTATGGGTCTATTGAGGGTATTTTCGAAGTGGTGGTAGAAGTGAAAGCCACATGTGAATTGTAAGTTTGAAGTTTGTTACTATTCGTTTCAGGCGTATATGATACTGAAATAGTCTTTACCATTTTTTTTCTTCATTAAATCAAAGCTCATACCTTGAATTAATTAACTTGCAAGTCAGAAAGGAAAATGCATATTATAAATAATAAAAGGTGAACATTATTAGAGTGGGTATGGTGACGGGCTTGGTGATTGTGAGCCTGGAGGCAGTGGCTATGGTGTGCACATGTGAGGTTTGATGATGCGGCAAGGAGGAGAAAGAAAAATAATTTAAAAAACTTATCGCTTAAACCTTTTGGTAGCTTATGTAGCTATTGATACCCCTAAAAGGTGTGTGAAACACGTGCATCACAAGTTAGTAATTAGTGTCTAATTGGTGCACTTTCAAATAAAGTGTCTAGATGAAAAATGGGGATAAGTTTAAGGACATGTCCATTTATTTGGCCAATAAAAACTAGGATAAAAAATCAGCTTAGCCAAGTATCTAATTAGCTTCTACTTTAGACTGCCTCTAAAATAAACTTGTTGAATAATCCGGTTAATTAGCACCTCTGTATCTCTCGTTTATCCCCTGGAATATGACATGAGTCCTTTCGTCATACATATAGGTACAACCAGTAATTAAGAGATATTCTATACATAACTGTATGGGGTCGACGTGCATACGTAGTGGCCCCTTCCCTTTTTCGAGGGCGTCAGCGGCCCCTCGATGAACTGTATTTTTAGTGAGAAACCCCCCACCCGGGTTTTTCCTGTTGTAAGGTATCATGTATTATTCTCTAATAATACAACTTCTATTATTCTCTCTCTATCATTCTCTCTCTATTATCCTCTCAAGTATGATCATAGATTATATCCATAACTTCTTCATTTTTGCTAATATTCATAATATTATAACGACACTGATCCTACTTTGGGGTTTATTGTACTTGATTACGATTTACCGTTTTCCATATTTTCATCAATTGTCTATAGTTCATAAAGTAACCGATAACTTTTGAGTCAAACAATTTGGCGCCGTCAGTGGGGATTTCGAGAATCAAACCTATAGTATAAATCCAAAGATCAGCTAACCATATCATATAAAAACCCAAAAATGGCTGAAAACAACACCAGATCCAAAGCTATAATGGGGGTCATAGCCAATCTCCTAAGCTCTCTTAATGAAGTCGGTGATGACGCTGTCACCAACACCATCCCCGACGCCGCATCAGAAATAGAAACTTCACCTTCTCCCTCCGGGAATCTAGCAACCTTGCAGGACAAGGAAGCTTCCACATCCGCTACAAAGGAAGCATCCCCGGTAGTCAGGAAATTACTGGAGGAATGGTTAACAAGTACCCTAAGCGGCTTAGTTGAAAAATTACCATAGGGCCGCAAAAAAATGTTACCAACGATGAGTACCGCTACTACCACGGACAAACAAGAAGAAGTGTGAACAAGAAACCAATCCGTCGAAACACAAACCCATGACGACATGTTGACATCCATCATGAGAAAGATGGAAGAAATGGAGAGTGAAAACAAGGCTCTCCATGACCAAATGAAGGAGCACCAGGATAGGGTTGACAAATCCCTGGAGCCCCTAAATTACTACCAAAATGTGACATGGGAACGTTCGGGGAGCAACTATACTCCAATGAAGCCGCTCTTTACTCCATCCCCAAAACATTCAAGATGCCCCCTTACTTAAGGGTGTACGATGGAACCGCTGATCCCGAGGATTATCTCATCCATTACGTTACCGCTGTAAAAAGTAACGACCTATCAAAAGAGCAGGTACCGTCTATGCTACTGAAGAAGTTCGGCAAGACACTGACCGGAGGGGCCCTAACATGGTACTCCCAACTACCTGCCAAAGCAATATCAACCTTCGAAGAAATGGTGGACAAGTTCGTCACCGCACATGCTGGTGCAAAGAAGGCAAAGGGAAGGGTGAACAATATCTTTGCCGTCAGACAAACCACAGGCGAACCCTTCAGGGACTTTCTCGCCAGATTCAATAGGGTGAGGATGATCCTACCAAACGTGTCAGAAGGAATGGCGGTCGCTGCTTTCCAAAACAGACTCAGCAGGGACGGCTCCAGAGCAACCAAGAAGCTGCTGAACCGCCTCATGAAATATCCCCCAACAACGTGGGACGCGATCCACAATGCCTACTGCATTAAGGTACGAGCAGACGAAGACGATCTCAACGGGCTGATCCAATGGCTGACAACCATACAATCATACACAAGAAAAGATTGACGTCACGAAGAGCGCCGGGAACATCCCCCTCGCCCCAATAAGAAATGACATCAACCATATATGAGATCTCCCCATCAGCCTCCTCGACATGCAGACGCACTATAGCGATATCTCGCCAAGCTCAGAAGCGAAAGAGGTACGCCCCCTTTGCTGTCATCACATAACTTTTGTGTCTCTCCTTTAGAGATAGTGTATGCGCTGGAAAAGCTTGTTGGTACCAAGGTGCAATGGCCTCAGAAAATGAAGTCAGACCCAACCACGAGGAAATCAAACGTCCAGTGCGAATTCCACTAGGATCAAGGACATAGGACCGAAGATTGCATAGGCCTGCGACAAGAGGTCGTCAGAATTTTAAACCAAGGATATCTAAAAGAGCTGCTCAGCGACAAAGGAAAGGCCAACTTCGCACGCGAACGAGAACAATCTTGTGGACGACCAAAGCCACCTTCCCCGACACGGACGGTAAATATGATCATCAGCGACGTCACCAATTCTGCTATCAACCATGTCAAATTCGCCAATACACACATGCTGAAATGGACTATCTTCCACTAACGGTATGATGACTTCGAAGGAAGTATCACCTTCAATAAGTCTGATGCCGACAGTTTGTGTTTTCCCCATTACGATGCTTTAGTTATTACTTTACGTATTATTGGTACAGATGTCAGGAGAGTCATGATCGATGACGGAAGCGGCGCTTGTATCATCCATCCGAGAGTCCTCTCGCAGATGGGACTCGAGGATAGGATAATACCCCGCTGCATAACACTAACTGGTTTTAACAATGCAGTGGAATGTACATCTAGAGAAGTGATTCAGCCCGTCTTTGTGGGAGGAGTCATATTGGAAACAACCTTTCACATAATGGATCAGGAAACGACATACAATGTCATGATTGGGCGCCCATGGATACATGCCATGCAAGCAGTCCCCTCAAGCTTATACCAAGTGGTCAATTTCCCTACCCCATGGGGCATATTCAGCATTAAAGGGTAGCCGCGCACGACGCAAGAGTGTTACAAGATAACACAGGATTATGCCCTCACCCGACAGCTAAAAGGATCAAGCGCGGAAGCATAACAATTAGCCATGTCGAGGACTAAAATTGACCCGATGACTGATACCATCAGGGATCCAAACATTGTGGAGGCCTGCAAAGCGATGATGGAAGACCTCGATCCGATTCAGTTGGATAGCCACAACCACAAAAAGAGGGCCTACATCGGCCACGTGTTCGCCAACCCAAGTAAGTATCATGAATTTTTAACTAATCATGCATACTTGTTTGCCTTTTCCCATGCAGATATGCCAGGGATTTTGCCAGATATCACCACCAATAAACTAAACGTCGACCTACTGCATCCGTCGGTGCGTCCAATCAGAAGAAAATTCAACGCTGCAATCAATGAGGCAGTTTGCGAAGAAGTAGACAAGTTACTCGCCAACGATTCTATAAGAGAGTCAAAATACCCTCAGTGGTTCGCCAATGTCGTGATGGTAAAAAACAAGAACAATAAGTGGAGAATGTGCATGGACTTCACAGGCCTGAACAAGGCGTGTACTAAGGTTTCCTTCCACCCTCCCGCACATCGACTAGCTAATCGACGCCACCGCCGGACATGAACTGCTAAGGTTTTTGGACTCATATTCCGGTTATAATTAAATCCTGATCGCCAAAGAAGATCAAGAGAAAACCACGTTCATCACACACCAAGGGACCTATTATTACAAAGTGATGCCCTATGGGCTCAAGAACGCAGGGGCCATGTATCAAAGACTAGTCAACAAAATGTTCATCGAACAGCTCGGCAAAACCATGGAAGTCTACATTGACGACATGCTAGTAAAGTCCGCTAAGAAGGAAGATCATATCAACCACTTGCAAGAGGCCTTCGAAATACTAAAAAAGTATGGGATGAAACTGATCCCGAGAAATGTACCTTCGGCGTGGCGTCAGGAAAGTTTTTAGGGTTTCTCATATCCCAAAGAGGTATCGAAGTCAACTCCGACCAAATCAAAGCAATCACCTCGATACCCGAAGTTCTAAACAGTAAAAAGCAGGTCTAGAAATTGACAGGCCGAATAGCTGCCCTCTCCCGATTCATCTCACGATCCTCAGACAAATGTCACAAATTCTTCAACATCCTAAGAAAAGACAACAGATTGCAGTGGAATGAAGAATGTGTCAAAGCCTTGCAAGAGCTGAAAACGTACCTGTCATCGCCACCACTACTGTCCAAAGCAGAGCCGGGCGACCTTTACTGACATATCTAGCCGTATCGAAAGTCACCGTCAGTGCAATGTTGGTTCGCAAAATGAAAGGTACACAATCACCTATTTATTACATTAGCAAAACCCTGATGGACACCAAAACACAGTATCCACACCTCGAAAATTTGGCTCTGGCACTGGTCTCGACTTCATTTCCAATGCCACCCCATTAAAGTAGTGACCACGTTCCCCTTGAGGAGCATCATGCACAAGCCCGAGCTATCGGGCCGGCTCGCCGGATGGGCCATAGAGCTTAGCGAGCATGATATCATATATATCCCTAGAACCGACATCAAATCACAAGTACTTGCCGACTTCGTGGCTGACTCCAGCATAAAATTTGCTGGAGGCAGAAAAGGAAGCCCGGCGCTCTGCCCCAAATACCGACCTCTGGACCCTCTACACAGATGGGGCCGCCAATGCCTTGAGATCGGGACTGGGACTCATCCTCGAAGTCTTCACGGGTGAAATCATTCGCCAATCCATACGATGCCCCAAGATGAGTAACAACGAAGAAGAATACGAAGCCGTCATTGTAGGTATGAAGCTAGCCATCAGATACGGGGCCCGCCGGCTTGTTTTGCACTGCGATTCTCAACTCGTGGTAAATCAAGTCACTGGGACTTGCCAGATCAAGGAACAAAGATTGCAGAAGTATCTGGTAGAAATCCACAGGTTGATGACACAACTCGACGAATGCCGCTTCAAACAAGTTCCTAGAGCGCATAGCGCCGAAGCGGACGGTCTGGCGAAGCTGGCTATGGCCACCCCAAGCCTCAATAAAGAGAGCATCGTCACTCTCCTCCACTCGGCGGTCTATCACACAGAGGTACCCTCCTTACACGTAACCTGAAACTCGCGCAACCAGTTTCTATCATATTTACAGGATGGAATCCTACTGCCCGACAAGAAGGAGGCAAAAAAGCTCCGCATCCAGACGGGAAGATACTGCATGATAAACGACAAACTCTACAAAATGTCCTTTGGAGGACCCTTGGCCAAATGCCTAGGCCCCAATCAAATAACACTGGTACTAGAGAAAGTACCCGAAGGCCATTGTGGCGCCCACACGGGCAATCGAGCACTCGTATATTGCCTAGAACGAGTTGTGTATTACTGGCCTACTATGAGAAAAGATGCTGCAGAGTACGTCCGCCGATGTGAAAGGTGTCAAAAATTCGCCCACATGATACACCAACAAGGAGAACCCCTCCATTCGGTCAATTCTCCTTGGCCCTTCATCAAATAGGGAATGGATATAATTGGACCGCTACCCGCCGGACGACGAAAGGTACGTTTTTTATTAATTTTAACTAACTATTTATCCAAGTGGGTAGAAGCAGGTGCTTACGCCCAAATTCGCAAGCAAGAGATCATCGCCTTTATTTGGAAGAACATCATCTGCCGTTTTGGCATTCCCAAAGAAATCACCTGTGACAATGGGCGACAGTTCATCGGTCAGAAAATGACCGATTTCTTCAACAAATGGCACATCAAAAAGATACTCTCAACATCGTATCATCCTGCTGCCAACGGTCAGGCGGAGTTGTCCAACAAAATCATATTGAATATATTGAAGAGGAAGCTTGAAGATGCCAAAGGACTATGGCCCGAACTGCTACCAGAGGTGTTGTGGGCACACAAAACCACCCCTAAATCTTCCACGGGAGAAACGCCTTACTCGCTGGTTTACGAAACTGACGCCGTCATACCAGTCGAAGTAGGCGAGCTGAGTTTAAGGTACTCACACATAAGCATAGCATAAAATGATTCGAACCGACTCCAAGACCTCGATGAAGCCGGAGAGGCAAAAAATGACCCACATTAGGCTGGTAGCCCAGAAACAGCAAATCGAAAGATACTACAACATGAAAGCAAAAGTCCGACCGCTCAGAGTAGGCGACTACGTCCTAAAAGCCAAGACTTTGGCATCCAAAGACCCCAATGAAGGGAAATTGGGGACCAATTGGGACGGACCCTACAAAATCACCACAAGAGCAGATAAAAGTTCATTTTGACTAGACACCATGGAAGGAAAGACGCTCCAAAACAACTGGAACATCTTTCACCTCAAGTATTTCCATTTCTAGAGAGCATACCCCGAGTCGTACTCTTTTTCCCTTATCCGAGTTTTGTCCCAATCGGGTTTTCACGAAAAGGGTTTTAACGAGGCGACGAACGAGATGCTCGGAAATGTTTACGAGGCTAATCTGACACGCCAGTTATTCTGCTAATTAGCATAACAGGCGTATCACAGGGACTAATGCTATGACCATCTCCAATGTATGAAAGACTACGATCGTCTCCAATGTATGAAAGACTACAACCATCTCCAATGTATGAAAGGCTACGGCCATCCCCAATGTATAAGAGGCTACGACCATCTCCAATGTATGAAAGGCCACGACCATCTCCAATGTGTGAAAGACTACGGCAGTCTCCAATGTATGAAAGGCTACGGACATCTCCAATGTATTTGAGGCTACGACCATCTCCAATGTATGAAAAGCTACGACCATGTCCAATGTATGAAAGGCTACGGCCGTCTCTAATGTATGAAAGGCTACGACCATCTCCAATGTATAAGAGGCTACGACCATCTCCAATGTATGAAAGGCTACGACCGACTCCAATGTATGAAAGGCTATGGCCATCTCCAATATATGAAAGGCTACGGCCATCTCCAATGCATAAGAGGCTACGACCATCTATAACGCGTAAAAAAGGGGCTAAGGCCGTTTAACAGCATACAAAGAGGTTACGGCCATCTATAACGCATAAAAATGGGACTAAGGCCGCCTAACAGCGTACAAAGAGGCTACGACCATGTATAACACATAAAAAAGGGCTAAGGCCGCCTAACAACATACAAAGAGGCTACGACCATCTATAACACATAAAAAGGGGCTAATGTCGTCTCACAGCGTACAAAGAGGCTACGACCATTATAACGCTAAAAAATGGGCTAAGGCCGTCTAACAGCGTACAAAGAGGCTACGGCCATCTATAACGCATAAAAGGCTAAGGCCATCTATATCGTTAAACAAACAAACAACTAAGGCTAGAGTCGCAGTAGTCAACTACGGCGCAACCGAGAGCGCCAAATGACCACAATCGTTCTAAAATAGGCGAAAGTCTGACATCATCACCACACAAAGTCGACTCAGCCCGACCACGACAAATTAACTCAACAACAATCGATACTACGCAACAAGCACGCAAAGTGAAAGACACGTAAAAGAAGCCATGAATGCAGAAAAGAAAAATATATATGTAATTTCTATTTACTCCAAAAAAATTACATGTACATACATTTACAAGAGCCATGTCCCTCTATCTGCAAAATCAAGACAAAATAAGAATACCGCCACCTTGTACATCGTCACCACCCTGGTCGCAACCGCCTCCCTCTTCAACATCTCCAGCCGGTCTGCTACCATGCTCATCACCGCCCTCGGCCCGGAACAACAAAGAAATCCTGGACCCCGCGCCCAATTGATTTACGTCCGCAAAAATACATCACATCGGGCCTAGGGAATCAGGGTTATATCTACAAGCTTCCCGGGTGACCCTACCCAGACGGTACTGGTCCTCGACCTCCGTCTCGGTATCCCTGCCAATAGCATGCAACTCTTCAAACACTGTTATCTTAGCCTCGGTGTATACCGACATATCATGCGCTTCACTGGACATATCGTCGGTAGGTCAAGTCGCTGTCACCTGCTAGAGAGCGCCAATTTCAGCTGCCTTGGCTTTGAGCTTGGTGTTTAAGGCGTAAAATTTGGCACGCAATTCAACAACATCCGCCATCTCCCCACGGCCGATCTCCAGATCCTCCTGTTTCGTTCGAAAGAGATTCTCCAGCTCAATACTACGAGCCACGACAACCATTAAATCTGCATCCGCCTGCTCAAACTAAATCGTGCGCTCTCACGGCCGAGTTTGTGCCTGCTCCAAACCCTCGCGAAATACACAAATCTGAGGGTCCTAGGCATAAAGATTTGCCAATGTTTTGTGATTGGTTCGAACCTCCCAGCATTTTCATATTGCCCTCCTAAGGGTGGCAGTCCTTTTCTTATCGCGCCGGCCCCTCTCTACTTCTAAAATTAGGGTTTGAAAAAAGGAATACGACCTAAGTCAGAGCCAGCCTAAAGGCCTATAATAAAATGGCAAGGAATAACAACAGAGCATACCTGTAAAGCAGCACCGGTGACTCGTCGGGATAATTCCCTGTCGCTGACATCTTTCAAGGTCTCAGTCTCGGCAGCCGCACACAGTGAAGTCATGTCCGTCACGGCCTGCTCGCTATCCAGCAACATGTTATACCCCGTTGGGATCGCAATCCGATGGTTAGTCCCTGCCACCATCATGTCCACTTGAGCATGATCCCCTTATGGCACGTCCATGATCGTAGGAACTTGCCTGGAATCCGTTCCTTCCTTGCCAGCAGCCACCTCGGCAGCAGCCGGTATATCTCCTCCTTTGACTCTTGGGGAAGCAGTATCGAGTACGACCTCCCTCAGAAGAGCCGCCCTCTCTAGGCGAATAGCATTGCCCATGAAGACGGACCTCGATTCAGGACGGCGGATAATCGCCTTCCTACGCTCCACGGCTATACCTTTGCCAAGAATTAGTCGGCGTCTTTTCCGCTCCGGCGGCTCTTCACCTTCGGAAGCATCCTCTTCGGCATGAGGAGATGGAGGCGAAAGAGTCTCCTCATTCACAAGTTCGACTACCGGCTCGACCCCGGGCCGAGTAGCCTTAGGAAAGTCCTTAACATAGGGTTTTCGGATTGTATCCTCGCCCTCGGAATGAGCGGCGTCGGAAGCATCCTTACTAGAGGCATCCATGGTCGCACACTCGCCCTCAGGCTGGGTAACCTCAGGAAAATTCTCATCTAAATGCTCCTAAGCTACGTGCTCGTAGTCGGAGTCCACCAACAAGGAAGTTGCAGCGTTGTGTCCTCTCATTCTTCATGGGACACTCCGGGCTGCCGAAACATAAATCAAAGGGAGGCAGGTCAAGAGGCAACGCTAGAAAATAAAATCGCCAAACCAAAAAGTTGGTGCAATACCTGGAAGACCATATTTCGTGATGAATGTCACCCACGTCTGACACTCTTCCGCAAGTGAGATCACTCTCCCCACCCATGCCCTTATATCAGGCATAGGTCGGGGCGTAGAAACCCTTGCAACGACAGAAAAACAAGAAAAGTCACGAAGATTGAACATGCGTAAGCAACTGAAAGCGTTGAGTGTATAAAACGACACTTACATTCAGGATTTCATACTTCTGGGAACCCTTCTGGGTCCGCCACCTTATCCGAAGTTCGGATAAAGAAAAATTTCATCCAAAATTGGCGATTAGGCTTATCGTCCGTTTTGACAACCAAACCCTTCGTACCATGGTTTTTCAGCTGCAACATCGTCCCCCTCATAAACCTAGGACTGAACAGTTGCAGCAGATGGTGTATCGTAACACCAAGTCCGGCCTGCTCAACATAAGTAGTCAGTATATGACATATCTTTCACGTATACGGGGTGAGTTGGGCCGGACACACGTTGTAGAACCAACAAAGTTCCTCTGCCAATGGGTATATGGGAAGATTACACCCAATCAAGAAGGGATATTCATAAAAAGCACAGAATCCCGGTCTGTGCACGTTGACGAAATCCCCTCTAGCCACCGCCATATCCAGAACGTCCGGAATCTGGCAGGACCCGCGTAGATCGTCCAATTGTGAGTTAGAAAACTTAGACTTTCCGCATGTAGGAGCTATACCTTTTGAGGGAAAATCCCTTCGAGCATACAGCTCTCGGGGAAGCACATTATCGATGGAAAGGGGAACAAGAGGCCTTCGGGCCTTTTTCCCACCCTCCGAAGATGGGGAACCCCAAAAGTAGACTCATCTTCATTTCCTTCGCGTTGTCGACCCCGTCTTTCCATAGTCAGTATTTCACCAATAAATAGGCACGTCAACGGCTGGGAAAACTATAAAGAAAACTCGAAGAGGTCAAACAAGAAAGTTATAGAAAGCCCTAGTAAGAGAAGAAGATATGAAGAACTTTTCTAAGAAGTCCAAAAGATAGTAAAAATCAAACCCTCTTCCTATTTATAGTACCCCAATACACAAGAATTGAAGAGGTGGATGTCAGAAAAGGGGAGGGAAAACAAAACGTCAAATCGTCTCCTGGTCTGTCTTGGGAGCAGTTGTAATTATGACGCATGCCGCCGGTGATGTCAATTCAAATAGTGGGCCAAGTGTCAATAGATGAACGACGCCACGATGAATCGACTTTTCCACCCATTGTAAATGTACGCCAAGTACGTCTCCAACAGGTGGAGGGACTAACTGTATGGGGTCGAATCAAATTTAAATAACAAGGGTCGAATACATTCCCCCCACGCCCTTGTAACATTGATGGTATGACTCTCACTCACGTCTTTGACAGCAAAGGTGTGGTGTCGACGTGTATACGTAGACGCCCCTTCCCCTCCCCTTTTTCGAGGGTGTCAGCGGCCCCTCGACGAATTATACTTTTAGTGAGAAACCCCCCTCCCCCCTCTATATAAAGAGGTATTTTCCTTGTTATAAGGTATCATGTGTTATTCTCTAATAATACAACTTCTATTATTCTTTCTCTATCATTCTCTCTCTATTATTCTCTCTCTATTGTCCTCTCTATTGTGATCATCGATTATATTCATAACTTCTGCAGTTTTGCTAATATTCATAATATTATAACGACACTGATCCTATTTTGGGGTTTATTGTACTTGACTACGGATTACCATTTTCCATATTTTCGATTGTCTATAGCTCATAAAGTAACCGATAACTTTTGAGTCAAACAATAACTGCAACAGTGCCCATTGAAGTTCATCTTCCCATTTCATTGCTTGTCTTTCGATTCCCAATCACTCGATTTTTTTATTTTTATTTTTTATTTTTTATTTTTTCGGTTTCCTAACTGGTGTCCGGTACCCGCATTAGAACCTGACTATCTGTATTCGCGCCGCGTAAGACTCCATTAGGAGGGAAGCGCTCCCTACCAAGGATTTTTCCATACTTAAAGCTCTAACCCGAGACTTATGGTTAAGGAATGAGCAATCCCATCCACTATACCAGGTGGTCCAACCACTCGACTAATCCTCCCAAAAATAGGATAAATCTACTAAGGACCCGTTTGTTTTTACTTTTTTCTTATTCTTTTCAAAACTTGTTTAATTAATTTTTGAAACTTTTGTTGAGATGAGTTCTCAAGTTTGAACAAGTAGATTTTACCACTTCTTCAGGTAAAATTTCTTTTTTCCTCGCAAAAGTATAACTATTTTTCAAGTGAAATATCTGTTGAAATTTAAATTTAAATTTCAAATATCTTTTTTTTTTAACTTTACTTCAAAATTTACTTTAACAAAATTATATTTTAATGTCCAAATGCCTACTAAGATAAGCAAATGAAAAACGTTTCATGGAAAATAAGGACAAAAGCTTTACATCTCCAACCAATAAATAACATAACGTGTTAAATCCATCAAAACTTCGAAAATGACTGCAATGTCAAGTTGGTTCATGCTCATTGGAAATATATCACAAACACACAAAATTTTCCTAATTACTTGGATGACTTAAAATCTACTCTGATTTATCCTGTCACATATGTATGATCACTTTTTTCTAATAACGTCGTGTCCTTCATTAACTATCAACGTAACAATAAAATAAACCAAGACAGATTAATATTAATAATGAGGGCATAGAAAGATATGATTAAATGTAAGAGAAAGAAAATGATCAAATTAAAAGTATACCCTTCTTTCTTGGATATCTTCACTTGATTTTCTTATTGTCTTCTTATCCTTTTTTCTTGTATTAACAATTCCATGGAAGATATATTTTCCTTTTATGAGATACAATATTGAAACAAAATTTAAGTTGCATCAAATTTCCAAAATTTAACCTAAGTAGATAAGACTTTCCTTTTTATTTCAACATATCTTGTTCGCTTTGTTAAGACGTCTCTATTAGCGCAAGCTTACAAAGAAATGGCCAAAATATTGACAGATGTTTTAGCGTAGAAACATGATTCCAATCTTTTTTTTTTTTTTTTTTGAAACTATACAGAGTAAATAAGGGTTTAATAAGTTCTATGTATTAGTGGTATAAGAAACTTAACAGAATCAGATTACTTATTAGATAATTGCATGTAAAATAATATTTACCTATTATCACAAGTTACCGCTGATAGTGTAAAATAATATTTATATTATCTGTGTATCTAACTTTAATCCAATAGATAATTAAATATGGTGCTACTTTAACATCTTAAGCTTTTCGATGGCAAAATAAATAACTAGACTCTTAAACTTGGCCTTTTTATCACTTGGACACGTAAACATAGAATTGTTCCTATCAGGCGCTTCAACTAAACCACATATGTGCCAATTAGACACTTTGTAAACCATCTGAGTTTTTTTTTTTTTTTTAATTATTGGATATGTAATTAGCTGCACTTGTATATTTGATAGCTTTTAAGGCTTTCTTCTTTTGCTTATGAAATAGCTGCATTTGTGTATTTTACAGCTTTACTATTTTGCTAAAGTATTATTTTTGTTAAAAGTTGTTAATGTCAAAATGCAACTTCTATCAACCACTTGTGTGTTCTAGTTTGTAAAGTTTTATTCCAATAGCTTAATTACAAGTAACGTACAAAGAGATCAAGCATGCAAAATGAGAATAGTCAAATCCATGTACACTATACTTTCTTTTACAAAAAAGTAAAATTAAGAGGATAAATGATGGGTTCACGAGAAGAAGAAGCGAAATAGAATGTAAGGTAAAAGTTGATTTTAATTGGAATAATATATTAGAATGTCATCAATAATAATAATAATAATAATAATAATAATAATAATAATAATAATAATAATAATAATAATAATAATAATAATAATAATAATAACCTTTTTCTCATTTTCACGCGTCTTTCCCCACGTACTCAATTATGTCATTACAAAATGTCTAATTAGCACATATGTGGCTTAGTTGAAGAGCCTAATAGAAACAACTCTATGTTTAAGTGTCCAAATGATAAAAAAAAAGTCAAGTTTAAGGGTCCAGTTATGTATTCTACCATTTTCGATAAATTGTTCTTTAACGAGACTTAGTAAAGAAAATGCAAAGTTCCTTCATTCGAATCCCACGACGACTTCTAATCAAACAAATATTTCAGATGATTAGAAAGAGTATCATGCTCAAATAAATATGTTTTTTCCGATCAATTTTTTTTTTTTTTGGGATGAAGTTTTCATTCAATTGTTTTCAACAGGGACAGTATTTCCTTAAAGTTAAAACTAATACAATTAACAATGGTAGATGCCAATTGCCATCTGAGTAATAAAAATATCAAAGCACTGATAGTTGTACTTGGGCTAATTCTTGACTAGTCTATGTTCCAAGTTGTTAAGGGATTCACAAGTCTGTACTCTGGTTTTAAATTGGGCTCTAAAGATCCTTATTTTCTATATCCAGTTTGTGTTCCTTTGGATCGCCTTTCTCAATTATTAATGGGTCACTATTCGAATTCAATTCTCGATAGATGTGGAAAATACTTTAATTTCTTCCCTTGGCTTAGCATGACCCCTCTGCAGTACTAGTTGTGTCAACTATAGTAGTTTTACAATCTCAACATTATATTTGCTAAGCTCACGAAACGGATTAGATTTACTGATATCCTTCTTAAAGTAGCTTAGCAAATAGTGTGTGTGTGTGTCGCCTCATATTTTACTTCAATTTTTTATATTTGCATGTGTAGTGGGTTGATTTGAGCTAAATTGAGGTGTTGTTTTGCGTAGGAGTCACCAAGAAGCAAAGTGGAACGAAAGGGCAAGTGTTGGATAAAAACACAAGAAAAGGAGAAAATTCCCTGGCTAGCGCCCCAAGCCAGCACGACTTGATTCCTAGGGCACAAAAAACAAGCCCGATTTTTTTGTGAATTTCCGCTTAGGGCAGGGCCAGCGTGACGTGCTGCCCTGGACACCGAGTCATTACTTTTCTCACCTCATTCGGAACTTGGTTTTGACAGCCTTACATGACCACAACTCCTATAAAAGGAATTCCAAACCTACTTTGGGTGGGGAGACGCCAGTTTGAGAGCACAATACACGCAAGGAACACTCGAGAGAAAGGATTAACAATTTTTCTTCATTCTTCTTAGTGTTTTCAATTATTAAAATACTGCTGAATTTGTTTAGTACGACTATGAGTGGCTAAGACCCATTAGTTCTTGTGAGCCATGAATATTGTTGTTTGACGTTAACTTCTCCTTGATTATAATTCGCTTGATTGCCTGGCCAATGGTTAAGTTCTATCAACTATCTGGATTACGCTTGATAAAGCTACATTTAGATTAGAGAAGACTTGAAGAGGGCATGGTCTTAACTCTAAAGTAAGGGGTGGATTTGTGATTAGGATATGATTATACCTAACTACCATGCTTAATAGAATATCGTGATCTTAATGCGTTCATGATAGATTAATTTTATAGAAATATAGGCGTTAATCTATTTTTGGCAGGCGTGTTGTAAATCAGGAGAGTACTACAAGCACACATTACTCGACTAATTAACAACTATAAAGCAAATAGCATAAAAGGGGATTTATATAGAACACAATAGTAGTGGTGAATCAATCACAATCCTATAAATATTTATCTGTATTGAATTTACAACACAGCCAATTTTCTGATAGTAGGTAACAATTAGTTGAAATTAGTAGATAATTAAACACAATCCTCTATGGGTTTGGCACTCTGCTCATTATTTTATTACTTGTTAATCACGTATATTTGCATGTGCATTTAGGAGCAACAAGTTTTTGGTACCGTTGTCGGTTACGTGTGTGAGCACGTGATTTTTGCCCCAAGCAATTAATTTTAAAATAAAATGCAAAAAATGATTTTTTTGATTGAAATTGGTTGATTATTGTGAGAAAATATTGGTGTGTGTTTTAATTGTTGAAAATAAAAGTGAAAATTTGAAACAAAAAAAATACAAAAATGCAATTAATTAGAAAATACCAAAAAATGTAGGATAATTACTAAGAAATTAAAAAAATCCAAGAAAAATACAAAAATTACATAATAAAAGGAAAAATACACCAGAAATAATATACTAAGAAAAAAAGTATAAAATACAAGAAAAAATACAGAAATTAATTAATTAAAATACAAGTTAAAAAAATACAAAAATAGATAAATTCAAGGAAAATACAATTATACAGGGTATTGGGCCAATTACAAAGGCTAGCCCAAAAATTACAAGACATGGCCAAATTTTGAAACCCAGCCGGCCAGCCCTGCAAAAAATAAAACGACACCGTTTTAATAATTTAATCTAGACCATTGATATATTCAATCTGACGTACCAGGTAAGGCGGTTACTAAACAAGCAAAATGACGCCGTGTAGAGAAACAATCACAACCGTTCATTTAATTAATCAGACGGATACAGTTGGTGTTACATTTAAACCAAACGACGCAGTTTAGTAAATGAATCTCAACCGTCCAAAGATCTAATCTAACGGACAAGATAAAAGCTTCAATTAAATATACAACGCCGTTTGAAGGGGGAAGTGATCTGAGCTGTTCATTTCACCTAATCTAACGGCTAGCAATCAATAGTCTAATTTTAATATATATTCCCCCATTCGTTCATTACAACCATTACACAAACACACCCCTTCATTTAGAAACCCTAGTCGCCCTTGAACTCTTCTCCCTCTCTGCAGACCACCGAAAATCTGCCGGTGGTCTACCTCCGTTCGTCTTCTCCGACTCAGGCCTCCATCCCTAAACACCATTCTTCCTTTTATACCAGTTTACCCGTTAACCTCACCCAAATATCAAATCCTTTCCCCAGTTTCTTGAAGTTCCATCGTCGGAACCCTAGCCGGCGACCACCCAAAGTATGAACCAGTCTCCCAAACTTACACCCCAAAACCGCCTTAAACTCCTCTTTCACCCCACCTAAGACTCATCTCTCAAATCTTAGCCTAACTCCTCGAATCTTTAAAATTGTCTCGCCGAAACCCTACTCCGGCAGACACTCAAATCCAGAAACCCGTTAAAGCCTTAACCCTAGTATCCAAATACACCCTTCCCACATCCAAACTAAATTATGGAGGGTCTACCTAGAAGATCCACTGTAAAGGAGACCCAGAGTCTCTGAAGAACCAAGAAACGGAAGAAAATGAAGAAAAAGAGTAAAAAGAAGAAAGAAGAAAGAAAGAAAAGAAAAGAAAGGAAAGGAAAAGAAGCCCAAAAGCTAAGTATATCTAAACCATCTCCGATTTTCTATGCTTCTATGCTTCTGTGTTAATTTTTGATCAAAGCCTAAATCTTTGCGTGATCTCATTGTGCTCGATTAAGTATTCTGTTAGTTTTAGTTAATGCTATCATGTTAAAGCATATTGTTAATTAGCTGTTTGATTGTTTTGTGTAAAAGAACTTGTTTTCGAATAAATGTTTAATTAATCATGATTCAACCACTATCTATTGTCTCTCTGAATTCTGATTAGTTAAAATCAGTTGAAATAGGGTTATATTTGCAAATTACATGAAAGTGGCTAGTTCTGCAATATGATTTATATGTGTGGTTTTTCTAAACTATGAACACTTAGTCTCGATAGAGTTAGATGTGTAAATGAAATAGGTTATTATTGCGACAGTGTGAGTGTTGACTGTTAAGGGCATTGTGGCTATTTCTGAAAGTGATTAATTCTGTGAGTCTACTTAGTCTTAAAATGGGTTAAAAAATAAAGTTCAATTAGTGGTTATATTACAAAGCCGAGACACCCTAGGTCTTAACAGACCTAAGGGCAGGTCGGGTGAATACTTATAATTATAAAGGTTAAAAGGGGAATGGGGAATGATATTTTTGATAATAACGTAGAGGTAGTGAGGGCATAAGGGACAATTGGGCCTGTTTTTACTGTAAATAGATGATTAATAGAGGGTAAACAAGGCATAGTTAAATGGTAGATGAGTAATAATCCTTAGCAAGTGAGGGCAACAAAGTTATTATCGCCCAATAGAACAATATAGAATAACCCGGAACCTTCTAGCAGGGGTTTAAGTGCATTTTTTTAAAAACACCCTATACTTAATCGAAATAATTGAAAAGAGTAGTTGTCAGAAATCAGAATAATTAATTCAAATTTCCCTCCCAATCTACTCTATGAATAGGATGTTTGAGGCCTAATTCAGAGGTTGGAAATTTTTAGAAGGGGTTCGAAAATTAAAAAAAGGAGAATTTTAGAGTTTGAAATTTCAGAGTACTGAAATCTCTGAAATCTATACACTGAAGTGCTATTGGCTTTCGATTAGCTATTAACTCGAGTGTTATTCTGGGAATCTCAGTTAGTCGTCTTCATTGGTCTTATTCGACTTTGCTGAGTTTCCAATCTGCTTGGGTTAATTTGCTGGGGTATATTCCAGAATTTGGTTTGCTGTGTTGATTCATCTCTGTTGCTGTTGCTGTATCATTGTTGTTGTCGCTGATTTTCCTTCTTCTCCAACTCTAGACTCATCAGTTTGTTACTTGAACCAGGTACACTACTATGACTTAGAGTTATAAATGAGTTGCTGATTGGAGAAATAAAATGATAATCATGTTTTAGCTAAATCAATCGTGTATTTATTATTTCATTATGTAGTTTAAAAGTACTTAGATCCTTGTAATTCATTTAGGACTTGGTTGTAATAATTAGTGGACTGGAGTTATGCTTTTAATTCGGTAATAGCAGTAGTGATATAAATGATAGGATAAATAAGCTAGGTAGAGAAGATCACTTAAATCTAAGACTAAAACTGGTACAAACATAGTTAAAACGCTTGGATTTGAAACTATCAAATTAGATGTGAGGTATTAATACTCGGATATTCTATTAATTCAGTTTCGAATTTGGATCAGTTAATTGTAAAAGTATAAGTAGTTTCATATTTCAAACTATGTTACTGTTTGTAAATACTTAAGTTGATTTAGCTATAAATTCGTTTTGAGATTCTGCAATATAATAATAGTAATTCGAACATGTTTAATTAAAACTAGAATACTTTTTTCTCCAGTTAAATGAAAATGATAAAAATGATTTTGCAATTAGTGTTCTAGTAACGATTTGCGATCAAATTCGATTAGTTGAATAATAGCATTGGTATAGACAAATGTTTTAGAGTTATTAGTCAATTAGAAGTGATTATATGAAAACTGGCGATTGCAAAAACACTTAGTTATTAATACTAGTTGTCACATGTTCATTAGTGCATATTATGAAATTGTTAATTAACCATTATCATACCTCAAATATGAAGGATTTGGGCCTGAATATGAAATCAGGCCTTGATCAAAATGAGACGGCACTTATGCCTGTAAATGGAGAAGGAAATAAGTATTGGGCTGCAGAAGCCCAGTACCTCTCTGCAAATCGCTGAGCCGGTTCATGGTCCAGGCCCAGTAATAAAATATGGCCTGGATGCTGATACACAATAATATAAAATTAATATGAAAACAATTATATTAGGATGAAAAAACAGAAATAGAGAATATAGTATGCTTTAGGATGAACCTTAATAAAAATGGAGATGAACCTCGCCAAATCATAAAGGCATAGTTGCGGGGACTCCATAATTTCCTATAAAAAATGTTAGAAATCGGAAAGACCGTTTAGCGAATTTCACGGTCTATCCAAAAGTTAACAAGACGTAGATACTTTAGGCACGATTTGTAATAAATATACATTCCTAATACGGGTGCACATTTATGTGACCCAAATCCAAATCTCGACGAAGTTGAAATGTACTAAAGTCACAGGCGTACTGGTGCGGTGTGACTCGAAATACATTTTTGGGACGTTGCAATTCTTCTAAAAACAATAAAGTGGAACACTAATAAGACATATAAGCGAAACATGTGAAGGAATCCGATAAAAACAAAAAAAACAGTTGAGCGACCGTGCTAGAACCACAGAATCTGGGAGTGTACTCCCGGGTTAACAGAATTTCTTATTCGGATTTCTGATTCGCGGACTGTAACAGAGTCATAATTTCCTTGGTTCGGGATTCAATCGGTGACTTGAGACACCATTAATCTCTCAAGTGGCGACTCTGAATCTTAATGAATAAATCTCATTCCGACTGTACTTTAAGTTGAAAAATTCCATCCCATTTGGTTATTATATCCCTTTCTTGGGGGTGTAGTAAAACCAAAGCGGGGCATTATGTAAAAGCGGTAAGAAAAAAGAGGTATGACAACGTACATATTGACTATTTTACTAGCTTTATATTTTGTTGTTTATTTCATTGAGTCTAACTTTTCTTATTGGTTGCTCTAATTTCAAGAACTTAGCTTGAATCCAACCTATAAAATGTTACGATAGAATTAAAGCTTTGACCTAGAATGTGAGAAAATATTTTACAGAAGGTTAACGAAGAAAGGGACACGAATGATCATCAGGAACTTGTTTAACTACATATGGAAATGGCAGATGGACAACCATTGGTAGTGCAGGATGTGGCAATTGCTAGTATTGCTAATGTCATCCTAGCATTGTGAAGCCCAGAATCACTAGGCACTTTGAGCTTGAATAGAGCATGATCAAGATGCTATATATAATGATAAATTCATGAGACTACCACCTCCTTGCAGAACTATGCATTTGAAACAGATGCATTTGAAACAGTATGAAATGAACTCCATTGGACTCCATTGTACTCATGTTGCGCAGCGCAATATCTCATGGAGAAGGTCTAAAGAATCTTGGGGGATCCTCAGAATGTGTACCACCAACTCGAGGGGGAAACAACTTAGTGAACTAGTCCAACCTCTTCATCCCCTCAGCTAATATCATGTGTGTATCACCGGACAGTGTAGCAACAGCAGAATGAGCTTCCCTAATCAGTAGAACTACTAGGATCTGATACCCATAAGCCATCTGCTCTATAGTGTAAGTAGCACGAGTCTGGGCTCATCCCCCGGCTTGAGAGATGGCTGGTGCCATATGGAAAATACCGTATTGGGCCACACTCTCCAGAAGATCAACCAAGTGGACTAGGGTATCGCGAAGCATGAGGGTAGCAATGAACTATAACGACCCAATCGGAAAATTAGTATCCTGTTTGATGACTTAGGTCTCGAGTAGATTTTATTAAGTATTATGACGTGCGTGGATGGACGTGTTCAAATTTTGAATGATTTTAGATTGATTTGGAAGAAGGATTCTTGCTTTAGAAGCTTAAGAAGTAAGAGTTAGCCGGTGTTTGACTTTTATGTAGACAACTCCAGAATAGTATTTTTATGATTCCAATAGCTTCATATGGTGATTTTGAACTTAGGCATGTGTTCGGATTTGTATTTGGAGGTCTATAACTTAATTTGATGCATTTCGGCAAAAATTTAAAAAATAAGATTTGAAAGGTTGACAGGTTTGACCGGGAGTTATCTTTATTAATATCGGGTTTGGATTTTGATTTTGGGAGTTAGTATAGCTCCATTGTATCATTTGAAACTTGCATGAAAAATTTTGATGTCATTCCAAGTTTATTTGATATGATTTGGTGCGAGTTGTAGAAATTAAAAGCTCATAAGTTCATTAAGTTGGATCCGAGGTGCGATTCATAGTTTTGTTGTTGTCTGAGGTGATTTGAGTCCTCGAGCAGGTCCAATTTATGTTATGGAACTTGTCGGTATATTTTTATTGGGTCCCGGGGCCTTCAAGTGTATTTCAGATGGACTACGAGCCATTTTCTCATGTTTTGGATTGGTGATTTGATATTTGGTGTTCCCTTAGATACGGTCACGAGGTTCAAGCAACGTTTGTGTAGCATGTTCTTGTGGTAGACCATTTTTCTTCTTCGCTTTCACAGTGAGTAGCTCGATGTGGCATAAGTGTGGGTTTTTCTTCATCATGTTCACATTTGTTGTTTTTCCCTCGCGCAGTGGGCGACCATGCTAGTGAGGCCGATTTTATTGTTCTTTTTGTTCATGTCATATGGTTCGCGATTGCGTAAGAAGAGGTTTTTGTCTACCGCGTTCTCTTTACTTCTTTCGTGTTCGCATAGTGCTTCTTATGGAGAAGTGTCATTTCTACTTCACGATTGCATGAATTCTTTCACGATCGTGTAATGCATTTATGTGGAAGACATTGTTTCTTCTTCGCAATCAGATGTGTATATGCAACATGGGTAGCAAATATTAATTCCCAAATTGAGGGTTTTGTTCCATTTTATCATCTTTTAAGATAGAGACCTCGGATTTGAGCTATTGTTTAGGGGTTCTTCACGTGTTGGTTTGGGGGTAAATGTTCTCTACTTGGATTTGATTTTATTTTATGATTTAATATTTATTTTTATCATTAAGTTAGTGGTTTAAGTTGGGGAAAATGGAAATTCTGTGAAAAATTTCAAAAATATAAAATGATGATTTGAAAGACGAATTGACGTTAGAATTTGATAAATTTGGTATGGTTAGACTCATATCAGAATGGGTGTTTGGATTTTATAACTTTCATTAGGTTCTGAGGTGCGGGACCGTGGTTGACTTTTTGGGTTGAGTTTTTAGTTTTCATTAATGATCGAAGCTTTATTATCCGAAATTGTTTCCTATATTTTTTATTTATGATATTAAATTTTTTTGGCCAGATTTGAGCAGTCTGGAGGTTGTTTCATTCGAGAAGGTCATTTTAGAGTATTGGTCACTTGATTTACAGGTAAATTTTGTGTCCTGAGACCTTAGAAGCCTTATTTTTTTCACCTTGATTTGCGTGCACGATCTTGGCATATATCCAAAACGATGTTATGTGGAAATTTGATGAAAAATTTGGCCTTCAAATTTAATTTAAGTTGACTTCGATCAATATTTTGGATAAACGGACCCAGATCTGTGATTTGGTGGTCCCGAAGGGTCTATAGAAAAATATGTGACTTGGGCGTATTCCCGGAATTGAATTCCGAGGTCCCAAGCCCGAGAAATAAATTTTTGAAGAAAATTGTTTAACTGATATATTAGGAGTTTTTGGAAATTTGAATGTGTTTGAATTTGGAGGTATTTGGCCCATAATTTTGTTTCGGAGTCTTGTACACATCTTATATGGTATTTAGTTTGTGCCTCGGCAAGATCAGACATCGCAATTACGATGCAAGCAGGGTTCGCAAATAAGAGGATTTTGTCACTGATGCGAAGAACCCCAGGCCAGCCTTATCTTGCAAATACGAGGTATACTTTGCAAATGCGAAGTCTTCAGTGAATCCTCACAAATGTGACACTTGCAAATGAGACTGGTCCCTTGCAAATGCAAAGGTGACCGATTTTTCCCATGGTCGCAAATGCGACATATTCATCGCATTTGTGAAGTCAGCAGGTCCTGAAGGGGTTCACAATTGCGACATCAAAGACTTGCTAAATGAATTTTAGACGGGATTTCAACTATTTTTACAACATTTTCAAAAACTAATCTCTCCTAGACGATTTTCTAAAGAAAGGTTCTTCTCCAAATCAATTGTAAGTCATTTCTAACTTATTTTCTTTAATATATAACATCTTTTTACATGATTTCAATCAAAAATCAAGGGGTTTCAAGGGGAAAATGGGATGTCTTGGGTAGAACTTAGGATTTTTTAATTTTAGGGATTTGGACGTCGATTTGAATTCTCATTTAAAAAAAATTACATATTTGAGTTCGCAGGTGAATGGGTAATCGAATTTTGGTTCGAACCTCGAGTTTTGACCATGTGGGCCGGGGCCAATTTTTTTATTTTTTGGGAAAATTATTGGAAAACCTATTTTCATGCATTATCATTGATTCATTTAGAATTTATTGATATCGTTAAGTAAATTGTGTCCAGATACATGCAAATTGTGGTGGAAACAAGAGGTAAAGCAGTAGTTGAGGCTTGAATTATTTTTGTGGCATCGAGATAAGTGTTTGGTCTAACCTTAACTTGAGTAATGAAGAGTTGTATCTTAATTGATATGTATTAATTGTTGAGTACGATGTATAAGCATGGTAATGAGTATTTATGCGTCGGAGTCAAACATGCCCGTGAGTCTTACACTATGATTAATGTGACTATGTTACGCACTATTTATGCTTTATATGATGATTGCTCTTGTTGAACAAGGCTGGTGCAAGTAATGTTGATAATTGAAAAATGTGGAGCATTGACTCAAGTTGAGAATTGAGTTGTGAAGTAAATGTGAAAAAGAGAAGGGATTTACAATATTGTCTTTCTTGCCATGATGTTATTGCTTTTGATATTTTCTCCCTTGTCGGGATGTCATTATTCATGATATTGTTTCCCTTGCCGGGATATTGTTGTAATGCTATTGTTCCCTTATCGGGACTATATTGTGATCTTATTCATTCCTTTACCCAAATTGCTTGTGATTGTTGCTTTGGTGAGGAAGAGTGTAAAGTATGAAGGGTGATGTCGTGCATGATTTTGAGAGTGTTAATGCACGAAGGGTGATGATGTATGGCGTGCAGCATGATGTACATTTACATGCCATAATATGAGTGATAATGTACGAAGGATAATTTCGTACCTTAATTATGTTAGGTAAAAGCACGAAGGATAATATCGTGCCGATTCTATTGATTTTATGGTGGGGATGAGAGTAAAAGCACAAAGAGTGATGCCACGTACGTGTTATTGTGTTCTTGATTCTTGTTGATAATTAATTTATGGCTCTCTTTACATTCCAATATTGGGTTTCTGTTGTTATGTCATATCCCTGTTGCATGTTTCCCCTCTTATCTTTAACTATAAATATGTGCCTTTATTTATTTGCAGTATATGATTTAACTGCACAGGTTTATTTGGTAGTCTGGTCCTAGCCTCGTCATTACTTCCCCGAGGTTAGCCTAGGGATACCACATATGGGGTCGGTTATGATGATTCTACACTTTGTACTGTGTGTAGATTCTGGTACTAAAGCTTTTGGACCACAGTGAGGTTGATGCCTTCAGTCCATCAGGAAACCCGAGGTAGTCCACATGTGTCCACAGGGTGTTGGCGTCTCCTTCTATCTTTCCATACTATTTCTTTTTTGTATTCCAGAAATAACTTTGTATTTATTTTTCGGACTTCTATGTGTAGCATTCCTAGATAGCCTGATAGATTGTGGCACCAATTCTAGGTAGCTTTTGTTATGGATTTGTATCGGTGTTATTAAATGTTACATTTCAGTCTTCCCCTTTATTATTTTCGTAGATTGTATAATGTTAATTCACAATTATTAATGGATTAGAAATGAAATGGGTTAAAAAATTGGAATAATTGGTTTGCCTAACTTTCACTAGTAGGAGCTATCGTGATACCCGAGGGTGGGAAATCCGGGTTGTTAGAAGTTGGTATCAGAGTTCTAGTTTCCTTAGATCTCACAATTCATAGACACGCTTAGTAGAGTCTGAAAGATCGGTACAGAGACGTGCGTATTTATCCCCTAGAGGCTACAGAGTTAGGAAAAACTTGACATCTATTCTTTTCTATCATGCAACTTGATTTCTCAATGCTGATTGAACTTCCACTATATTCTTTCGCAGATTGTGAGAACATGAACTGCTTCGTCAGCTGATCAACATATCGAGCCCCTAGTAACAATTCTTGTGAGGGCCAGAGGTCGAGGTCATTTTAGAGCCTGAGGCAGAGGCAAGGCTCAGCCCAAAGCTCGAGCAGCAGCACCAATGGTAGCGCCTCAGGTTGAGGCTGGCCCCTCTCCGGTCTGTGCCACAATACCAGGCTGAACTACCCTAACTAGCTGAGCTTTTGGAGTCTAAAACTTGGGAGCCATCTGCTCCGGCCCGCAAATAGCAGAAGTCTAGGCTCCTCCTCCAACCTAAGAGAAGACTGGTGGTGCAGGAAGCAACATAAGGCCCACTAAACATACCAGATCATCCTGAAGTATCGGGGTAGCGATGAACCCCTCTAGGACCTGAGCTGGTGCTGCTGGAAATGTTTGGGCTGGAACCTTATCATCAAACTCAACCTGCGGCGCTACCATTAGTGTTGCTGCTCGAGCTCTAGGCTGAGCCTTGATTATTTGGACAGCTGTCATGAGGTTCTGTGGAACATGGAGATAGTGGAGACACGTATGGTCAACTTTGCTGCTTTTCAATTGTCTGGATCTGCCAAGAGTTGGTGGAGAGATTATTGTTTGGCTAGACCAGATGGGTCGCCGACTTTGACTTGGGATCAATTTTCTCAGCTATTTTAGGAGAAGCTTCTTCTTATCACTCATAGGGAAAACTATCGGAGGAAGTTTGATCGTGTCCAGTAAGTATCTATAACTATCACTCAGTACGAGACTAGATTTATTGACTTGGCCCGTCATGTGTTTCTTATACTACCTATTGAGAGACAGAGAATGATGAGTTTCATTAAGGGACTCGTTCACCCTATTCGATTGCATATGGCTAAAAAGACGGGAGCGAGATTTCTTTTTAGGATGCAGCCAATGTGACTAGGAGAGTTGAGATGGTTTTATCACAGGTGGGTGGTCAGGGGTCTAACAAGAGGTCTCGTCATTTAGGCAGATTTAATGGTACCTCATCTGGAGGCAAAGATTCTTTTGGTGGGGGCTATCATTCCAGGCCATTTCATTCAGCACTTTAGGCTTTTCATAGTGCTCTAGGTGGCCGTGATTCTCATATTTAGTATTTTGATTAGCAGTCCTACACTGCACCCCCATCTATAATCAGTGCACCACCACTCTAGAGTTTTCAGAGTGGTTATTCAGATCGTCATGATCAGTAGTCTCAGCAGCCGAGGGCTTGTTATACTTGTGGTGATACGAGGCATATTGCTAGATTTTGCCCTCGGGCACCGAGTAGCGCTCAGTATCAGGGTTGTCGTGCCATGGTTCAGGCACCGAGTGTCTCACCACCCGCTCAACCAGCTAGAGGTAGAGGTAGAAGTTCTAGAGGTGGAGGTAAAGGTGCTAAAGGTGGAGGTAGAGGTATTAGAGGTGGAGGACAGCCAATAGGAGGCCATCGTAGAGACATAATTCAGAGTGGTGAGGCCCAGCCCTGATGTTATGCTCTTCGAGCCAAGCCTGAGACTGAGTCCTCTGATGTAGTGATCACAAGTACTGTTCTGGTTTGTAGTAAGGATGCTTCAGTACTATTTGATCCAGGGTGTACATACTCCTATGTGTCATCTTATTTTCCACCATACTTGATCATGCATAGTGATTCGTTGAGTGCTCATGTATATGTGTCTACACCAGTCATTATGGTAGATCATGTTCATCGTTCTTGTGTTGTTGTGATTGGGGGTCTTGAGACTCGAGTAGACTTGTTACTTTTGGATATGGTTGATTTTGATATCATATTTAGGATGGACTAGTTATCACCTTATCATGCTATCTTGGACTGTCATGCCAAGACCGTGGCCTTAGTGTTTACCGTGAAACTGATAATAACAATTAAATTTATAAATGAGACTCTAAAAATATGTGATCTATTTTTATGTTAGTTGTTAATGTAGTTGATGTTAGGCGTGTGAAGTTTAAAGATGAAGTTAAAGCTAAAATGGGACTTTAATCGAACCGAGGGGCTTGCTACCTGGGCCTCAGACTAATCGATGAAAGGCTTCGAGGTTGATGCCTGGTCTTGGGCTCGAGCTAATGGGGGCGGTCGGGAAGGGAATAACAGTTAGAATATAACTAAAAGAGGCTCTTTATGTCCAATATCAAGCAATAAATGAAGAACACATATAAAAGGGATAAATGGAAAGAGTAGCCTTGAATAAGTAAGTTAGAGAGAAAACAGAGAGAGACTTATTACTGATCTTATGTTGGGTAGTTGGAGCAACAACCGCTCCTTACAAGGTGGTGAGGGTTTCCTTTATATAGGAGGGGAAACAATAACACAGTACAATATATTAATTGTCAAAGCATGTGGATTGGACGACTCGACGTGACTCCTCGATATAGGCTCTAGATAGGATGGCTCTGTTAGATTTAGCTGTGTGCCTTGGAAATTCCCTAATTTTCTCTAGCCTCGATCTTCATCTTCGTTAAGTCGGGCCTAGACAAACCCTAAAAATATAGAACTCAGTCGCAACTCCGCATTCACGCGGTATCCAGACATTCTTCTAAAGTGACTTGCTTGCAAGAAATTAGGCCCTCTGATTTTTCCGCATACAGGTAGTCTCCGTGTCTCTCAAAAGAAAGCGATGAGAAATGACTCTGATACGTGCCCGCTCGGGCTTCTCGTGATGACATCATACCGACAACGCAACCTATGGTGCAAGTTTCCATGACAACTTGGCCATCCCATGGACTCGTGTTTTTGACATCATTCAATTCACTATAGATTGCCGTTCTCCAAGGTGGAAGTACCGTAGTCGATTTGTTTTTTCAAAGATGCAGTAATTGTGTATGCCAATGAGTCTTCCAAAGGCCTCGATGACTGCATGATTATTTCCTATAAATGGGGGCGTTCTAGCATTGTTTTTGTATCCAAGGGTCTTCATCTACTTATTTACCTTTTTCTTCTTTAGCATCCTCATCTATCGTTGATCATCATGTTTGGAGTTTGCGGCCTCAAGGTCGTTTGGTAGTGCTCCGATAGGCTGTGTTGTGGCCTCTTGCCTAAACTTCCCTTTATCGATCGAGATTACACCATTTTTTCACTGATGTCGTTGTTATTGCTGTATCTATTAGCTCGAGATAACGACAGATGGGGACTTGATTCTCCACTCTTTTATAAAGTCATTTGGACTATGCATCGCTGCTCACTCTCCTACACTGGCCTGGTATGGCACTTCATCCCTCGGGTTTTTTCTTTTCTTTCTCGAGGGACAAAATGGCACGACCGACCGTTGAGGATGAGGTCCGTCGAATCTTCAATCTCTGGCTTCGGCGGGATATGTCTCTCTTTTTTGCCTCTTCTGCATCCCCTTCTTTTCCCTTTCCTTATATTCTCCCTCAGCGAGCTTATTCTATGGGATCGAGATGGGAACCTAGAGGAGGTAATGCTCGAGAGAGTTGCCTTTGAGGATGCGAGCTCGAGGAGGTGGCGCTCGGAGATGCTGCTACTGGAGATGAACCTTCGAGGGTGGACTGGGTTCTTAGGTTTTCACTATGTGTATCCCTTTTCATCTTCGTTTTTGTGTAGATATCATATTTACGCTTTTGTAATCATATGAAAGGGCCCCTCGAGGGCATTTGTAAATGAATATTCATGAATGTAGAGATACTATCTTAATTTTTGTCTTTGATGCTTGCCCTATTACTGTATATTATAGTGCACTTTGCGGAGATTTTGAATGTATGCCTCTATCGATGATCGGCAATATTTTTGTCGGCCTTTGGTCGATAGAAAATGGCTCCTTTTCGAACTCATAGTTGTTCCCGGAATCAAGCCTGAAACAGTCCAGTAATCTAGGATCATCGGGACCCTCGAGCCTCGTGGAGATAGAGCACCGTAGTGAAAGTTAACTTCGAGCACTTGGAGCTTTTACTTTTGAGCTTTGATGTAGATAACCTTTTAAGGTGTTTGTAGGTAGGTTTTTAAGGAAGGGCTATTTGTACTTAGGCGACTTCCTAAGGTCGAGCCCTCGTGGACAGAGCTTGAAGTGCTTATTATTATTCTCGAGGGAAAACATCATGGTCGGGTAGAACCTTGGAACTATAGACAATGTAGCTGACCATTAAGAGCCTAACTTCTTCTTGATGGAGATCTCTATGGTCGGGTACCACCTCAAGAACTATACTGAGGCCGTTGGCCTTTCGAGGCCTATCCTGGGTAGGAGAATCATTGTCATTTCCCACATATACATGGGGCAGCCCTTGATTCTTTAGAAGATCCCATTATTTTTGATAGTTGTCCTTCCGCCTTGGTATAGAGCCCTTCGTTACCTTAAGCGCAAAAGTGTTGACGTGGGTCCCTACTTCAATTTGCCAATTCCACCATAGCTATGATTTCTACTTCAGGGCCTGGCTGGCAGGAATGGAAGAGCCCCACTCCTAGTGCTCAGGATCTGCGGGAGTTTATTCTAAAGATTATATCTTCAATAAGAGACGAACATCTCGAGATGGTGAGGAGAGATTACAGATGGGGCGATGGGGTAGCGTTGTTGGTGCTTTCCCTAAAGGGTATTACCAACCTTACTGATGGATTCCTAAACGTATACATATTATGCCCTTTCGCACTAGGCCCCCTTGATAGGGTCGTGCTTGATTTTTGCTTAAGTATCAAGTTATTTTGGCACAGATACACCAGTCGTTTTGGCGACTAGTGCTGATAATGAGATGAAGGAGTTTTTCCAAATAAAGGACAATCGGTTCGGGATTTTATTTAAAATTTCAGAGTCGCCACTTGGAAAAGTAATGGTGTCCCAAGTCACCGGTTAATCCCGAATTTGAGGAAGTTGACTCTGTTTAACAGTCCGCTCAATAAGAAATCCGGATAAGGAATTTTGTTAACCCGGGAGAAGGTGTTAGGCACTCCTGGATTCTGTGGTTTTAGCACGGTCGCTCAACTGTCGTTCTTGATTTCATATGACTTATTACATGCTTTTAACAATATGTACATGTTTCCAATTTTAATATTTTTACGAATTGCGACGTCGCGAAAACGTATTTCGAGTCACACCGCAACCAGTACGCCTGTGACTTTTAATACATTTCGGCTTCGCCGGGATTTATGATTTGAGTCGCACCAAGTGCACACTCATATTAAGGAAGGTATATTTATTAAATTGTGCCTAAATAAACATCTAACGACTTTAAATCTTTTGGGAAAGGTTATGGAATTTACTATTAACCTTCCCGGAATCTATTATACACTTTATCAATTGTTACTATAAGGGGCCCCCACTATTTTTGTCATTATGTGAGGCTCGTCCCATGTATTTTTTTAAAAAAATCCATACTTAATGTGTGACTATATTTTCTATCCTTGTTTCTTCCTTAATCAGCTTAATTATCTATATTTCCAGAAGTGAGTTCGAGCCTTTATTATTTCTATTATTATATTGACTACGACCGTTGCTTAGACGTTAATAAGGTCTCAGCAACCCAGACCATATTAGGGCTTGCCTTCAGAGGCCCAATTGGTAATCGAACGCAGTCCAGGCCTGCGTTATACATTGGGCCTGGACCAAAGTGTAACAGAAGTAATGAAAGGAGATGAAAATTCATATATGAACAGGCAAAGGTACGAATCCAAATTGAACTTTATTTATTAAGGAGAAATTGCTATACAAACTATCAGTATCAACTTCAAATCATGATTGTCTCATATACATAAAACTGAATTAACAAACTGTTTTCACTTTCATTTTTTCTAATAATGAATTCATACTATGATCTGAGTTATCTATTAGCTAAGTGATTAGGAGATTATTTAACTATATAAAACGTGATTAAACTAAACGACTCAACTACTTATACACAGTATTCAGATTACTTAAAACTAAAATAACTCATTCGCATGTGCATAGTTATAATTCATCATTGAGTCAGGTTGTTTGATATTACAAAAATTAGTCTTAATTAAGCTATGACTTCGTTTTACTGTTGCTGTTTAAAAACTTGTTTAGATCTAAATGTCAAGTACCAAATTAAACTATCTACATAAACTAATTGAAGTCATTACTGTGAGCTTTGTTGTTATAGGTTTACGTTGGGATTAATTGGTCTGGTTTTAAGATTTTATCCTATTTAACTAAGTGATTCAGATACTATAACTACACTCTTCTACTTTACTACTTATTACATTATTTCGTTTGAACTTCTACATATACACATTATTTCCTAGTGAATTACAAATTTAAAACTATGTAAACAACTATCAGAAACAGAAATGTAAAATAACGAAAATGATTTGAACTCGAGACTTCATATCATCATAACTTCCACATTACATAGCCTTGAACAAGGATGTGTACCTGATTCAGCAAATAGATTCAATGAGTTCTAAGGGGATTGAAATAGATACAGCAACTAGAATCAACAGGCAACGCAACAGTTATAGAATGAATTCCCAAACGAGCAGATGAGATAACACAACAACAACAATTAGAAACCCAGCAAACGAGCAGAAATCCCAAACAACTTCAAATATGAATTTCAACAAGAAAACCCAGGTGACTATTTGCTATTTAGTGTAGAGTTCTTTCTGAAAATTTTGATTTCCAAAATTCCAGCCCTTAAACAAGTCCTAAATGGGGGTATTTATAGGTGGGAAGTGGTGAAATATTTGGGAGGAAAAGATAGAAAATAATTCTAGTCCCCTCCCCTTCTTTTTACCAAATCTTACACTTTAACCCCATTTTCTGTTACAAGATGCCTTCCAGCATGTGCTGGAAGGTTCTATTTGATTCTATTTGCCCCTAATTATTAGTGTTTTTTACTAAATTACCTTTTTTTAAGACCAATGTACCCTCAATTTTGTGCAAAATTGCAGAAATCAGGAGCCTAAATGTCTTATGTATCCCTATAGGCTCTATTAAATCTACAACTTCGCCATTTCCTATTCCTTATATGCCCTTAAGGGAATTTGTTAATTACCTGACCTACCTAGGTCGGATTTTCCTAGATTCAACTCTTATTTAGCTAATGGCCAGCATTTGTACTAGTATTTGAGAACAGGCCAGATTAGACTTCAGATTTATTTCAATTTTTGCCATTTTTGTTTCTTTTTCTATTATTGAAACTAATTTGCAGGACTAGCCTGCTTATTTATTTTGTATTAACCTATTTAAGACTTAGCTAGTCCAAAGATTGGACTTAGCTTTGCAATTGGGACCCATTACTCAACACAAGCATGGTTGAGACATTTGCAAGTCTAGCCACTAGTGATCATGGGTCAATTTGGGACTTTGTAAGTCTAACCTATTAGACTTAAGCCACTTTTATTACACACTTAGCCTATTTAAATCTTAGCCAGTGTGTCAAGACTATCAGAGTTGGTTAGTTGCAAAACTGACCACTCTTTGTTATTTATTTACTTATAACCTCTTTTGTGGTTTTCAGTTTTAACCTATTTTAAACTACTTAACACATGTTTTCAATTTTAACCACTTAACAAGTTTATACACTACTGCAGCTATAACCAATTCCACTTAGGCATGATAAGTATCAACAGTAATCAACTTAACACAAGGTTATTGCAAACATAGCCATTTTCACACACAATTGTACACATAGCCATGAAATCAGAATCATTTGTCAATTAATCAAAACTCAGAGAAAGGGATTGAATATTGTTGAATTTCAATCAAAGACTTGTAACTCAGATTTCACAACACAGTTTGTCAATTGGTCATGAAGCAGGCATAGTCAAGACTTCCTTATGTTTAATGAACTACTGAAAACTCTAAGTCATGCTTAACATGTTCTTGACCAAGCACAGACGGGCAAAACCCATACAAGAAGTTTCAAATGAAAGCAAGGTTCAGACAGAACAACAGAAGTTTTCCAAAGATACGAACTAATATGAATATGCAGAAGATCTAAGTAGTAGACATGACAATAGACAAGAAAGAACAGAACTTAAGCAGAGAAACAGAACAAACAAACAAAATTTCTCAAAGACAAAACCCTAATGTAAACATGAAGTTGTTCATATGACTAACATACTAAAAGAAACATGCTAAAACACAGAATAAAACAGAGATAACAGAAATTAAAGAAAAAAAAACAAACAAGAAGGGAAGGGGAGACTTAGCTCGCATGATCTGACTCCTGAGCTTTCCCCATTTTCTTTTCTTTTCTTCTTTTTCCTTTTCCAGTTTTCTCTTTTCTTTTTTCCTTATTTTCTTTTCTGGTTTTTCTTTTTTCTCACTTAAGACTTCAGCTTTGAAGTCTTTTGGTTAAGGTAGGGTGTTAGGAGGTAGAAAATATAGGATTTTTGGTAGTGGTTTGTTATGAGTCGCCGGAGTTAGGGTTCCGACGACCTTCTTTTGGATATTCGAGAAGAAGGGGTAATATTCGAGGCTAGGGGTTTAGATGGGGTGATAGATCAAGGGAAGAGGAGTCTTTGGTGTTAATTTGGTGACTGTTCTCATAGTTTTGGTCATCGGCGGTGAACTCCGATGACCGGAGTTTCAAGAAGATGGGGGTTTTCAAGGTTTGTTGGGAGTTTTCATGGCGGTTTGGAGTGAAGAAGAAGGAAAGAGAAGAAAGGGGTTGAGATCTTGGCCAAAGACTTCCGTGGAGGTGGACAGTCTCCATGTCCGGCCGCCTTGAAGAAGATGAAGAAGAGAGAAGACGAAGGAAAGGGGCGGCTAGGGTTAGGGGTGAGTGTGATATGGCCGTCTCAACTCAGAGACAGGGTTTAAATACCCTTTGAGTTTGACCGTTTCCTAGCCATTAGATCACTTAAGATCAACGGTCGGGATTGCTACTCCAAAACGATGTCGTCTCAATTTAAATGAGAGACCTGCTCTCCTCCGTTAGATCTATTAATGTGAACGACTCAGATTCGATCTTGAATTTGGCCAAATTAATTAATTCTTGTTAAATGTCTCAGCCGTTGGATCTGGCCTAATGAACGGCTGAGATTGTTTTAATTCAAATTAATTAGACCGATTCTTTTGGGCCAAATGTATTGGGCTGCTATTTTCAAATTCTTTTAGCCCAAACTTATTTTATTTGTATTTTCTTGGTATTTGAATTATTTTTGTGGTAATTTTCTTTTGTATTTCATTTTTTCTTTTTGTATTATTTAAATTATTCAATTTTCTACTTCGACTAATTTTCTAATATTTTTTGCCAATTTTCTACTAATGTTCCCTTAATTTCTACTATTAATGCTCTTTTTTTGTTGATTTTTCTTTTAACTACTTAATTCAAAATGTATGTATTTAACCTATATTTTTTGATTTTCTAATTTTAATTTCTAATTATTCAATCACACAAATGTATCTAACTTCAATCAAAACATGTAATTGCACCCAAAAATATTATTTATTTTAATTTTGGAATTTATTGCTTAGTGCAAAATCACGTGCTCACACCCCCTTGATAGGATCGTGCTTGATTTTGCTTAAGTATCAAGTTACTTTGGCATAGATATACCCATCGTTTTGGCGAGTAGTGCTGATGATGAGATTCTTTGCGAATAAGGATGGGCTTGAATTCACGCTTAGTCACCTCGTCAGGCTGTACAGGCCCTTTCATCATCGAGGCCTGCTAACCTTACGGAGCCATTGATCCATGCCATTTGTTGTTGATGATAAGAAATATAGGGATCAAGAGTGGTTCGGTTGATTCGTCTGGGTCCGGACGACTGACATTATCCCCGTGGAGCTGATGCTATTTTTCGAGGGATGGAATTATGCACATGAGTGGAGTGTCTCGAGCTTTCATAGATTTGCTTATTGCTAAAACTAGTTTAGTAATAATGTTTCCTTCTTTCCTACAGCAACTCCATGGGTGCCAGGCAAAGTTCTCGATTTGCCTGGCTGGATCTAGACGTTGGCAACACATTCGACTTGAGACGAGCGTCGGTGGCATGCTGTGTCCCGTGGCAGATGGGAAGCGAAACACCAAGGTATGAACGTATGCTGATTTTACCTTGTTTTTCGTATTTTGAGATGACATTCTCCTCTTTATTTTGAACTGGCTTTTCCATCGTAGGTATTAGAAGGTCTCCAGGTGTGAGGCTATGCTCCCCCTGAGAGGGTGAATAGTTGTCGGCTTCTAAACCAAGGGATGATGGAGATAAATGAGATATGCACTTGCAGTGCGATAGAGCTTTTAGCCGGTCTAAACGGGTCCCTGTCTTCAAGGAGAAAACATCACCCGAGCATGTTGTTCCTGAAGTCCTCAGTTTCAGAGCGGTGCTTCCTCCGAGCGATCATGCTTCGATCGAGATTGGCTCTTCTAGGGCCGAGGATAGACCAATAGGAGTGTGCTTGGCCTTCGAGGAGGTCCGCTGGCTTCAATTCCCAGTGAGTTTTGGCATAGTCCTTCTGCGTCTAGTGTCTTCCCTTCCTAATAATATTTTTATTCTACAGACCATTGATAGGCTCAGGTCTGAGCTGCTCCGTCATGGGGCTAGGCTTCGGAAAGCTCTAGGTGAGGGTAGGTTCCTTAGGCTCCTCTGCGAGGAGAAGGAGTTTGAGTTGATGCACTAGTGATATGAGGCATATTGGAGCTAAAATTATGAGAACTATTTGATGGAGCAGGTAACCTCTTGTAAGACGCATTTCGATTTTTTAACCCTAAAGGTTAACCTTTTTGCTTATCCCAATTGCAAAATAAGACGGAGGCTCTAGAGTACCTCACTGGTGAAGACGACCGAGTTAGGAATGATTGTGGTGAACTAAGAGCTCAGGTGAATGATCAAGCTTCAAAGGAGAAAGGTGCCTTGGCTAAAGTTCCCGCCTTCAAGGCCCAACTTTGCTTGGCTTATGACAATGATTTAGTTCAAGCGGATATGATCACGAAGCTCGAGTCTGAACTCTCAAAGCTTAGGGACTGAATGTCGATGCTCGGGCTGAAGCAGTGTTGAGTCGGACTAAGGCTGATCTGGAGATGACGATTCATTTGAAGGATGCAACTGATGCCCAAACCGAGTTGAAGAGGGCCCTCGATCGTGAAAAGAGGATAGCGGAATATGTTCGTTCCAGGTCTTGAAGAGTGGTACTTGAATAGGTCAGCACCACGTGTTTTGTTCTCCCAGAAGAGCTAGCTCGAGCGAGGGCTGACGAGCATGATGCTCGGTCACTTCTTGCCAATGTCGTGGAGAGTGAAGATGAGGCTGATAAGTCATAGCCCTTTGATGTGGAGCATAAAATTTCCCATTTTGTATGTGATATTCATAGAGCACGTTTGTAAATGGAGAATGCACCTTTTGCGTATGTGAATAAAATAAAACTTGAAGCTTTTATCTCTTATGTATCCCTTTCTGCTTTGCTTTTAACCAGGCAGGCAGGTTTTGGAATTTGGCCAGAATCCTTAGATTCTTACTATGGGTCCGAGCCTCATCAGGCATACTCGGGGGCTCTTACGCATTTGGTCGACACGACCTTTAGTGTAAGTTAGCGTGGGAGCCCTTACGTTTTTCCTTGACTATCTCGGGTTCAGTATCCGAGTCGAATTGTGACTCAAGTGTAATTGATCCTCCAATTTTGTATTTTTGGGGGGCTGGTGATAACGGCTCTTACGCCCTAGGTCGAAGCAACCTTTTAGGTATGCGACTTGAGGCTCATGAAGCTGGCGATGATGGATTTTATGTTGTGCCCTTAGGCATGTATAGTTAACTATTGTGTATCTAGTCTCCGAATGAAGTTACGACTCGAGCGCATTTTAATCCTCAAGTTTTCAAAATCTTTAGCTAGCGACAGTGGCTTTTATGCTTTTGGTCGTTGCGATGTTTTAATGTGTGGCCCTGAGGCTTTTTTGGTAGATGACTATGTATCTTACACTTTTGCCCTTAGGCTTGTAGGCTTTATTTTCCTCTCGTTAAGGATTTTTGAAATGATCTTGCCTGACCCGTCGCCGGTTCAGGAAGAACCTCGATTTCAATTCATTAGCGGCGATGTTCGAGCACCTCAAAAGGTTTAGCTCGTAGGCTGAGCAACTCGAAGCCTTGTGATTTGGAGCTGACATGGTGGAAGCTCATTTGCTTGTAGAGGGAAGCCTATTTTAAGCGATTCATTTCGAGGTAGATTCGAAGAAATGGCCTGTGATTTTGTTAGCTACAGTCGGGCATCCCCGAGTCGCATTAATTTTGGCTGGTGCAGTCGTTTCGACCGTACTCATGTATGTTTGGATGGAGCCATTTTTATCCCGCGTGTAATAGTTTAGGAGTCTACATCGAGGGTATACCCTTTTGGGAGTCTTAGAAATGCAACACTTAGCCTAAACTTTGGGATTGAGTTTTTTGACTATAGTAAGTTCTTACAAAATTTTCATGTGTGTTGAGGTCTTATAGTTTTGCCATGCCTATTGAGGTCTTACAATTTTGTCGTTCCTGTTGAGGTCTTATAGTTTTACCATGCCTGTTGAGATCTAACAGTTTTTTGTTGTTATGCAAAATAGATCTAGCTAGACCGAGTTTGCCCGCTCTGGGTCTTGTGGCATCGGGTATTTCAGTGAATGGTGATTGATGATAGACTCCGAGTCATCGAAGTTTCTTAGGCTCGAAGGCCATTACTTGTGAGCTCAGAAATGCCTCGTTCGGGGTCTTATGAGCATAGAGTTTCGACCCTGAGGTCATGCGGGTGCCAAATTGTTGACGCTAAATCTTCGAGTATTTTGGGGCTTACTCGATGATGGGATCCTTACCGTGATCATGTTGAATTTTCTTTTAGAGTACGAAATGATTTTGGCAAAATATATTTTTTGATTGCTTGACATAAATACATATCGTTGTGTTCCCGAAAGCCCGGCTTATACTGTTTGGACCGATATATTGTGTCCTATTAAAACTTAGTCTACCATTCCCTGACCCTTCCGAGCAGAGTGTATTAAAGGGGTGTTCCTTCCAGCATTCTGGATTGATTGCAAAAGAAGCTTTGCAACTTTGTCAGATCTTCCTTAGGAGGCACGTTGCCCTGCTAAGAACCTTGCTGGAGAGACCCTCTCCTGAGTGAAAGCTTGGCTGAGGGGAAAGAGTGAGATGGGGGCCGCTAATGTATTTGGATCTACGGGGAGGATTAACACTTTCGAATGCCCTGGCCGGTGTATGCATATGACTTAGTGTAAAATAATGAAGGAGGGAAGTGGTATTACCTTATTGCAGGGTGCGCAGGCGGTGTTTCGAGGCCCGATATGTCCCTAATATATTTGAGTGAGGGCTCTGTATAGTCCTTCATTATGTTTAATCACGCTTGGCCTAAGACGGGGTTTAATTACCCTTTCACTCTTCCAAGAGTAGCGATATCATTGCAGGCGCTATGTTACATGATGTAAACACTCCCCTTGCCGCATGTTGCGTCCTGCCGACGGTTTCAATTTCATCCCTTGCGGGGGTTTTCATCCTTTGGCGAAGAGGGGATTGTACTGTCTTCACGCAATGTGTCCGCGGTTGTTTCAATAAGGCGTTCATGCCTTGCGCCTCCTTTGATGATGTGGAACTTGGCATTCTGATCTACGCCGGCTATACTGACTGAGAGAATGGTCTTTCTTTTCATCATCTCGATCGCCATGTGGAATTCGCCAAAGATGGGCGTGATTTGGTCTGGCAGTCCAAGCTGCCCTATCATCCTTGGCCCGATAATGTTGATCGAGGCACCTGAATTTATGAGCATATGTTTTATTTGAAATGGATTGAATGAGGAAGAAGATTACGAGTGCGTTAGTGTGAGGTTGAGACAAGGTCTAGGTGTCTTCTTCACTGAATGTGAGGGCATCCTCAAGAACATATCCCCAAATTTGCCTTTCTTTGGCGATGGGCATTTTTACCCTCCTCTTTATAATTTCCTAGAAGTGTCATCGCTACTCCGCTATTATCGTAATATGTCGAGGGTCATTTGATTTGTTCTTTTTGTTTACCATCCTTACTCGGAACTGAACTTGAGCTCAATTGCTCGACATTCTTAGGGGTGATTTTTATTGAGTAGCTTGCCTATTTTCCTTTGAAGCAAGTGGCCATTTTTGGTCCTGTCTCCATATGTATTATACAGTTGGCACACCAAGATGTGATACCTCTAAGAGGGATTCGACTGAATAGGCTTGGCCATTTGGTGCCCCTGGTTTTTCTTATGATAGACACGATGTTTGATGCAGGAATGTTGAAATCGTATATTGATAGGCGAGGCGCCCTTGCTGGCCTTGTGTCCCCGTTGAACCTATCCCTATTAACGATTCCTCGAGGATATTATCTTTGATCCAAACTCTAATCATCGTGAGGTAGATTGCGTCTCGAGGCATTCCTCTTATCTGCGGCATACGAGTGGTATATTTCTTTGTTTTGCATCAATTTCTTTTCTAGGAGCCTGCTTGGGTATATTGAGCTCGAGAGGGCTCCCAGCTCGTAATCTACGACCCTGATTTGCAACTATTGCCAGATGTGGGCGTCCGAACAAGTCTTGGTCGGATACCCAACAAGTTCTATTCTAGCTGTCATGGAATCGCCCGGGCTTTGTTCATTTAAGCTTTGAGTGAAGGCATGCGCTGCCTATCTGAGACTGGGGTAGTTCCATTTGTTCCATCTGGGAATGAGATGCGAATTCTCGTAGCATTTCATTCTCTCTTTGCTTAATCTCTGATGCGTCGGGCTTTCTCGGTGTTGCTTCGATGGAACCGGGGTGTGGCTTTATAAAGGAATCCGCCGGTACGGTAAGCAAGTTTCGTCATCTTTTATGTCATTGTCTCTTACCGCGCACGTGGCATATTCATTAGGATCGAGGGTCTCTTTGTAGTTTGGGAGTTCTGGCATTCTGGACCTCTTAGGAATGGGTTTTAAAGCAGTTTTCACTTGGAACGGCTGCTGCATGAACTTATTTCAATCTACCTCTTTTAGGATCGGGGGCGCACCCAGGATCTGGTCGACCCTAGAGTTGTAGGTCTCGAACTTCCTGTCGTTAGCTACTATGATTTTCTCACCCGATTCGATCCTTTTGGTGAGATCCTCTAGCATTTTTACAATGGTCGGGTCGTCTATCGATCCGTTATTGCTCGATCTCTCGGGTACCTATTCGATTGGGGGTGCTGTTCCTGGCGGTGTTGTGCTAGGAGACTTCAGATGGATTTGTAACTAAGTGATAGCCAACTGTTGTGCCTGCAACATTTCAAAAATAACACGAAGACTGACTTCCTATTTTTCCCGTGCGAGGGTTTTTTGGGTTTCTTGTTGGTCGTCATGCCGTATTCTCCTATCGGTGTGTGAGGTTTTGTTGACCTGTTGTGTGTCCTGTGAATCCTCATCTGCTAAAATCGGTCCGGGCGCATTATCGGGAGTGTGTAGAGGCACGCTAGTAGCTGGGACGGCCATACCATTTTCCCCATGGTTTCCGAGGTCGTCGTTCTTGACTCTGTTTACTAGCGAGACATTTTGTCCCAAAATCAAAAGATCTTGGAAAAGAAAAAGTGTGAATGATAACTTACATTTTTGTAATGAAACCAGCCGGAAAATAATCACAATTATTTTTAGCCCACGGTGGGCGCCAAACTATTTACCGTAAAAATGGTAATAATAATTAAATTTATAAATGGAACTCTAAAAATATATGATCTATTTTTATGCTATTTTTTAATGTTGTTGATACTAGGCGTGTGAAGTTTAACAATGAAGTTGAAGCTAAAATGGGACAGTAATCGAACCAAGGTGCTTGCTACCCAGGCCTCAGATTGATCGATGAAATGCTTCGAGGTCGATGCCTGAGCTTGATCTCGAGCTACTGGGGGCAGCCAGGAAGGGAATTACAGTTAGAATATAATTAAATGAGGATCTATATGGCCAAAATCAGGCAATAATTGAAGAACAAGTATAAAAGCGATAAATTGAAAGTGTAGCCTCGAGCGAGTAAGTTAGAGAGAGTTATTATTGATCTTATGTAGGGTAGTTGGAGTAACAGCCGCTCCTTACAAGGTGGTGAGGGTTTCCTTTATATATGAGGGGAAACAATAACATAGTACAATATATTAATTGTAAAAGCATGGGGATGGGACGACTAGATGTGATGCTTCGATACATGCTCAAGATAGGTTGGCTCTGTCAGATTTAGCTGTGTGCCTTGGGAATTTCCCATTTTTTCTCTAGCCTCAATCTTTGTCTTCTTTGAGTTGGGCCTCGACGAACCCCAAGGGAGAGAAGTCGGTTGCAACTCCGCATCCTTGGGGTCTCGAGACATTCTTCTGAAGTGACTTGATAGCAGGAAATTAGGCCCTCTGATTTTACCGCATACACTTAGCCTTGCCGAGATTACCTCGTTTAGAGTGGCGAGGGACTCCTGGTCATTTTACCCGTAGTGTTATCTCATATATGAAGGTTCGACGTATAGTCGAAAAAGAGTGTTTGGCCTATTTGGCATATGTTAATGATTCTAGTGCTGAGGTTCTTTTTATGGATTCTCTGCATGTTGTTCATGAGATTCCTCATGTATTTCCTTTAGACTTGTCGGCTATTCTATTCGACAATGATATTGAATTCTGCATAGATTTGGCTCCGGGAACTCAACCTATTTCTATTTTGCCGTACTGTATGGCCCCATCTGAGTTAAAAGAATAGAAAAAGTAGTTGCAAGACTTGTTTAATAAGGGTTTTATTAGACCTAGTTTCTCTCCTTGGGGTGCGCCGGTGTTGTTAGTTAAGAAGTTTTTGTCTATTTTCGAAGTGTGAGTTTTGGTTGAGTTTAGTTTCATTATTGGGTCACATCATATCAGCATAGGGTATACAGGTAGATCCAAAGAAGATACAAGTAGTCAAGGACTAGCTTAGACCCGCATCAGTGATAGAGATTCGGAGTGCCATGTAAGGTGTTCACGGATTACAGGAGTTTGCAATACTTGTTCAGCAGAACAAACTAAGTTGAAACAGAGAAGGTGGTTGGAGCTATTGAAAAACTAAGATATCACCATCTTATATCAATCGGGGAAGGCCAATGTGATGGCAGATGCTTTG
>JASVEL010007227.1:0-206885 GCA_032618575.1 Nicotiana noctiflora
AGTCTCAGAGCATGTCTCTAGGATCTGAATAGTCCTCTCGGACTGACCGTCCGTCTGAGGATGGAAAGCTGTACTCAACTGAACCTGGGTGCCTAACTCCTGCTGGACCGCTCTCCAGAAACGCGAGGTAAACTGCGTACCCCGATCTGAGATAATAGACACCGGCACCACATGAAGGCGAACAATCTCCCTAATATAAATCTCTGCTAGCTTCTCTGATGAGTAAGAGACAGATACTGGAATGAAGTGTGCTGACTTGGTCAACCTATCAACAATGACCCAAATAGCACCAAATTTTCTTCCAAGTCAAAGGAACTCCAGTAATGAAGTCCATTGTGATCCGCTTCCATTTCCACTCGGGAATTTCTATTCTCTGGAATACACCACCAGGCCTCTATTGCTCATATTTTACCTACTGACAATTTAGACACCGAGCGATATACGCAACGATGTCCTTCTTCATCCTTTGCCACCAATAGTGCTACCGTAAATCCTGATACATCTTCGCGGTGCCCGGGTGAATAGAATATCGTGAACTATGGGCCTCCGCTAAGATCAACTCCTCAATCCCCTCAACATTGGGCACACAAACTCGTCCTTGCAATCTTAATACTCCGTCATCATCTAGAGTTACCTTCGTAGCACCTCCCTGCTGTACAGTATCTCTCAAGTCACGCAAATGAGGATCATGAAATTGCCTCTCACGGATATGCTCTAATAGAGATGAACGAGCGACCGTGCAGGCTAACACCCTGCTAAGCTCAGAAATGTCTAGTCTCACGAACTGGTTGGCTAAGGCCTGGACATCTAGAGCAAGGGGTCTCTGACTGACCAGAATGTACGCGAGACTACCCATGCTGGCAGACTTTCTACTCAATGCATCAGCCACCACATTGTCCTTACCTGGGCGATATAGGATAGTAACATCATAGTCCTTCAGCAACTCTAACCATCTCCTCTATCGCAAATTCAACTCCTTTTGCTTGAATAAGTACTGTAGGCTTTTGTGATCCGTGTACACCTCGCACGCCACACCATATATATAATGCCTCCAGATTATAAGGCATGAACTACTGTTGCCAGCTCAAGATCATGAACCGGATAATTCTTCTCATGTATTTTCAACTGTCTCGAAGCGTAAAAAATAACCTTACCATCCGGCATCAATACTGCTCCAAGCCCCGTACGGGATGCATCACAGTAAACTGTGTAAGGCCCTGCACACGTAGGTAATATCAGCATTGGTGCTGTAGTCAAAGTTGTCTTGAGCACCTGAAAGCTCGCCTCACACTCATCTGACCACTTGAATTGGGCATCCTTCTGGGTTAACCTGGTCATCGGGGCTGCAACAGAAGAGAACCCCTCTACAAATCGACGGTAGTAACCTCCTAACCCCAAGAAACTCCGGATCTCGGTCCACTGAAGCTGGTCGAGGCCAATTCTGGACGGCCTCAATCTTCTTTGGATCCACATGAATACCCTCCACTAATACGATATGACCTAGAAATGCCACCAAACTCAACCAGAACTCACATTTTGAAAATTTAGCATATAGCCGATTACCCTTCAGAGTCTCAAGAACCACTCTAAGGTGCTGCTCATGCTCTTTCTGGCTGCGAGGGTATACCAGGATGTCATATATAAAGACTATCACGAATAGGTCTAAATAAGGCCTGAACACTCGATTCATCAACTCCATGAATGCTGCTGGAGCATTGGTCAACCCGAAAGACATGACCAAGAATTTATAGTGCCCGTATCTAGTGCGAAAGGCTGTCTTAGAAATGTCAGCCGCTCTGATCTTCAGCTGATGGTAGCTCGACCTCAAGTCTATTTTTGAGAACACCCTCGATCCTTGGAGTTGTTCAAACAAATCATCAATCTCGGTAGTGGATACTTTTTCTTTATCGTCACTTTGTTTAATTGCCAATAATCAATACACATTCGCATCGAGCCATCCTTCTTCTTCACAAATAACACAGGTGTACCCCAGGGAGAAACACTGGGCCTGATAAAGCCCTTTTCTAGGAGGTCTTGCAACTGATCTTTTAACTCTTTTAACTTCGGTGGGGCCATACGATAGGGTTGAATAGAGATGGGCTGAGTGCCCGGTGCCAGATCGATACAGAAATCAATATCCCTGTCGGGTGGCATGCCCGGCAGGTCCGAAGGGAAAACCTCGGGAAACTCCCGTACAATAGGGACTGAATCAATAGAAGGAATTCCCGCGCTGAAATCACGAACATATGCCAAATAAGCTAGATACCACTTCTCGACCATGCGTCGAGCCTTAACATAGGAAATAACAGTGCGAACGGAGTGGCTTGAGGTCCCTCTCCACTCTAGTCGGGGTGATTCTGGCAAGGCCAAGGTCACTGTCTCGGCATGACAATCTAAGATAGCATGATACGGGGAAAACCAGTCCATCCCCAATATGAAATCGAAATCCACCATGTCTAATAGCAATAAATCAACACGGGTCTCAAGACCCCCGAATATAACTATGCACGAACGATGCACCCGGTCGACTACCATAGAGTCACCCACTGGTGTAGACACGTAAACTAGACTATCTAAAGCATAGCTAGGCACGGCCAGATACGGTGCAAAGTAGGAAGACACATATGAATATGTAGACCCGGGGTCATATAATACTGAAGCACCTCTGTCACAAACAAGAATAGTACCTGTGACACGGCATCTAATGCCTCTGCCTCTGGCCTGGCTGGTAAAGCATAAAATCGGGGATCAGCACCTCCCCTATAAGCTACATCTCTGGGACGGTTTGGCTGACCTCGACCTCCACCTCTATGATCTCTACCCCGACCTCTATGATCTTTACCCCCACCTCTGGCTGGCTGGGCAGGCTGAGGGTCAGCTGGGGCCTGAATCATGGGATGAGGGCCCCGCTAGCCCGACCAACATTGTAAGGACGAGGGTAATAGAGCAGCTTGGACTGCTGGACAAAATTGTGCCTGCCACTCGAGTCCTCCATGGATTCAACATGGCAAGTAAAATAATGAAAGGATAAATCACCCTCACAGTCAACGTGGACGGCACAACCCAAAATGTCAAACTCCATGAATATGTCCCCGAGGATTTTGCCCTAGGTCTATCCTTCGATCATTGCGAGGTTGGTTACGCCTCGGGCCATTCCTTTTGTCTTCGGTGTATGGTTGATTTCTTTCTTTATTTGGATTTGGCTCATTCGCCAATAGCTTGCTCGGGTATACTGAGCCCGTTGGGGGATGCCAGCTGGTCATCTTCGACCCTAATTTTTTACTGGTATCGATGTGGATGTCCGACCAGGTTATGGAGATATATTCAACCAGATTCTCTTTCAGCTGCTTCAAAGCCATCGAGCTTCACTCATTCAGACATTGAGTGAAGGCTTGCACCGCCCAGTCGTTAGAGATAGGTTCTACTTCCACTTGTTCCATTTGAAAGTGAGATAAAATTTCTCGCAACATCTCGTTTACCCTTTGCTTGATTTTGAAGACATTCGATTTCCTTATGGCCACCTTGATGGCCCCGACACACGCCTTTATAAAGTAATCTGCCAGCATGGAATATGAATATATAGATTTTGAGGCCAGGTTATGATACCACATCATTTCCCCTTTAGAAAGTGTTTCTTCAAAAAAGTTTTGTAGGACAAACTCGATCTCGTCGTCTTTCAGGTTGTTGCCCTTTACTGCACAAGTGTAAGCAACAATGTGCTCATTAGGCTCTGAGGTACCATTGTATTTCTGAAGATCTGACATTCGGAACATTTTTGGAATAGATTTTGGGACCACTTCCTGTGGGAACATATACTGTACGAACTTGTTTGAGTCCAAACCTTTCAAGATCGAGGCCGCTCCTGGAATTCGGTCGACCTTGTAGTTGTAAGCTAGACCTTCTTATCATTGGCTTCTATTTTTTTCTCGCCCGATTCGATCCTTATCGCGAGGTCCTCATGCATCTTTACGATGGCAGGATCAGCCATCGACCCGTTATTACTCCATCTCTCCGGTACCAATTCATATGGGGGAGTTGTCCTCGATGATACTGTGCTAAGAGTTTCTGGTTTCTTTGCAGCTGAGTAATAGCTAGTTGTTGTTCCTGCAACATTTCAAAAGTAACATGACGTCTAACCTACCGGTCTTCCCTGGTTGGGGTTTTCTGATCTTCTTGTGGATTCCTTTGGTGCACATTCATGTTGGTATGTGAGCTTATATTGACCTGTCGGGCGTCGTCTGAAACTGCATCCGCTGGGATGGTCGTGGTGTGTTCTCAATATTTTGTGGCAGTACACCAACACCTGGAGCAGCCACACTGTTCTCTCTGCAATTTTCAAGATTAACATTTTCAACTCTATTTATTGAGCTAGGCATTTCGACCTGAAATTGAAGATCTTGGACAATAAAATGTGTGAAAGATAACTCGCATTGTGTAATAAAACCAACAAGAAAATAATCACTATTATTTTTAGCCCCACAGCAGGCGCCAAACTTTTTAACGTGAAAATGGTAATAACAATTAAATTTGACTATGGGACTCTAAAAATATGTGATCTATTTTTATACGAGTTGTTAAGCAGTTGATGCTATGTGTGAGACTTAGAAATGAAATAAGAGTTAGGAATAAGGTGATAACCAAACCGATAGGTAGAAAATTAGGGCCTCGAGCTTGTTGATTTGGGAGCCTCGAGGTCAATTTAGGAGCTCGACTGCGAGCAATTGAAGGTGATTGAAGTATGATTGACAGTTATAATAAAATCAAGGAAGAATCTTTATGGACAATGATAAGCAATGAATGATGAAAAACAATGAATATAATGAATGGAATCAATAATATCAAGAGAATATGTTATAGATCAAAGAGAATGTTCTTGCATATTTTGGTACAAAATACATTAATGACAATGATGTGGAGACAGGACAACTAGATGACACCCTGATTCAGGTTTAGGGTAGTCCACTAGACTTTGTTAGTCATAGTCATGTACCTTTGAAACTCCCCATTTCTACCATAGTCGTGGTCAACACTATCCCAAGGTCGAGCATCAATGAACCTCGAGGGAGGAAACTCAACCGTATCCTTATAACATTGATCCTTCGAGATGATCTTTTGAGGTGACTTCGATGACGAGAAATTCGACCCTCGGATTTCATCGTATACAAAAGTGATGTACAAAACCTCAAGAAAAGGTTGGAAATGGCTAAGTTAATTGACCCGAGGAATTACTAGGGTTTTATGGTCATATGAACAATGGCCATATTGAGCATAGGAGAAACTCCCTTTTCCCTTGTGTATAGTGCAGAAGCTTTAATCTCGGTGGAAGTCGGGGAATCCACCTTGAGATATTTCTCAGCAGGTGAAGATTCAAACAAAGAAGTAATGTTAGTCAATTTGGATCTACTCGATGAACACAGAGACTTGGCGCATATAAGAATGGAAGCCCAAAAGTAGAGTATGGAGCGATATTATGATTAAAGATCCAACTTCCGTTATTTTAAAGTAGGATATTTGGTCCTAAGGAAAGTAACTCAAAACACCCAGGAGCTCAACAAAGGGATGCTAGATCCAATATGGGAAGGCCCCTATCGGATTTCATTTGTCACCATGTAAGCATCATATGAACTGGAGAACCAAAATGGAGAAACGTTGCCCAGTAAATGGAACGTGGAAAACATTAAAAGATATTATTCTTAATGAACACTAAACAAGTGAAAAGTATGTGCAGTTGCACTCTTCTTCTCCTCGTTCAGTTTTGTCCCAATTGGGTTTTTCTGGCTTGTTTTTAACGAGACAACAACATAAAGTATACTACGAAGAAAAAATAGTAAAAACTATAGCAAGGCACATAAGCACAGACCCACTCGGGGACGATTAGATAATCTTTTACTCTATAACAAATTCCCACCAAGAAGTTATGTTTGCTACTGATCAAAGTTTACCGAACTATTCACGAGAACAAACCACTAGAGGATTGTTAGATAGTCCTTAGCTCTATAGCATAAATTCCTAGGGGGAAGCAAATTATGTTACAGAGTTAATGATTATTTACCAATTCATAGTGGAATCTTCGAAGATACAATATTTCCAGTGTTTCAATTCACATTCTTCACAGTCGAACACCGAGGGGGGGAGGTGAAGATATGAAGATACAATGATTGTCTCGTCGATGGGGAAATGAAAAGCGAAAACATAATTATATCACCGGCACCAGGGACTGCACGGCCAGTCCCGCAGAAACAAGTTGTATAAGTTGGCCACAAGTAATGGAAATTTCTTTTCAGCATAGCAAATGATTATGTACTTTTTGAGAAGGAATAAAATCCTTCTATTTTTATCTTGATTCTTATCTGAACGATGAATAAAATTTTTCATTTGAAAGTTAAACACGTACTTCAAATTCTAGTGCCGTAATGAACACGAGACGTCCTCTTCAAGAGCACCATAAATATAAGAGGGCCCTCTCTTATAAAAACATCACGTTAAAGGGTTGGTTTAGGAAGAATTTATGCCTGAAATCAAAATACCTTCGGGTAAAAAATACACCCGAAGTTGTATACGAAAGGATGCAACTTGCACAAATACCTATAGAAACCCTCACGAAAAAGGGTTGATGCCTAGAACCAAAATGCTTTCGGGGAGAATACACCCAAGGTTTCACTTAATAAGGCATAAGTAGAAAAACTTGCGAAAAACTCTTAAGCAATAGGAAGAAAATGCAAAGATTAAAGACCTGCTTGAATATTCAAACGAAAGGAAGACTCAAATAATACTTGAGCAAAAGATGTTTTTATATACAATATAATGCCAAAAAGCCACATATAGAAGAATTGGAAAAAAAGTTAAACTACAGTACCTCCGAAACACGGAGGAAGAGAAGTGCTTGTGCCCTTAGGAGAAGTAGATGGATCCACTAATGGCTAAACATTTTGGTCTTCACCGGTTTGGCCTTCAACATCACCATTTTTTTATTCTTCTTCAATTCTTGAGAACTCAGAAAAAGGACCAGGAGCATCAGACTTCGCTAGGAGACAAATTTTAGCAGCTAAATCAAGCTCACATGCCTTAGAAATTTTTGTATCAAGATCAATGATACCGACTTTGGAATTTTCCAAGTTTTCTCCTCATGCTGTACACACCATAAGTTTTCTCAACAACGAGGAAAGGCACTTGGAGCTTGAGTTCTTCTTTGAGTTGGGTGACCTGGCAGAAAGGTTTTCTAGGGAATATCTAACAAACTTGAGGCTAACATAGATTTTATAGATGGTACAGATGAAAAAATTCTATTATGCTCAATGGTCCTCTTATGCTTCTCCTAATGCTGGGCATATTTCTTCCCCATAGCACCAAGCTCTACGGATTTGGAATCTAAGGCTGCCTTTAAATTGTTCAATCTTTTAGCAGAAGTAGTCTTGATCGGATGCAACAAGAATGACATTACGGACTTCAGCACATTTGGCCCTAGCCTTTTCAAATTGGGTCGTTAATGGGGCGATCTCTTGTCTAAGGGTCTCCACTTCTTGCTCACTTTGCTGCAAATGAGTTTCCAACACAATAGCCTCGACAACTTTAATTTCCAATTTTGAGATGCGAATAATAGCTTGGTCCCGTTCAATGGAAAGTTAATCCAGCTCGGATAGGTTCCTCATTTTGTCTAATCAACATTTGAAGGCAATCGAAAGGAAGAAAGTTGGGCTACTCGAACGCAAATATTATTCATATTCATGTTTATATTTATAAATATCGCTCTTAACTATTGCGCGAGGCCAACCCTTATAAGTAGGATTAAAAACATTTCTAATATAATGCACAAAATTAGGATTAGAAGGAAAAGTATAAGGTAAGCAAATAACGGTAACCATCTTTGCTAATTTTTCACGATTTTTATTTGGATCATAATATAAAATACCTCCAGTCACAGTGTTAATTTTAGGTTGAACTAGATTTGAACTTGTACTAGGGGTAACCACAGTATATACACTTGTCCCATCTTGATGTGCTTTCATTTGTAAATATCTAACTGTTTCTCTAGGGTGTGTCAGTATATGCCTAGTCAAACTACGCGTACCGCTACGGTCTCCAGTATATTTATGTGCTAGCAATTTCCCACAACTGTTACACTTCGACTTATTTTGTTCTCTTACTTGAGTAAAAAAGTTCCAAACTAATGATATTTCTTGGCGTTTAGAAGGTTGTCTATTAAAAGTAGGGGTTTCTACTGGTGGGTCGGGCGGCGCATCCGTTGGTTTATTAACATGACTAGTAGGTGTATAATCTAAATTTGGTTGGGTTTCATCTACATCCTCATTTTCCTCTTCATTTTCTAAGATAGTTTCATTAGTATAAATAACATTCATATATTCTTCATTTAATCTTTCACCTGGTGCAATATTATGGCAATATTCACTATCGGTAAATTGAAAACAAGCGTTATCACATTCTAGAATAATAGGGGCAGCAGGACGGGTAAGAGGTCATGGTCGGGGAGCCAGGGGAAGGGTAGTAGGTTGGTGACTAATTTCACCCATTTTAGCTTTTCCCTTACCACCAAACATTTTTTTCAAAGAAAATGCCATATTAATTACAATTATGAAAACTAAAACCACAAAAATATATTCTTAAAATTTAAGAGTTGGAACGAGTTTACCGAATTTCCGAACCACATCTTTAAAATTGAAAATCGTTGAAGACTTGAATAATTCAATTCACCAACTTCATTATTTTACACAAAATTGAAATAATAAAATAAGCAATTATAGGAGAGAAATTAGATATAGATTGAGAAAGATTAATGTATTTGTGAGTAAAAATGAAAGAATAAGGGGATATTTATAGTGGAGAATAGGAAAAAGTGTAATTATATAAAGTTTGGGCTTAAAACAAAGTTTTGGCGCCAAATGGCTATTTTATAAATTACCAAACGGTTGAAAATTAAAGGCCAATAGCTAAATTTTAAAAATCTGACTGTTAATTTTTTTTAAAAAGAGTCGTTGGAGCTCGTTAGGTTCATTAGGCCCGGTTAAACCGGCCTAGGCTCGCCTGCCGGTCCTGGGCTTAGCGGTCCTGGGCTCGTGGGCTTGCATTAAGGAACTGGCCCGCCCCGGGCTTTTTACACCACCAGGGGCCGGCCCACAAGGGCCGGCCTGCCAGGACCGTTTAGCCCATTAAGACTGATGGCACGGTTTGATCTCGATCCCAGCCCGGCCCACCATACACCATTATCGATACCTAGTTTCCCCCTCATATTTAAAAAAAATGACATAATATCAACAACAACAACAACAACAACAACCCAGTATAATCCCACTTAGTGGGGTCTGGGGAGGGTAGTGTGTACGCAGACCTTACCCCTACCCTGGGGTAGAGAGGCTGTTTCCAAATAGACCCCCATTCATTGACATAATATCATGAATAATATTTCACAATTTTTAAATAATGTAAACCAATTTATTTATGCATTTTATTATATAAATATCCAATAACTATCCTTCATATTATTTTTATGATGATTTAATCATCTAAATTTATCATTTATACCAACATAATATTTAAGCACGTTCTAGTGCATTTTTAGAACTATATTTGCATTTTTAAGGATAGCCTATATGTAACTTATGTTTATATAATTTATGAAAAAACCCTTTTATACTTTTTATAGTGTTATATAATTGTTCTAAATCATTTTAGGCACAAATAATATTTTTGTTTTTTATTTAATATATTATAAATTATTTGTTTATTAAAATTGGATATTTCAAATCTGGCCCTAATTCTAATTAATTTGCGCCTAAGCTACCCAAACACAATCCAATTACCTTCGACCCAAAATATATCAGCCCAGTCCACACCCCCAATTTAATACCCACCCCAGGACGTCTTAAATCAGGACCGTTGATCTCTAAGATCAACGGTCCATGTTACATCTACTTCTTTAAACCCAACCAAAACCCCTAACCCTAATCATTTTACACCTTCGCCTCCCCCGAACAGTCTCGTCTCTCATCTCTAATGAACCTTAGCCATTGTTCATATTACCAAATCAAACCCCAAATTGGAGTCTACCATGGATCCCTTACCTTATTTTAATTCCACTCACTACTGGTTCGTCTATGGCTTTGCCTAGTATGCTTACCCAAACATGAAAAGCAAATCTCTCATAAATTGAACCAAATCTAGTTCAGCTCTTTGCTCCTTTCAATTTATGTTCTTACTCATTTTTTTATGGTAGGCATTGCTATGAATCTCTCTGTATCTTTAAGATTTTCTGCTTAACCTAATTTATAGTTTCATATCCTTTTAAAATTAGACCAAATCTGACTCGATTTTTTTTATTTTGAATTGATTCCTATCTATATTTGTAATGACCCGACTGGTTGTTTTGCATTTTCGAACCCCATTCCCTTAAATAATACTTTCTGCATTTGCTTTAGCTAAATTATGATGTGCAGGTGCGGGCGGTTTGGAAGTTAGAAGAATTTTGGGCAAGAATAAGCCTAGTTGCTTCTTTAAGTTTCTTTAAAGAGGCCAAGTTTGACTTCGGTCAATATTTTGGAAAAATAAAACCGGAATCGCGATCTGGAAATTTTTTAGGGTCCCTGGAAAAATATGGGACCTGGGCATATGCCCAGAATCAAATTCCTAGGTCCCTATAATGGATTTTTATGTAAACATTGTTAAGATTAAGTTTCAAAGATTTATATAAACTAAGAAATTATTGTTTTCATAGGTATCGGGTTCAAATTTTAATTCTAAAACTTGGTACAAGTTCGAAATATTAGTTAAGACCTACCAGCAAAATTTGGTGTCAATCCGAGTAGTTTAAGGGCATTTTGACCCGTTAATAGGAAATTAAGAACTTGAAGTTCATTAAGTTGGGTCAATTGGTTTTGGGGTTCGATTCCTTGATTTATTGTTGTTTTCGGTGTTTCGAGGGTTCGACTAGGTCCGCCACATGATTTCAGAACTATCAGTATATTCGGGCGGGGCTCGGGACCCCCGAGCGTCAAATGGTCGAGGTTCGAGCGAAATTGAAATTTGAAGAGAAACATCATCTGCTGCTTCTGTCAAAACTGCTTCTGCGGCTCCTTGACCGTAGAAGCGGTGACCCTATAAGTGGGCACTTGACCGCAGAAGCGGAAAGGGAGAAGGTAAGGGGGATCGCAAATGCGGCTTTTGGGACCGCAGAAGCAGTATCGCCTATGCAGAGAAATGACTATAGATGCGGTCTGGTCAATTTTCCCCCAAAATGCAGAAGCGACTAAACGACTGCATAAGCGGTCTCCACAGGTGCGGAAATATGCCCGCAAAAGCGAAAATCGCTGGGCCAGTGAGTTCATTAAATACGAGCTCCAACACTTCTATCTCATTTCTTATTCGATTTTGGGGTGATTTTGGAGCCTTCAAAGAGAGGGTCTCAACATAACATCACAAGGTAACTCACTCACTCTTGGCTTAAATACATGATCATTAGGTTGATTTAACACAAAAACAACAAATAAAATAAATGTTTAGATCTAGACCTAGGGTTTTGGTCAAATTAAGATTTAACCACCAAGTTAGTTATATAATGAAATAAAATTGATATAATAGTAATCCTTAGGTCATGGAGAATAATTTCTTTGAAAAATCTCGGAATTTGGGCACGTGGGCCAGGGGTCGAAATTTAGGATATTTGCGGGATAGGTTGGGAAATCATCTAATTAGTTAGAATTCAACCTTCTGAGCATTTATTGATCAGTTTTTGCCTTATTTAAACTAGTTGGTGCTTGTTCAGCTTCGAATTGAGCTTGAATCCTAGTCTTGTGATTGAAAGGGTGCTTCAGAGCGACGTGAGTCTCCTTTCTAACCTCGTCAGAGGGAATTGTCCCCTTAGGTTTTATGTTGCTAAATGCGGGAAGTACGCACATGTTAGGTGATAAGAGCCCGAGTGTTGCTACTACTATGTTAAATGTACGGATAGCTTGGGACCTCCAACATGCCGATTAAATGTATCCCTGATGTTAAATTGTTGTCATGAACACCTTGTATGCACTATAGACTTAAAGAGGAGGATATGAGAATATTTCTATAGTTAATTGAATTTGATTTGGTTTTTTTTGCCATTTATGTGTCATGCATGTGAGCTTGATATATCATTCTTATTTGTGGATCGTGCCGATCGCCTCGGTATGAATATATGCATTTATAAGTGCGCCGTCAATCCTCGGCAAATTCACATTTATTTATGTTGGTTCAGGTCGTCGCCTCGGTATTATATGTGCCATTTAATTGTGAAAACGCTTATATATGCTTTGCTTTGCCATTATATCACTTGATAAATTATAAACTTGATGTTGTAAAATTCTTGACTTATACTACATGCTATAACCTGTAGTTACTTGCAAATTCCATGTTTGATCATTCTATATATATATATATATATATATATATATATAGTAAGTATCGAGTTGACCTCTCTTCTATATTTCTTCGAGATTATACGGTATACTTACTGAGTACACGTTATTTATGTACTCGTGCTACACTTCTGTACTTAAATGTACATGGTTTGAGGCAGGTGGATCCGGGCATCTCTCTGGTGCATATCAGTGAGCACATCTGGGACTTCTACGGTGATCTACCTTCTTTCTCATGCCGATCTACAGCGAAAGGAGTCCTTTCCTTTATTTATGATTTTCTATCTATTCTGATTAAGATAGTAGGATAGTGTTTTGTATATTTTCGTGTATACTCTACTAGTGGCTCGTAGCTAGTGACACCGGGTTCTGACACACAGTATAGTACATATTCATTTTTGGGATCTGTATGGCTATGTCAGTACTTTATGATTTTTGCTAGTATTTTCATTTACGTGAAATCGTTAGAATATCTAGTTTGGTTAAACTAAAAATAGAGACTTAATCATAATTCCGCAGTTTGGCTAGCCTAACTATGGGTCGTCAAAATATGGTATCAGAGCACTAGGTTCACGTAGGTCTCACAATACGGGAAAACCTAATAGAGTCTTGTAGATTGGTACGGAGACATCTCTATTTACCTTCGAAGGGTTATAAGGTGTCAGGAAAGACTGCTCTTTTTTCATTCTTCATCGTGCAAGGGTCAGTTTACTAAGTTTCCTCTTTTATTCTCTCACAGATGGTGAGGACCCATACCGCTGTTGTTCCGGACCTGGGAGGATCTGCTCCCCCCATTACCTGAGGCCAAGGTAGAGGCGGGCGGAGGGCCCCAGCCCGTGGTAGGGGACGAGGGCATCCTAGAGCTATTCCAGTAGCACCACCAGCACACCCTATAGGGGATCCCACTACTGAGGAGCAGGGTGAGGCGTCCGTAGCTGTGCCTACTCCGCCGGACTTCATGAATGCACTGGGATTTTAGTAGGTCATGGGCCGTATGCTTCGGTTCATGGACACCATGACTCGGGCTGGTTTATTTCCAGCAGACCCAACATCTTCACATGCAGGAGGGGGAGCATAGACTCCTACTGATCAAGCTCCAGTTCATGCAATAGCAGTATATCAGACTCCAGGTGCCCAACCCGTAGAGGGGATTCAGCCAGTTGCTGCAGTAGTACCCCAGCCTAGGCAAGCTGTGAATGGTGATCCACAGAAGTTACTAGACGGATGGACCAGACTTCACCCTCCAATCTTTGGGGGTGAACGCTCAGGATTTTATCGATAGGTGCAGGGACAGACTGCACGCTATGAGGATATTAGAGTCACATGGAGTTGACTTCACTACTTTTTAGCTTGAGGGCAGGGCCCACAGATGATGGCAGTCCTATATTCTTGGCAGGCCTGCTGGTTCTCCTCCTATCACTTTGGGTCAGTTTGTGTAGTTATTCCTGGACAGGTATATTCGACCCTCCGAGAGGGAAGAGCTGGGGTATCATTTTGAGAATCTTGAGTAGCGTCAGATATCTGTGACCGACTATAAGGCAAGGTTTTCTGAGCTATCATGCCATGCACTCATGATACTTCCAACAGATGCAAAGAGAGTGCAGAGGTTTGTCACCGGATTTCAGCCCAGTATTCGATAGGGTATGGCCCGAGAGGTAGAGATGGGTACGGAGTATCAGCTTGTGGTCGAGATTGCTCACCGGATTGAGGGTTATCATCAAAGGGGTAGGGAGCAGATGCAGCAAGAAAAGAGAGACAGATTCCTTGGAGAGTTCAGAGGTGCCCTAGCTAGGGGTAGAGGTCAGTATGGGAGGGGTCTACCCAGTAGGCCCCCATCGTCAGCAGCACCACCTCCCGTTTGGGGTGCTCCAGCACGCCCATATATTAGTGCCATGCCAGAGAGTTCCTACCACCTTCCAGTTATTCAGGGTTCTACCAGTAGGTATTTAAGTCTTTAGGGGTTATTCTGGCCCGTACTTCAGTGCTATGTCGTAGACTTCATATTATCACCAGCTATTCAGGCTCCTCCCATGGGATCTTTTAGCCATTAGGAATAGTCATTAGGACAACAAGCCGCCGCACCATAATGTTTTCAGTGTGCGATCCAAGCCACGTGAGGAGATACTACCCCGGGCTTAGGGGCAAGGCAGTACAGCAGGGTCAGCAGCCCATGACTCCACCACCAGCGGCCCAGTCATTTAGAGGTGGAGGGCAGAGTGGTAGAGACTGATCCATAGGTGGAGGTCAGATAGCGAGAGGTCAGCCAGCTACTCCTCAGTCAGGAGGAGGCCAGACATCTAGTGCTCCAGCTAAATTCTACGCTCTCCCGGCTATGACGATGCATTTGCCTCAGATGCCGTCATCATAGGTATTATTTCCGTCAGAGGCAGAGATGCATCGGTGTTATTTGATCTTGGGTCCACTTATTCATATGTGTCATCTTTGTTTGCTCGTTTCGTGGCCATTTCTCCCGAGCCCTTGTGTGTTCCGGTTCATGTGTCCACTTTTGTGGGCGATTCTGTGGTTCTGAACCGTGTCTATCGATTTTGTGTGGTTACTTTTTGTGATTTTATGACTAAAGAAGATCTCCTATTGCATGATATGATCGACTTTGAGGTTATCCTAGGCATGGATTGGTTATCTCCATATCATGTTGTTCTAGATTGCATGCCAAGATTATTTCTCTAGTGATTTCAAGGTTGTCGAGACTGGAGTGGAGGGGATCCACTGTGGATACACCTAGCAGGGTTATTTCCTTCCTGAAGGCTCAACACATGGTTGAGAAGGGGTGTTTGGCATACTTAGCTTTTGTTCGAGACACCTTTGCAGAGTCTCCGACGATTGATTCAGTCCCAGTAGTCCAAGAGTTTGCCGATGTTTTTCCTTTTTATCTTCCTGGCATGCCTTCGGATCATGATATTGATTTCTGTATCGACTTGGTTCTACACACTTAGCCTATATCTATCCCACCACATGATATGGATCTTAAGAAGCTGAAGGAGTAGTTAGATGAGTTGTTAGCAAAAGGGTTTGTTAGGCCTAGTGTATCACTGTGGGGTGCACCAGTTTTGTTCGTGAAGAAGAAGGATGGGACTATGTGGATGGGCATTGATTACCACCATTTGAACAAGGTCACCATCAAGAACAAGTATCAATTGCCCCGTATTGATGATTTGTTCGACCAGTTGCAGGGTGCTAGGGTGTTCTCTTAGAACGACCTGAGATTAGGATATCATCAACTGAATATTCGGGATTTAGATCTTCCGAAGACCGCATTCAGGACGAGATATGGCCACTATGAGTTCCTGGTGATGTCATTTGGCATGACTAATGCTCCAGCAACATTTATGGATCTGATGAACAGTGTATTCGGGCCCTATATTGATTCTTTTGTCATTGTCTTCATTGATGACATCTTGATATACTCATGTAGCCTGGGGGAGCACGAGCAGCATTTGAGGGCAGTGCTTCAGACCTTGCGAGAGCAGAAGCTCTATGCTAAGTTCTCCAAGTGTGAGTTTTGGCTAGAGTCAGTTGCATTCATGGGGCATATAGTGCTAGGAGAGGGTATTAAGGTGGATCCCAAGAAGATCGAGGTAGTTCAGAGTTGGCCACGTCCTACTTTAGTGACCGAGATAAAGGAGCTTCCTAGGGTTAGTAAGCTATTATCGGTGATTTGTGCAGAGCTTCTCATCCATTGCCTCACCTTTGACCAAATTGACCCAAAGGGGGCGTTATTTTGTTGGTCCGATGATTGTGAGGAGAGCTTCCAGAAGCTTAAGACGGCTTTGACCACAACACCAGTTCTTGTATTAACTTCCTGTTTAGGGATGTATATGGTGTATTGTGATGCTCCTCGTGTTGGCTTGGGATGTGTATTGATATGGGAGGGATGAGTTATTGCATACGCCTCTCGTCAGCTGAAGGTTCATGAGAAAAATTACCCTGTGCATGATCTAGAGTTGGCGGCAATTGTTCATGCTCTTAAGATATGGAGGCATTATTTATATAGGATGTCATGTGAGGTGTATACAGACCATCGCAGCTTGCAGCATTTGTTCAAGCAGAGGGACCTTAATTTGATACTGCGTAGGTGGATCGACTTGCTGAAGGATTATGACATTACCATCCTTTATCATCCAGGCAAGGAAAATATGGTTGTAGATGCCTTAAGTAGGAAGGCGGAGAGCATGTATAGCTTGGCATTCATTCCTGCTGACATGAGACCATTAGCTTTGGACATTCATTACCTAGCTAACAGACTTGTGAGATTGGACATTTCATAGTCCCGTCGGGTCCTAGCATGTGTGGTTGCTCAGTCTTAGTTGTTGGGAGAGATTAAGGCCTGACAGCTCGATGATCCGCATTTGGCAGTTCTCAGAGAGACGTTGCTTCAAGGTGGTTCAAGGAGATTTCTATTAGCGAGGATGGTCTATTACGGCTCCAGGGCCGTGTATTTGTTCCTGATGTTGATGGATTAAGGGAGAGGATTATAGAGGAGGCCCATAGTTTGAGGTACTCCATTCATCCAGGTGCTACGAAGATGTACCGTGACTTGAGGCAGCATTACTGGTGGCGAAGGATGAAGAAGGACATTACTGAGTATGCAGCTAGATGTTTGAATTGCCAGCAGGTCAAGCATGAGCACTAGAGGCCAGGTGGCCTACTTCAGCGGATGCCCATTCCAGAATGGAAGTGGGAATGCATCAGTATGGATTTCATGGCTGGGTTGCCGCAAACTCAGCAGAAGGTTTACTCGGTGTGGGTTATTGTGGAGAGATTGATCAAGTCTGCCCATTTCATTCTAGTGGCGACTACCTATATGACAGAGAGGTATGCTCAGATTTACATTCGGGAGATAGTGAGATTGCACGATGTGCTAGTCATCATCATATCAAACAGAGGCCCTCAGTTCACTTCCCATTTTTGGAGAGCTATTCAGAGTGAGTTAGGGACCAGTGTGGAGATTAGCACGACATTTCATCCTCAAACCGACGAACAGTAGGAATGGACAGTTAAGATTTTAGAGGATATGCTTAGAGCATGTGTGATCGACTTTGGAGGGCAGTGGGATCAGTTATTACCCTTGGTAGAGTTTGCATATAACAACAATTATCAGTCCAGCATAGAGTTGGCCCCGTATGAGGCATTGTATGGTAAGCGTCGTCATTCTCCTATCGGATGGTTTGAGCCTGGTAAGGCTAAGTTGCTTGGTACTGATTTGGTTTAAGATGCCTTGGATAAGGTAAAGTTGATTCAGGAGAGGCTGTGCATAGCTCAGTCCAAGCAGAAGAGCTACCCAGATCAGAAGGCGCGTGGTATATCATTTGCGGTTGGTGAGAAAGTCCTCCTGAAGGCTTTGCCCATGAAGGGCATTATGGGATTCGGGATGAAAGGCAAGTTAAGCCCAAGGTTCATTGGCCCCTTTGAGATGTTGAGGCGAGTTGGAGAGGTTGCCTATGAGCTTGCATTACCTCCCAGTTAATCAGAAGTTTATCCAGTCTTCCATGTATCGATGCTCTATAAATATCATGCTGACTATTCACATGTGTTGGATTTCAGTACCATTCGGTTGGATGAGAGTTTGGGCTACGAGGAGGATCAAGTTGCCATTGTTGATAGCCAGTACCACCAGTTGATATCTAATAGGGTTTCTACAGTGAGAGTCCAGTGGATTGGCGAACCGGTTGAGGAGGTAACCTGGGAGTCCAAGGAGGACATGAGGAGCCGATATCCCCAATTATTCAGTAGTCCATGTAATTTTCTATATCCGTTCGAGGACGAACGTGTGTTTAAGAGGTGGAGAATGTAACTACCCGACTGGTTGTTTTGCATTTTCGAACCTCGTTCCCTAAAATAATACTTTCTACATTTGCTTTAGCTAAATTATGACTTGCGGGGGCGGGTGGTTCGGAAGTTAGAAAAATTTTGGGCAAGAATAAGCCTAGTTGCTTCTTTAAGTTTCTTTAAAGACTCTAAGTTTGACTTTGGTCAACATTTTGGGAAAATTGACCAAAAATCACGATCCGACAAGTTCTGAGTGTCCATGAAATAATATGGGACCTGGGCGTGTGCCCTGAATTGAATTCCGAGGTCCCTAGCCCGAGTAATGGATTTTTATGTAAAACTTATTAAGATTAAGTTTTAAAGATTTAAATAAAATCATAAATTATTTTTTTAGTAGGTATCGGGTTCGGATTTCAATTCCGAAACTTAGTACAAGTCTGAAATATCAGTTAAGACCTACCCGTAAAATTTGGTGTCAATCCGAGTAGTTTAAGGGTATTTTGACCCAATGATAGGAAATTAAGAACTCGAAGTTCATTAAAATGGATCAATAGGTTTTGGGGTTCGATTCCTTGATTTAGTGTTGTTTTGGGTGTTTCGAGGGTTTGACTAGGCTCGCCTCGTGATTTCAGACTTGTCGTTATGTTTGGGCGGGGCTAAGGAGCCCCAAGCGTCAAATGGTCGAGGTTCGAGTGAAGTCAGAATTTGAAGAGAAACATCATCTACTTCTTCTATCCAAATCGCTTATGCAACTCCTTGACCGTGGAAGAGATGACCGCATAAGCGGCCACTCAACCGGGAAAGCAGTGACTGCATAAGCGGCCACTTGACCGCATAAGCAGAAAGGGAGAAGGTAAGGGGGTTCGCAGATACGGTCTCTGGGACTGCAGAAGCGGTACTGCCTATGCAAACAAACGACCGCAGATACGGTCTGGTCAATTTTCCCCCAAACCGTAGAAGCAGCTAAACGACGGCATAAGAGATCCCCGCATGTGAGGTAATATACCCGCAAAAATGAAAATTGTTGGGCCAGTGAGTTCATTAAATACGAACTCCAACCATTCTCTCTCATTTCTTATCCGATTTTAGGGCGATTTTGGAGCTTTCAAAGAGAGGGTCTCAACATAACATCACAAGGTAGTTAATCCCCACATCACTCTTAGCTTAAATACATGATCATTAGGTAGATTTACTTCAAAAAACATCAAATAAAATCAAGGGTTAGAGTTAGACCTAGGGTTTTGGTAAAATTATTATTTAACCGCCTAATTAGTTATATAATGAACTAAAATTCACATAATAGTAATCCTCATGTTATGGAGAATAATTTCTTAAAAAAATCTCGAAATTTAGGCATGTGGGCCCGGGGTCGGAATTTAGGAAGTTGCGGGATAGGTTGGGAAATCGCCTAATTAGTAAGCATTCAACCTTGTGAGCATTTATTGATTAGTTCATACCTTATTTAAACTAGTTGGTGCTTGTTCGGCTTCGAATTGAGCTTGGAGCCTAGTCTTGTGATTGAAAGGGCGCTTCGGAGCGAGGTGAGTCTCCTTTATAACCTCGTAAGAGAGAATTGTCCCCTTAGGTTTTCGTCACGACCCAAACCCAGTTGTGATGGCGCCTAACCCTAAAGCTAGGCAAGCCAGACCAACATCTGTTTCCACATTTAATGACAAGTCCCAAAAGGACAAATTCAAGAAGAATGTGTGAGTTAATAATAATACTTCAACGATAATAGTAGAATGAAAATACTGAGAAGTGCGAACACCAAAAATAACACTCCCAAAAGATCTGGGTTACGAGTCTAGAGCCTCTAAACAAAACTGAATAATAATAGGAATAGTTGAACAAAATACTCAAGTCTGAAAGTATATAGAAAATAAGCTAAAATAAAGAGAGAAGCTAGGTCCTGCGAATGCCAGCAACTACCTCAGCAACTCGAGTACTCTAAAATAAACTGGACTGCTCGTCTAACCCTCCTACGTACAGGGAGTAGGGGTGAGTACTGTCACGACCCTAGTTCACCAATTGTGAAAAATAGCTGAAATCAAGAAATCCACAGAATACCACAGAGCAAAGCTAAAACTAATAGTCTGATACCTACCACAACTAACAACAGCAAACCACAAATAACACAAGTAATTTACAAATAAGAATGCAATGCAATGCACATGACCACTACGGCGCGTAGCCCGATCCATTTAACGTCGACGGCGCTCTCTGGGGGTGTTTACAGACTCCGGAGGGGCTCCTTCAGCATAAGCACAATATTTATACCATCCGTTGCGGCGTGCAGCCCGATCCGTACTCTGTCCACAACATGCATATGAGTCACACAACAGTTCAATTTATTTATTTCCAGGTTCCAATTCATTAACAATGAAAAAAATACTTTAATTTTATTTAATTTTCCAAGAACATGTGACTTAGCATTTCATAACGGTGATTTCAAACCAGGGCTGAGATGAATGCTTTTACAAATCATGCTATCACATAGATATCTATCCCCTAAGGATACTACAGGTCAGCACAAGGCCCCAAACATGGCTTATAGCACACATATATATACAACACAGTGTGCATTTCAACCGGCAATAAAATATTATTCTTGTTCGTGATGGACCAAGTCATAATCCCCAGTCATAACAAATCCCGCACCTGCTATGGGATGTGAGTCACGCTCTAAATAGCGTCACAATGTGATAAGCCGGGGTTTCAAATCCTCAGGCTATCATCTACACCAACTACTCACCTCTAACCGACCATGGACTCATCCGCGATGCCTTTTCCCTTCGAATTTGCTGCCTCATGCGTCGAATCTAGTCAAAACCACAACAAATACATAAATATGGGTCAAAGAAACATAACCCAATCAAAATTACTCGAAAAGCGTAACAATTCACGAAGTTGGTAAAACCCGAGCCTCGAGCCCACTTCTCAAAACATTCCGAAAATCATACCAATAGATTCCTCGTCTCGCCACGAGACTGTGCATATAAAATTTATCGAAATCGGAGTTCAAATGGCCTTTCAAAACCCAAAAATTCGTTTTCATAATGTAAGCCCTAGTTCTTCACAAGTTCTACCCAATTTCATGAATTTTGGTGTTGGTTCTAGCATAAAATCACGTTTTAGAGTCAATAAACTTACCTCCAAGTGATACCCATTGAAAACGCTCTTCAAATCACTCAAAACCCTCTCTTGACGAAGTAAAAATGGTGTAAAGTTATGAGGGTTCGCGTCTGAAATTTTTAACTTAACTGTTCTGTCACTGATGTCTTATGATATGCGATCATAATGCCTCTCCTGCGATCACATAAAGTAAATTTCCCATGCCCATTTTTCCTTCTATACGATCGAAACCCAGTGTATGCGATCGCACTGTTTAACATTATAAGCCTATGGGATCGCACTCTCTTCTACGTGATCGCATAGAGCAAAATCCTAGGCTCCTCAATTTCCTTCTATGCGATCGCATTAGCACCCTTTGCGATCGCACTGTTCTATTTTCTCAACCTATGCGATTGCACACTCCTCTATGCGATTGCATAGAATAATTTTTTCATCCCCTTCAGGTCCTTATATGCGATCGCAGGCCTCTCTATGCGATCGCATAGAACAAAGTCTATCTGCAATTTTCTGCTGCATTATTCAAGTTCAAAACTTCCCGTTGGGCATCCAAAATCACCCTGACACCCTCGGGACCTCAACTAAATGCACAGATATGTCACATTACTTCATTCAAACTTGCTCGCAACATAAAAACACCATCATAAACTTCAAAATCATCAAATTCTCACGGATTCAAGCCTAAGTTTCACTAAAACTTCTTAAACTAGCATTTGATCTAAACCCCAACCTAAACACCTCCGAATGATCTCAAATTGTGCACACATATCCAAAATCACCTAACGGAGCTACTGCAACTCTCGAAATTCCATTGCGAGTCCCGGATTAAATTCTTGCCTACCGTCTAGAATTCGCAAAAATTCAACCTTAGCCAATTCAAGCCTAAATCTACACCGTACCTCCGAATTAACTTCCGATTGTTCTCCTAAGTCATAAATCATCCCCCAAAACAATTCAAATTATCAAAAATCCATTCAGAGCTTTCTAACTCATTGGTCAACATCCGGTTGACCTTTCCGACTAACCTTCCCAAAAAGAGGTTTATTGCCTCATTTCTAACCGGATTCTATCTGATTTACTTATAACTATACAAACACACATAAATTAACATATAAAAGTATAAAATGGAGAAAATGAGGTGGTAACTCCCATAACGACGGGTCGGGTCATTACACTTTTTTGTTGAGCATTTGTTGCTAAATGCGGGGAATACGCATGCGTTAGGTGACGAGAGCCTGTGCGTAGATACTACTATGTCAAATGTCCGGTTAGCTTAGGACCTACAACATGCCTATTAAATGTATCCCTTATGTTAAATTGTTGTCATGAACACCTAGTATGCACTAGAGACTTAAAGAAGAGGATATAAGCATATTTCTATGGTTAATTGAATTTGATTTGCTATTTTTGACCATTTATGTGTCATGCATGTGAGCTTGATATTTCATTCTTATTTGTGGATCGGGCCAATCGCCTCAGTATGAATAGATGCATCTATAGGTGCGTCGTCGACCCTAGGCAAGTGCACATTTATTTCTATTGGTTCGGGTCGTCGCCTCGGTATTATATGCCTATGTTAATTATGGAAAAGCATATATATGCTTTTATATGCCATTATCTCACTTGATAAATTATAAACTTGATGTTGTAAAATTCTTGACTTATACTACATGTTATAACCTGCTGTTACTTGCAAATTCCATGTTTGATCATGCCACATTTACATTTATATATATATATATATATATATATTGATTGACCTTTGTAAGTATCGAGTCTACCTCTCGTCTTTACTTCTTCGAGATTATAGGGGATACTTACTGAGTACACGTTGTTTATGTACTTATGCAACACTTCTGTACTTAATGTCACACCTCCCTTTTTACTACCTTTTTTTAGTTTTCCTGAAATAGGAGAATAAGGTATAACTCGCTAATTATAAATACCCCCGGGAAGGGATATAATAACAACGAGGATGGAGTTTTTCAAATATAAGACAATCGGTTCGGGATTTGATTTAAAATTTCAAAGTCGCCACTTGGGAAAATAATGGTGTCCCAAGTCACCAGTTAATCCCGAATCTGAGGAAGTTGACTCTGTTTAACAGTCCATGCAACAAGAAATCCGGATAAGGAATTCTGTTAACCCGGGAGAAGGTCTTAGGCACTCCCGGATTCCGTGGTTTCAGCACGGTCACTCAACTGTCATTCTTGATTTTACTTGATTTCACTATATGCATTTTACAATGTGTGCGTGTTTTGCTTTAAATATTTTATGACTTGTGACATTGCGAAAACGTATTTTGGGTCACACCGCAACCAGTACGCCTGTGACTTTTGACACATTTCGGCTTCGCCGAGATTTAGGATTTGAGTCACATCAGATGTGCACTCATATTAAGGAAGGTATATTTTAAAATCGTGCCTTGTAGTGTCTACGGCTTATTACTCTTTGGGAAAGACCGCGGAATTTACTAACGGCCTTCCCGAATCTATCACATTATTATTTGTTTATATAGTGGCCCCGCTTATTTGTTTTCATACGAGGCTCGTCCCATTTGTATTTTTATAGTCCAGTCCTAATAAATACTATGTTTTCTACTATTGGTTTTTCCTTAGTCATTTTAGCTATGTTATGATTTTAATAGCAAGTCCAGGCCTTTGCATTTATATTTCTGGGCCTGGACGCTTGGGCTCGCATTCAGTGGACTAATCTACATATCTGGGTTTCAGAAATCCAGAATACAACGAAGTCTTTAGCCAAAAGCCCAAATTCAAGTTTAATTGGATCCAGGACTGCACTATCTTTCAGGCCCAGACCAAACGAGAGAAATAGGGAGAAACAGAGTCGAGAACTCATGATATACACATATACTTGAAATCAAAAAGAGAATCAACTCAAATTGTATTTGTTTATGAAGAGAAAGAGCAATACATGATTAACAGTAGCAACTTTTAAATCTCAACTATCTAACACTAATTGAATCTGACTAACAGACTACTATTCTTCACATTTTTTATCAACAAATTACTTAACTACTTAAACAGAATTACTACTGATTAAAGTAATAGATTATTACTTAACTATGTAAAATAGGATTATTATTTAACATATTACTAATTATGACTCATATTATTTTGATTGTAATTAACAAATTCTAATTGTATTCGAATAGTAGGCTGATTATGTAACGATTTTCGATCAGTCAGGTGATATTTAAGTTTGTATTTAACTACTGATTTTTAACTCACGCCACTTAAAACTACTATTAAACTATTTAAGACGAAGAAATAGACATCAAGCTAAACTAATTACCATGTGCTAATTCAGAGTATTACTGTGGTTATATGTCTATTACGAAATCATTTTTTAGAAGCTAGGTGAGTTAGTTCAGTTAATTAACCTGTTTTTTAAAACTAATCTAAGAGATTTCGGTTACTTATAGGGTGTGTTTGGTATGAAGGAAAACATTTTCTGGAAAATATTTTCCAATTTTCCCATGTTTGGTTGGCTTAAATGTTTTGGAAAACATTTTCCTTATCAATTCATTTTCCTCCAATTGGAGGAAAATGTTTTCCTTATCAAAAGAAGGGAAAACATTTTCCAAAGCTCCTTCTCAACCATTCTCACCCTCACCAACCCACCCCACCCCTCTCCAAAAAACAGTTTTTTTTTAGAAAAATTTCAGTTTTTCCGTTACCATCAACCCTACTACCCCTCCACCCCACCCCGCAAAAAAAAAATTTCTTTTACCTTAATTTTTTTCTATAATTTTAAATTTCTGTTTTCTTATTTTTCTGCACCACCCACCCCCACCCCTAATTTCTATTTTTCTTATTTTTCTGCACCACTCACCCCCACCCCGCACAAAAAAAAATTACTTTTGTTTTGTAATTTAAATTTTTATTTTTTTTCGATTTATCATTCCCCCGCCCCCAACCCCACCCCCTCCACCCCGCCCCCCCCCCCAAATTTTAAAATATATTTTTCAGTTTTTAATTTTATTATTTATCATTTAAAGGCTCAATATTTTACAAGTTCCAAAATTATGAGTTCGAAAGTTTACGGGTTTAGAAATTATAAATTTACCGATTCGAAAATACGCGATTTTTGCGTTAAAAAGTAAAGCATCACATTAGTTCCTTTAGATTGTGTCAATTTTTAGAGACTTCGGGAAGGGGAGGGGTGGGGAGGTGGGAGGGGGAGGGGTAGGAGAGTTGCAAAAAAAATATTTTTCTAAAAAAACTATTTTTCACTCTCTAACCAAACATAGAAAATATTTTCCGGAAAATATTTTCCACTTACCAACCAAACAAGAGAAAATAAGTGATAAAATCACTCATTTTCCATGAAAACATTTTCTAGGAAAACATTTTCCATGGAAAACATTTTCCTTCATACCAAACACACCCATAGTCTAATCTACATCCTATCTATTACATTTTCTTCAGCATTATCTCATGTTTCATGTGTTTCAATTATACAATCATTTCCTATCAAATTACATAGCATCTACTTGTATGATAAAAATAAAAATAAAAATTACAGAATCAATCTCTAAAATCAACTCATGTCATATATTTCTTCAAGTTAACTGCAATTACATTGCTTGAATAGTAGTTGTGTATCTTATTCAGCAAAAGAGGTCTATGAGTCTAGGGATGCAAGTGAGGAAGAATAATCAATTGATCACAGCTGCAAAACACAACAGCAGAATTGAATCAACAATGCAAGCACAACAATCACAGTATAATCAACACAGTTGAAAAGAGCTTTCAAGTTCAACAAATAGCAATCCAATAGCAAGCTTGAAAAAACCCAATAGAATCCAGCAAATAAGAGTAATAGAGAACTCTAATTGAGCTTCAGAACTATGCTTGACTAATACCCAGCAATTCACTCTTAGAATATAATAGTTTACTCTTAATTTCATAACTTTTTCTCTGAATTCTTAAAATCCAGCCCTTATTCAGGCTTAATTACAGCCTATTTATAGGTGTGAATGGTGAAATTTTGATGGGGAAATTCAAAAATCTTATTCCCAATTCCCTCCCCTTAATTCTTTTATTTATTACAGTTTGGTACTTATTTTCGGATTAAAAATGCCTTCCAGCCCTTGCTGGAAGGTTCTAATAGGTAAATAACATATACTCAGGAATTTGGGTATTAATCTATTCATATAAAAATAGTATAGTTATAGTGTGACGACCCGGCCCGTCGTCGCGGGAATTACCACCCCGTTATGTTGAAATTGTATGTTTTATGCTTTTATATCGGTGTTAAAGTCTATCGGGTGAGTTAGGAGTGAATTGGATTGAAAATGAGGCATATAGCCTTTGTGAAGGAAACTTGAATAAGGAAAGTCAACCCGGAGTTGATTATTTGGTTAGAGGGCTCGGAATCGGATTCTGATGATTCGGTTAGTTCCGGGAGGTGATTTGTGACTTAGGGGAGCGATCGGAATTGAATTTGGAGGCCGGTGTAGAAATAGGCTTGAATTGGCTAAGGTTGAATTTTGGCGAAATCCGAACGGTAGGTGAGATTTTGATCCGGGAGTCGGAATGGAGTTCCGACAGTTGCAGTAGCTCCGTTAGGTGATTTTGGATGTGCCTGCAAAATTTCAGGTCATTCGGACGTCGTTTGGTCGGGTTTTTGATTGAATGTGTAATTTGGAATGTTTTAAGGAATTTAGGCTTGAATCCATGGTTAATTGGTGATTTTGATGTTTAGGATGGTGTTTTTATGATTGGAGCAAGTTCGAATAAGGTATTAAGATGTGTTGGTATGTTTGGATGAGGTCCCGGGGGCCTCGGGGTGATTTCGGATGGTTAAACGGGAGAAATTGTGGAAAAATTGCAGGTTGGGATCCTGCTTCTGTTGTTTCCGCTCCCGCGGAATTTTGGACGCAGGAGCGAGTCCGCAGAAGCGGACGAGGGGCGCAGGAGCGGCTTGTTACGCAGAAGCGGAAGTTATTACGCTGAAGCGGCATCGCTGGTGCGAGCCAGTGATCGCAGAAGCGAAGGGGAAGAAAATGGGCATGGTCCGCAGAAGCGGACATTTGACCGCTTGGGGCGAGACCGCAGAAGCGGTAAACAGTGCGCAGAGGCGGATGTTTCCGCGAATGCGGATGTTCCTTCGCAGAAGCGGGCCCGCTTAAGCGGCCCTTTGCTCGCAGAAGCGGAAATGGCCGGCCAGGCCTGGAACCGCTGAAGCGACCCTTTGGTCGCGGATACGGGCTCGTAGGAGCGGAAAATATTCCGCAGAAGCGAAAATCGCTGTAAGTAAGTGTATCGGAAGTTAGAAAAATTTCAGAACATTTCACACATTTTGGGTCTCGGCTTTAGAGGCGATTTGGGCGATTTTGAAGAGAAATTCAAGGGAAATCATCAGGTAATCAACTATGGACTTAAACTATGATTAGTATTGGTAATATTATGCAATTATATCATGAAAATGGAGGAATTTGGGGTAATTTATGGAGGATTTAGCCCTAGGCTTGAACTTTAGAAAATCAAGGTTTTGAATGGGCAAATGGAGTCCGAATTTGGTAAAATTGATATGCTTAGACTCGTATTGAGATGAGGGTTCCGAATATGTGACTTTCGTGATTTTTCGATAAGCGTACCGAAAGTCGGGTTTTGACAACTTTGGGAATTTCGATGTAAATCGAGTTGTATTGATTGGGTGTCGTCCCATTGGCCTAATTTGTTGAATTTCTACTGTATTTGAGCAGATTCTACGCGTGCGGAGCTTGATTCTCGTGGCAAGGGCATTGCGGAATAGTCGTCGCGCCGTATCGAGGTGAGTAATAGATGTGGGTGATGACCAGCGGGTTCGAAACCCCGGTATACCACTTTGTGACGCTGTATAGCGGCGAGACACGCACACTTTTGAGAGTGCGGGGTCGATCATGAACTGGAGACTATATATTAGTCCGACCTGTTGATACCGTATTATTGGCTATTCTCGAGCCGTCGAACCTCCTTCTCGGATGGTTGCATATATATATATATATTGTGATAATGGCCACTCTTGAGCCGAGGAACCCCCTTCTTGGGCGGTTGAGTATACATGTGGGCCGTGAGCCAGTTATTGGATCCCGCGAGGATCGTTATCATTGTCTTATCATATAGACATGCTAGATTACTACTAGTCCGCAACTATTTCTGTTATTATGCTAATTCCAATCTCTGGAACTTGATATTACTATTTTCCAACTGAAAAATGATAAAAGAGTTTTCAAAAACTACTTTTGAGCTTGCGAGGCTGTATCTGCATATTAGCCGACTAGTAGTGGATCGGGCTGCGCGCCGCAGCGAGATATATATATGTTGTATCGGGCTGCACACCGCAGTAAATCTCTATGAGATGTGCTTGGGCTGTAGGAGCCCCTCCGGGGTCTGAACCCCCACAGTGAGCACGGGTACCCAAAATTGGAGTCGGCTACGCGCCGTAGCGGTCATATCATGCATTGCATTGCATTTAGCTACATCTGCTAGCTGTTATGCTATTTATTGGTATTTGTTGGTACAGGTACAGTGAAGATTGATTCTATGACAGGGTAGCTGATTATAGCTTTACATAGTGCTTTATTGCGGATTTCTTATCTGCGCTGTCTTACCCTTGTTTATTACCACTGAGTCTGGCAGTACTCATTTTACTCCCCGCACCTTGTGTGCAGATCCAGGTACCTCTCAGCAGTGATCCAGTAGCTGTGCGAGGCGACGTTTGTGGATATTCGAGGTAGCTGCAGAGTCCGCAGGACCCGATATTCCTTCCTACTGTCTTTTGATTTTGTATTGACATTTTTTTCCGCACTTGGTATTTTGTAAACCTTTATACACTCATGTTCAGTAGAGGCTCATGACTCTTGACCCTTCGGTCTATGGGAGTTAGTATATTTTGGGACTTGGTTTCCCCGTTGTTGGTATACGTATTACTATTATTTCATATTTTGAAATGCTTAAATGGGCTAAAGAGAGCTTCTAGCTCCGTGGTTTATATTGATTGGTCAGGCTGGCTTAGCAATGTGCTGGGCGCCATCACGACCAGATTTGGGGTCGTGACAAGTTGGTATCAGAGCCTAGGTTTACTAGGCCTCATGAGTCTTGAGCCGGTTGGTAGAGTCTTGTGGATCGGTACGGGGACGCCTGTACTTATCCTCGGGAGGCTGCGAACCTTTAGGAAACACTTCACATTTGTTGGAATTCTTATCGTGCGTACTTGATTCAGCTTGAGATATAATGTTTGAAATTCCTTCCACTCGTCTGTGTACGTATCGAGCGCCCAGTAATATGATTGCCTTGATGGCTTGTGATTCTCCGATCGAGGGGCGAGATATAATCTTTGTGAGTTCATGTTGGGCCAGTCAGGATGACTTGAGGCTGGACCTTGTTTATGACTTGAGCATCGAGGTGCTAATTTTGTGAGTGGTGGCAATAGATAATGTATTGAGGGTTTGAAACCCCGTATTTGCACTATACAGTGCTACGCTGAGATGATATACGCGTCATGTGACGAGTGTGGTGGTATTGTGACTGGGGATTTGGACTTGATCCTTCCCGATTGATAGATTATTGTGTATAATGACTGAGACTGGCTTATATCTATGTATTTGGGCTGGTAGCCATGTTTGGGGCCTTGTGCCGATCTGTAGAGTATTAGGGAGGCTTACTAATGGAGGAGCTGTTAATTGTTCGACTCTTATCTAATCTGTTATGTAGCCCGAGCTATGGGCGTGGTGAATATTTACCATATCTCTTAATTGGAAGGTAAAGTGCCTTATGTGTAGTGGAACGAGTTCAAACTCGGGAAGACTAAAGTGATTTTGCTATGTGTATCCTGGTGGAAGGTATTGTGATGAAATGCTAAATTGAGAAGAAGTAGGAGGGTTGATCCTCATGTGTAATTGAAAGGTATTTGATATGTGTTATGATTCGAGCAGGTACAGCGCAGGTTCAAGTATAAATTATGATAATATGATTCGTATAGTATTGAGATTTAATGTTGTTGAAATACATTGTGATATCTTGTCGAGTTGTGGATGTATTGTTAGAATGGTTTGGTGATTCTCTGGCAGTGGATAGGCCAATGTACAAAGGAAACTCTGCCGAAATTTTTGGAAAATTTGGGACTTAGAAAGATTTCTGTCACCAAAAGAGAGTGGGTTTATTGGTGGTGCATGTATATCTGCAAGAATTGTAGAAGAGCTAAGGTCTCTGATGATTCGAGTCTCTGTCAAGGCTTGTAAATGACTTGAGTTTAATCTCATATTAATATTTCGGCATCACTTGAGTAATAATGATATGAGTGATTGAAAGTGCTTTGATGTATGACTCCGAGCTAAGTTGGGGAGGTTGTTATTGATTAACTGATTGCACTGTTGTGTGCTATGTGGGCACTGTCTCTAGGTATGTTGGGAAATTTTGATAAAGGTTATGGCGCTTCGTAGATGTAAAGAAATACTAGGATGTTTTGAACTACTGTTGGTAAGGAATGTTCGGTGTATAGAAAAGAAAGATAGCGAATTGTACCCGTAAGTAATCATGTTCTGCGATGTCAGAGTTCTAACAAAACACGAGTGGTTCTACTCAATAGGACAGTTGAATTACAGCTGAATAAGGGTGAATGACGCCCGAGGATAGTCTTGCGGTGTTCAAGACTTTGCTTGTAACGGTAGGTGTTTTAAGATTGTGTATGTGGCTAAAGATGGCGGTTTTAGTTGAAAAAAAATAAAAAATAAAAAATCAAGGCTTGTGTTATATCATGTGAATGACAGGATTCTACGTATCCGCATTGGGAAGTAATGATACAAATTCAAAATCGCAGGAAGTTCTTCAAAACAAAGTGTGGTAGAATGTGGTACTTCGGGGAAACATTGAGAGAGTATTCTGTGGCCTATGTGCCTTAGACTGTGTGGTCTTGTGTATGAATCTCGTGTGGTAACATAAGTTGATGTATTGTGGTCCTTCAGTAAAGGAGAATATGAAATTAAAGATGAATCAGAAAGGAAACTGGATAAATGGAACAACTTGTTAATAAACCAGAATGGTATGAAAAGGAATACGATTGATTTCTGGTATGTGGTTGAAGTAATGAGTCTTGCAGACATTGCAGCAAAGCTCTTGAGTGTTGGCAGTTGTGTAACTTGATATAGGTATAAGGACTCGGTCCTGGCAGTTAAACTTATGCAATGAATGGGAAGAAATAGTTTGTGATGTGTTTTATCATGGTTTGAAGATGAGTATATTCCTATCGATATGCGAAGCGTGGAATGTGTAATGAGTTTTCTTCTATATGGGATCACGAAAGTCCTTGACTAGTTGAGTGCGCCAATGTTGAGGCGGAGGAAAGGGATATGAATTTTTATGTTGTCTTAGTGTGATATGGTATACACGATGTGTTATGGAAAGTTGATAATGGTATATTCTAGGTTTTGAGATCAGTTCATAATATATGGAAAGTCAATAAAAATTATTGAGCAGCGCGGACAGCTGCTGGTGATTTAAGAAAATGGTACTGCTATTCTAGAAATTTGGCAGGGTATATGGTGCAAAGGGACAAGGTAATGTAAACTGATAATATCCGGTGGTATGGTGGTATTCTCTTGTTGGATCGACTAAAATAATTGAGTCGTTGATGGCATAGTGAAATTTCTGAATGGCTGTCGTGGTATGAATGGACGCTTGATGTGCGTTATGTATATGTACGGTGAAATACGGAATCAGGCATAGTGATTCATATGTTATATATGTGTAGGAGACTTGAAATTCTCGTTAATCCGCCTATGCAATGGTTGTATATCGTGTGCATCGACACCGTTTTGTGATTATTGGAAATCGGAAGCCTTAGAGGCTCTCTCTTGACTTGATAAAACGAATTCGGATTATGATACTTGATTGCTGACTGGTTGACATAAGTAACGTCGTCTAGACAAATGTGATATGGACTATGTCGGAAAATGGCACAAATTGCATAGCAGAGAGCATCAGAGTATGCTCCAACAGAGTAGTTGTACCCAGGACCAGCGGACGGCTGGTAGGCATTGCTTTGTCAGTTGGACCTTAGTGGCGGATGTTAGTGTAGAAGTATCTACCATTGATTAGTTCTGGTATTGAGGAACTTTGTCGGATGCGTTTCTTGTGGCCAAACTTGAGGCTATATATGTTTATTATGATGAGTAACTTGACTCGACGCGTACATGTATGGTATCAGGATCAGTTGGCACGCAATCACAGGTATGGTATCTGGATCGGGCGTCATACCGCCACGGGTATGTCATTGGAGCGGGTTGCACGTCGCAACGGTGTAATGTGAAAATAGACTTAATTATATGTTACCTTGTGTACAATACTTCCTGGCTTCTGAAGCAAAGTCCGTATTGGGTATCATTCGGAGAATAGCACATCGGTTGTGTTCTTTCAGGATTTGATAGCATACGTTAATTGTTTCACCGTGGGTGAGGTTGATTGCTTGGGTTCAGACCTAAATATGTGCGTGGCTGATCGTTTTGAGCTTAGTGGCTTGAGGTGCTTCATGAGTAATAACGTTGGGATAGAATCACGAATCGTGGCAAGGCCACGTGATGTTATGACCTCTCGAGGAGGATTCAGGTACTTTATTTCTATAATACGAGACGCGATCTCAGTTCTATATTATGATGGCACAGAGGGATTAAATTGCAGCTCTATTTGCTGGAGACAGTTGTCATGAATTGAGCTGTCATGATTCGAGTGTGTGCATACATTTCTATTGGAGCCTATGTTGTGCTCGTCGTGGCTTAGGCCGGTGTTGAGGTGTCTTATCACCGGTGCGGTGTGTTATAATCGAAATGACCGTTGGAGTCATTAATGAATACGAGCATATTAGATCTTAGCTTGTTAGAAAGGTAAAAATCAAGGTTTGGCTCCGAAATCTGTTGTGGTATCAGTTAAAAGTGAAATGGATTCATGAATGGTTGACCTGAGAGATGGGTTCGATATATCGCGTGTTTGGTTGCCGTGGGCATGATATGAAGGTGTTGGAACAAGACTCCATCTAATGGAAAAGGTTTTTTCAGCTAGTATTTGGTGATTGTGGCCAGTTGTTGTGATTAGAGACTATCGTCTCGAGTGATTGGGTTGTGTGATACATCATATGATCTCACCCGGAGTGGTGAGTATGGCTTATTGCAGTGGATTCTAGTGTATCCTGAGTATAGGCATGGGATTAGCAATTGGTATATGATTTCGGAAAGTACAATGTGGTTTATGGTTCAGATGGTCTGTGAGATTTCAGCTATATGGTGTTTCAGGCTTATGAGAGATTGGGTGACGTGTGATCGTCCGAATATATGCTTGGTAAGGTCATTCAGCTATTGAGTTGCTTCTAGTACCACTCTGGTACGCTCGAGGACGAGCGTTTGTTTAAGTTGGGGAGAATGTAACGACCCGGCCCGTCGTTACGAGAATTACCACCCCGTTATGTTGTAAATACATGTTTTATGATTTTATATCAGTGTTAAAGTCTATCGGGTGAGTTAGGAGTGAATTGGATTGAAAATGAGGCATATAGCCTTTGTGAAGGAAACTTGAATAAGGAAAGTCAACCCGAAGTTGACTATTGGGTTAGAGGGCTCGGAATCGGATTTTGATGATTCGGTTAGTTCCGGAAGGTGATTTGTGACTTAGGGGAGCGATCGGAATTGAATTTGGAGGCCCGGTGTAGAAATAGGCTTGAATTGGCTAAGGTTGAATTTTGGCGAAATCCGAACGGTAGGTGAGATTTTGATCCGGAGTCGGAATGGAGTTCCGACAGTTGCAGTAGCTCCGTTAGGTGATTTTGGATGTGCCTGCAAAATTTCAGGTCATTCGGACGTCGTTTGGTCGGGTTTTTGATTGAATGTGTAATTTGGAATGTTTTAAGGAATTTAGGCTTGAATCCGATGCGAATTATGGGTTTTGATGTTGTTAGACGTGTTTTGAGGATTGGAGCAAGTTCGAATAAGGTATTAAGATGTGTTGGTATGTTTGGATGAGGTCCCGGGGGCCTCGGAGTGATTTCGGATGGTTAAACGGGAGAAATTGTGGAAAAATTGCAGGTTGGGATCCTGCTTCTGTTGTTTCTGCTCCTGCGGAATTTTGGACGCAGGAGCGAGTCCGCAGAAGCGGACGAGGGGCGCAGGAGCGGCTTGTTACGCAGAAGCGGAAGTTATTACGCTGAAGCGGCATCGCTGGTGCGAGCCAGTGATCGCAGAAGCGAAGGGGAAGAAAATGGGCATGGTCCGCAGAAGCGGACATTTTACCGTTTGGGCGAGACCGCAGAAGCGGTCAATGATGCGCAGAGGCGGATGTTTCCGCAGAAGCGGAAGCTTCTTCGCAGAAGCGGGTCCGCTTAAGCGGCCCTTTGCTCGCAGAAGCGGAAATGGCCGGCTAGGCCTGGAACCGCTGAAGCGACCCTTTGGTCGCGGATACGGGCTCGTAGGAGCGGAAAATATTCCGCAGAAGCGAAAATCGCTGTAAGTAAGTGTATCGGAAGTTAGAAAAATTTCAGAACATTTCACACATTTTGGGTCTCGGCTTTAGAGGCGATTTGGGCGATTTTGAAGAGAAACTCAAGGGAAATCATCGGGTAATCAACTATGGACTTAAACTATGATTAGTATTGGTAATATTATGCAATTATATCATGAAAATGGAGGAATTTGGGGTAATTTATGGAGGATTTAGCCCTAGGCTTGAACTTTAGAAAATCAAGGTTTTGAATGGGCAAATGGAGTCCGAATTTGGTAAAATTGATATGCTTAGACTCGTATTGAGATGAGGGTTCCGAATATGTGACTTTCGTGATTTTTCGATAAGCGTACCGAAAGTCGGGTTTTGACAACTTTGGGAATTTCGATGTAAATCGAGTTGTATTGATTGGGTGTCGTCCCATTGGCCTAATTTGTTGAATTTCTACTGTATTTGATCAGATTCTACGCGTGCGGAGCTTGATTCTCGTAGCAAGGGCATTGCGGAATAGTCGTCGCGCCGTATTGAGGTGAGTAATAGATGTGGGTGATGACCAGCGGGTTCGAAACCCCGGTATACCACTTTGTGACGCTGTATAGTGGCGAGACACGCACACTCTTGAGAGTGCGGGGTCGATCATGAACTGGAGACTATATATTAGTCCGACCTGTTGATACCGTATTATTGGCTATTCTCGAGCCGTCGAACCTCCTTCTCGGATGGTTGCATATATATATATATATTGTGATAATGGCCACTCTTGAGCCGTTGAACCCCCTCCTTGGGCGGTTGAGTATACATGTGGGCCGTGAGCCAGTTATTGGATCCCGCGAGGATCGTTATCATTGTCTTATCATATAGACATGCTAGATTACTACTAGTCCGCAACTATTTTTGTTATTATGCTAATTCCAATCTCTGGAACTTGATATTACTGTTTTCCAACTGAAAAATGATAAAAGAGTTTTCAAAAACTACTTTTGAGCCTGCGAGGCTGTATTTGCATATTAGCTGACTAGTAGTGGAGGCTGCGCGCCGCAGCGAGATATATGTTGGATCGGACTGCACGCCGCAGGAATATCTCTATGAGATGTGCTTGGGCTGTAGGAGCCCCTCCGGAGTCTGAACCCCCACGGTGAGCACGGGTACCCAAAATTGGAGTCGGGCTACGCGCCGTAGCGGTCATATCATGCATTGCATTGCATTTAGCTACATCTGCTAGCTGTTATGCTATTTATTGGTATTTGTTGGTACAGGTACAGTGAAGATTGATTCTATGACAGGGTAGCTGATTATAGCTTTACATAGTGCTTTATTGCGGATTTCTTATCTGCGCTGTCTTACCCTTGTTTATTACCACCGAGTCTGGCAGTACTCATTTTACTCCCTGCACCTTGTGTGCAGATCCAGGTACCTCTCAGCAGTGATCCAGTAGCTGTGCGAGGCGACGTTTGTGGATATTCGAGGTAGCTGCAGAGTCCGCAGGACCCGATATTCCTTCCCACTGTCTTTTGATTTTGTATTGACATTTCTTTCCGCACTTGGTATTTTGTAAACCTTTATACACTCATGTTCGTTAGAGGCTCATGACTCTTGACCCTTCGGTCTATGGGAGTTAGTATATTTTGGGACTTGGTTTCCCCGTTGTTGGTATACGTATTACTATTATTTCATATTTTGAAATGCTTAAATGGGCTAAAGAGAGCTTCTAGCTCCGTGGTTTATATTGATTGGTCAGGCTGGCTTAGCAATGTGCTGGGCGCCATCAAGCCTTTATATTGGGTCTATTTTACCCTTTGTTTTGTGCATTATTGCATAAATACTAGGCCTGAATGTCTAATTTATCCCTATAGGCTCTATTGAATCTACTATGTCATTTTCATTCCTTTTTATACCCCTATTATTATATAATTATTACCCGACCTATCCAAGGTTTGGGTATTCAGATTTTTTGTATTATTTAACTGCTGGCCACTTATTATAAGTCATTTAAGACTTAGCCAGATTTAAACCTTGATTTCTTTCAATTTTAACCTCTTTTAAGAGGTAACCTTTTGTTATTACTTATTAAGTTGACTTGCAGGACTAGCATGCTTATTACTTAGAGTTAAACACTTTTCAGAATTAGCCAATCTAATGTTTGGAATTAGCCTTGCAAAATTAGTCATTCTTATTATTCAAAATAGCCATTTAGACTTAAGCTCAGTATTATAGAGTTGGCCAGTTGCAGAATTACCATTCTTTGAATCATTTCAATTGTAGCCATTTTTAGATCATTTTTCAATTTTAACCAATTAGAGTACTTTCAGCATTAGCCATTTATCTAATCAACTATCTATTACAGCTATAACCAATACCCTAAAGCAAAATAGGACTAATTATAGTCTAAAACATGAATTCATCACAAATACAGCCTACTTATATATATTTGCACACATAGCCACAACCAAAAATCATTTATCAATTAATCAAAACTCAGAGAGAAATTGGATATTGGTTGAATTTCAATTAAACAACTTATAACTCAGATTCAAGAATAACTGACAAATCTAACATAAGGAAGCAATATATTCATGCTCAAACTTATAAGAAATCCTAAAAGGCTCAAATATACCAGTCGAGTATAGTAGACAGGATTGACAACAGGCTAGTGATAGCTATTTTATTAGACATAGAATATGAGAAGATGAGCTAGTAAAAACAAGTTATAACAGGAAACATATAAGAGGTAAAAATAATCAAAAGATCGAAGACGAAGAGATTCTAACAACTAGTCATGCAAACATACTAAGTACGACTAATCCAAAAAACAAAATAATCACATAAATCATGCTAATCAATCAAAAATAGAAAAAACAAAGGATTGGGACTTAGCTCGCAGCAACGGTCTCCTGAGCTTCCTCATTCTTTCTTTCTTTTCTATTTTCCTTTTCTTATTTATTTTTCTTTTCTTGTTGCTTTTTCTTTTTCTCTTTCTTTTTCCAGTTTTTAGACTTCAAAGATTTGAAGTCTTTATTTTCCGATTTTCCTGAATCAGATTGTTTTCTTGGGTATTTTGGTAGAGAAGAGTGTTTAGAGGACATAGGGGTGTGTTTTGGGGGTGAGTGTTATTTGGTGGTTTGCCGGAGTTAGGGTTCTGGCGGACTAAATTTGAAGATTCGAGTGATTCTGGCTAGATTCGAGGGAAACCACTCATGTGGGGTTAAAGATCCCCGCATGGAGGTTCGGTGGTGTAAATCTGGGAGGTTATCTCGTAAATTAGTGGTCACCGGAGAAAATTTCCGGTGACTGAGTTTCAAAAACAGGGGATTTTCTGGGGTTTCTTTGAGGTTTCATGGTGGCTTTGTATAAAGAAGGAGGAATGGAAAGGTTTTAGGGTTAGAGGTAGCCGGAGATGGCCATGGGAGCCGTTCAGTCTCCATAGTCGGAGACGGAGAAGAAGACGAAGAAGAAAGGGTATGGGCGGCTAGGGTTTGCAAAATAACGAAACAGTTGGTCTCTGAAGAGACCAAGCCTTATATACCCTGGGGGACTTGAGTGATCATGGCCCTTAGATCATTCTTGATCAACGGCCAGGATCCAAAGGTCCTAGACGGCATCGTTTGGCATTAAATGGAGATGGCCTGCTCTCCGTTGGATTATTATAAATGGAAGGACAAGATTCACTTGATGAAGATGTGTCGTTTGGTTTAACTTCAGAGATTTAAAATCAATCGTTGGATTTAATACATGGACGGCCAGGATTAAGTTCTATATAATTTGGACCGGACAATAGAGTCTCTTGAGCTGAGGTGTTCTGGGCTTGACACCTTGGCCCAATTATTGTATTTATACGTATTTTTGTGTATTTTAATTATTTTTGTATTTTCTTGTTGTATTTTATTTTCACCTTTTCTATTCTTTTTCAATTATTAATTCTCTTTTAATTTCCTATTTTCTCTAATTTTTCTGGTATTTTTTGACATTGTTTTGCTATTTTTCTTGAATTTTCGATATATATGTATTTTTTGTTGATTTTCTTTTAATTCCTTTATTTTGTGACATTTATAATTAACCTATATTTTTTCATTTTCTAATTATTACAATCACACACATACACTTTATTTCAATCAAACATATAACTGCAAACAAAAATATTATTTATTTTAATTTTGGAATTTATTTGCCTAGGACAAAAATCACGTGCTCACAGCTGCCCCTCTTTGCTCGGAAACACGAAGAGTTTCAGTGCAAAGATAAGTGAGCAGTAATGAAAGATTTTTTCCCACTAGCATATTCCGTGAGAAGCATTTTTGAAAAACATTTTGACCGCACCCTGCCTTAGAGGTTGCCTACATATTCTGGGCTAAACAGGAATCAGGTCAGTGTAGTTCGGGAAGGTCTGGCAGTTTGAAACTACCAAGACTTTGCTGCTGCTATTGCTATTGCTATGACCACTGACTTACTCCTTATTACACTAGGGATAAAATGAAAAATAAAGAAGCTATTCTAAGCTATAATCCTATGAATTACAATGATTCCTATCTACTTCTTGTCTTCTTATTCTTCCTTGTTTTTTCTTGATTTTCCATCTCTTATGCTATCATCCTTGTTTTTTGTTGATTTTTGATTTTCATTCTCTTGCCTCTGATATATTGCTTCTTTCCTTTTGGTGTGACTTCCAATTGTATTCCTTGCTTTCAAGTTGATACCTACATCAAACAAAACAAAACAACAAAACTTGTCCTCTGCCCCAGTATGGGCTTTTCTCATGTTATGGTGTTACTCATGTTAGATAAAACAAATTAAAGTTGCAGAAATGTATTCCCTTGTTATACAGGTGGGCACCTGATGCATGAAAATGAAATGCAGAAAAATATTTCCTTGTCATCCAGGCGGGCGCCTGATGCATGAAAAATGAAATGCAGAAAATATTCCCTTGTTATCCAGGTGGGCGCCTGATGCATGAAAAATGAAATGCAGAAAATATTCCCTTGTTATCCAGGTGGGCGCCTGATGAATGAAAATGAAATGCAGAAAAATATTCCCTTGTTATCCATGTGGGAACCTGATGCATGAAAAATGAAATGCAGAAAAATATTCCCTTGTTATCCAGGTGGGCGCCTGATGCATGAAAAATGAAATGCAGAAAAATATTGCCTTGTTATCCAAGTGGGCGCCTGATGCATGAAAATAAACTTACACGATGACGGGCCAGATCATCACATGGACGCTTGATGCATGAAAATGAAATGCAGAAAATATTCCCTTGTTATCCAGGTGGGCGCCTGATGCATGAAAATGAAATGCAGAAAAATATTCCCTTGTTATCCAGGTGGGCGCCTGATGAATGAAAATGAAATGCAAAACATATTCTCTCAGTTTGATAATTGGGGTATGTGTTTTTGAGAAAATGATACCTTCTTGCTATTTTTTGGGTAATTTTCTTGCTTGATTGAGTGAATCCTCCTCTACGGGTTCCTCCTTTTATTGCTGTACTTCTTTTTGTGTTTTTCTTCTTCCACATTGGTCACATTCACTTTAAAATGATTGGTCAAAATTTGAATCTTTTTGTTCCTGTCTAAATCAGAGAACAATCTTATTAGTTATAAAATGCTGGCAACTGGCATTTTGCCGACTTTGCTTCTGTTGCCTGCCTCCTCATGTTTTTCTCTACTATGCAGCCTTTTCCCAGATTACCTCTGTAATCGCCTTTTGTCTTTCCTCTTTTTTCTCTTTTCATTTTCTTTGGCTTTGATTGCCATCCTTCTTTATTTGTTTCTCTCTCTCTTTTTCTCTTTTCTTCTTCTTTTTTTGTTCGACCCAGCGTTATTGCACCTCTTAACATGAGAAACTGGTAGTTAGCCTTCAATGGTCAAATTGGTTTTTTAATCAACAAAATGCAGAAAAATATGAAAAATGGGTAAGGGTGATTTGGAGTAAAGACAGAACTTATCTGGGTATGACGGCTGATTCTTCTGACCATGCCATGTATTTAAACTCCGACCCAGTCTGTCCAATCGAATTATCATTATCTCAACTCCAAATTTCTTTTAACCCAACCCAATCTTTTTTTTGGTTGTTCTTCTTTTCCTCAAAATAGTCCTCATAGTCGCCTTACGGTGCAGGTTAAGGTTTCAATAAGACTCCATCATTTATTCTCTCAATCTCACAATCGCCTCACAGTGCCGGTTAAGGTTTTCACCGATGAGACTCTCTCATTTTTTATTTTTCTTTTTTGTTCTTTTATTTTTCTGAACCACTTGTATTGTCCATGCCATGTTTTCCTTATTCTCATTGTATTGTCATTTTCTTGAAATTGATTAGAAGGTCTTTCTTTGGACCGTAATGTGGCTTTTGGATGGGTTCAGAAAGAAGGGTATAAAAAGGCTCAAAATTTACGAGGGTTCAAAAATATTTACAACTCTCGGAATCTTAAACATAACTTCTACCTCAGTTTCAATATGTGGGGGAATTTTGGATTTTTCCTTTATTGTGACTGAACCTCAGTGAGGCTGCCTACGTACCCTTTTGGGATCAAGTCAAACGTAGTTCAAACTACGTCTGAATTCATTGTTACATCTTGACTTTTCCCGATTTTCTTTTGTCTTTTGTATGCATTTTCTTTTGTTTGCATTTTGCTTTTTCTGTTTTTTTTTTTCTTTTTATCACTTTTTTTCTTTTTTTTTTTATCATTTTTCCATTTTTTTCATTTTTCCATTTTCCTTTTGCATCATCAAAAATTCCGAGAGAGGGATTTGAAAGAATAGAACAAATAAGGCTCAACGGGGATGTCAATGGATAAAGTGTTTGGATACACAATAAAATGCCTTCATCATTTCAATTCCAAAATCATGACAAATACAATTATACAAATGAAAATGAATCATACATAATATCTCTTGACTGCATCTGAATTGATAGCAGTCTCTACACACTTTCCTTCAACATCTGTCTGATATAGGGCTTCATTGGACAATACCCGTGATACCATGAACGGTCCTTGCCACTTCGGTGCAAATTTGCCTTTCGCTTCAGCCCAATGCGGCAGAATACGCCTCAATACCAATTGTCCCACTTCAAATTTCTGATGGCGTACCTTCTTATTGTATGCTCTGGCCATTCTCCGCTGATATAATTGCACATGGCAAACCGCTGCTAACCTCTTTTCGTCAATCAAATTCAGTTGTTTCAACCGGGCTTTTACCCATTCATTATCATCGATTTCAGCTTCAACTATGATTCGAAGAGATGGTATCTCAATTTCTGCGGGTATAACAGCCTTTGTTCCATACACCAATGAATAGGGTGTGGCACCAATCTAAGTACGTACGGCTCTATGATATCCCATAAGAGCGAAAGGTAACTTCTCATGCCATTGCCTTGACTCTTCCACCATTTTTCTGAGAATCTTCTTTATATTTTTATTCGCACCTTCTACCGCTCCATTCGCTTTAGGCCTGTAAGGTGTAGAGTTACGATGCAAGATTTTTAATCTTTGACATGCTTCTGCCACGAGGTGACTGTTCAGATTTGAGCCATTGTCTGTGATAATTACTTTAGGAATTCCAAAACAGCATATGATATTTTCATGCACTATATCCACCACCGCCTTCTTTGTCACTGCCTTAAATGTCTTTGCCTCCACCCATTTGGTAAAATAATCAATCGCGACCAAGATAAATCTGTGTCCATTAGATGCTGTAGGCTCTATTGGTCCGATGACATCCATGCCCCAGGCAACGAATGGCCAAGGTCTAGACATTGTATGCAATTCATAGGGTGGAGAGTGAATCAAATCTCCGTGTATTTGACATTGATGGCATTTCCTCACATATCTGATACAATCACGCTCCATAGTGAGCCAATAATATCCTGCTCTCAGTATTTTCTTTGCTAGAATGTATCCACTCATATGAGGTCCGCAAGCTCCCGCATCTACCTCAGTCATAATTGTGTCAGCTTGTTGCGCATCTATGCATCTTAATAGCCCCAAATCTGGTGTTCTTTTATATACAACTCCTCCACTGAGGAAAAATCCATTTACCAATCGTCTTATAGCCCTCTTTTGATCTCCAGTGGCTTGTTCTGGGTACTTTCCTGTCTTCAAGTATTCTTTGATATCGTGATACCACGGCTCTCCATCAAGTTCTTCTTCCATAGTAAAACAATAAGCATTTTGATCACGCACCTGTATCTGTAGTGGATCTACATAAGCTTTATCTGGATGATGCAACATGGAGGATAATGTGGCTAAAGCATCTGCTACTTCATTGTGCATTCTTGGGATGTGTTTCAACTCTATAGATTGAAATCTCTGGGACAGTTCATTCAGACATTATCGATAAGGTATCAACTTTAAATCTCTTGTCTCCTATTCTCCCTGAATTCTGATGTATCAAGAGATCCGAGTGACTCATGACCAAAATCTCTTGAACACCCATATCTATTGCCATCCTCAGTCCCAATATGCATGCTTCATATTCATCCATATTGTTGGTGCAGAAAAATCGAAGCTAAGTAGTAATGGGATAATGCTGAGCCGTTTCTGAAATAAGTACTGCTCCAATTCCAACTCCCTTACTGTTGACGGCTCCGTCGAAGTACATTCTCCAACCTGGCTTGTCATCTTGCTCTACTTCTTCAACATTCATTGCCTCCTCATCCGGAAAATATGTTTTTAGCGGCTCATATTCATCATCCACTGGGTTCTCTGCTAGATGATCTGCAACTGCTTACGCCTTCATTGCCGTACGTGTTGCATAGATGATGTCAAATTCTGTGAGCAAAATCTTCCATTTAGCAAGTCTTCATGTAGGCATAGGCTTCTGAAATATATACTTCAATGGATCCAACCGTGATATCAAATATGTGGTATAAGCTGACAGGTAATGTTTCAGTTTCTGAGCAACCCAGGTTAGGGAACAACACGTTCTTTCCAACTGAGTGTATTTTACCTCAGAAGATGTGAACTTTTTACTGAGGTAATATATTGCATGCTCTTTCTTTCCCGTCCCATTATGCTACCCCAGTACGCAGCCAAAATAATTGTCTAGCACAGTCAAATACAAGATCAGAGGTCTTCCCAGTCCTGGAGGAACTAATACTGGAGGATTGGCCAAATATTTTTTAATCTTGTCAAAGGCCTCTTGGCATTCATCAGTCCAATTTACAGCAACATCTTTCTTCAAAAGTTTGAAAATAGGCTCACATGTTGACGTCAACTGAGCAATGAACCTGCCGATATAGTTCAACCTGCCTAATAGACTCATCACTTCTTTCTTATTCTTTGGCGGAAGCAAATTATGGATTGCTTTTATCTTTGACGGATCCAATTCAATACCATGCCGACTTACTATAAACCCAAGTAACTTTCCTGAAGGGACCCCGAAAGCATACTTTGCTGGATTGAGCTTGAGATTATATCTTCGGAGCCTCTAGAAAAACATCCTCAAATCTTTGACATGGTCACATTGCTTTTTGGACTTAATGATGACATCGTCCCATATACTTCTATCTCTCTGTGCATCATGTCATGAAACATAGTGGTCATCGCCCTCATATATGTAGCCCCCGCATTCTTCAACCCAAATGGCATCACCCTGTAATAATATGTTCCCCAAGGCGTGATAAAGGCTGTCTTTTCTGCATCATCTTTGTCCATCAGGATCTGATCATAACCCGCATAACAGTTCACAAAAGAGCCAATTTCATGCTTGGCGCAATTGTCAATCAGTATATGGATATTTGGCAATGGAAAATCATCATTTGGACTAGACTTATTAAGGTCTCTGTAGTCAACACACACCCTGGTTTTTCCATCCTTCTTCGGAACTAGCACAACATTAGCTAACCAGGTAGGATATTTGGTGACCCGTGTGACCTTCGCCTCGAATTATTTGTTAACTTCTTCTTTTATTTTCATGCTGATGTCTGTTTTAAACTTTCTTAGCTTCTGTTTTACCGGCCAGAATTCCGGATAAATGGGCAATTTATGTACCACCAGATCAATGCTGAGTCCGGGCATGTCATCATAGGACCAAGCAAATATGTCCTTGTACTCATGTAACAACTTGATTAGATCTTCTCTGCGGGAAGCCTTTAAATGTACACTGATTTTTGTTTCCCGAACATTATCCTCACTCCCCAGATTAATAGATTCTGTCTCATTTAAGTTCGGTTTGGGTTTTTCCTCATATTGATTCAAATCTTTACTGATTTCCTCCAGTATTTCCTCATCCTCATATTCTACTTCATGTTCACTTTCAATTTCCTCTATAACTATTCGATTATCAAGACTGGACCGAGAATCCTTCAGGCATGACATATCATTGAAATCAGCAAATATTGAACAGTACAATAGAAGAAAAATAAAATAAGGCAAAAATGGAAGAAAGAAAGAAATTGCATTTCATTGATTTTTCAAAAAGATAGCAGACATTTGATACATTTGTTTTTTATGGGGTGTGGGATTACAGAACAAGACAACTTTGGGGAAATGAAATATTTTAAGCTAACTACCACAACTCCCTCCTGATCGGAAGAGGAAGTAGCTTCCCAGTTATTAAGTGCAATGATGGGTCCCACGAACTGAACATCGATTTTACTCGTTCCCTCACCCATCTCCAACATATTCACATCTTCAAATAGCATCTCGAACCTTGCTAGGAGTTCCGCATCCGGTCTTATTTCAGCACGACTTGGCATAACAGTCGCCAAATGTCTTTGTGTACCAAGCCTAGTAAAGAAATCAGATAGTTTTGGGATAGGTTTTAGGAGGGACCAACTTTTCTTCTTCATTTTCTTGGCTCTTTGGATATCTGCAACAGTAGGCTTAAAACCTAGGCCAAAAGTGTCATTTCTTCTCGGCAAGTGGATTTGTTGTGTTACACCTTGTAGAGTTACCCCTAAGCCTTTCCCTAGTGCAAACCCATTCCTTATCATTTCCTTAGCTACCATTACTACAGTGGGAGCCACTGTGGGAATCGGCATGTTCTCCCCTTCGGATATTTTATTAACCACCATGGCATCTATGACTTGATATACCCACGGGCCCTTGTCCCTTTCAGTTTCTTCAAATGGTGTAATAGTGTTGCATACATCATCATCTCCATGCACTATGATCTCCTGTTGTTCCCATTCAAATTTCACCATCTGATGCAGAGAAGATGGTACAGCTTTCGTCGCGTGAATCCACGGACGTCCCAACAACAGATTGTAAGAAACAACAACATCTAGCACTTGGAACTCCATAGTGAAGTCCACCGGTCCGATAGTAATTTCCAACACAATGTCCCCTACAGTATTCTTGCCTCCTCCATCAAAGCCCCGTACACACACACTGTTTCGATGAATTCTATCAGGATTGACCTTCAGCTTTCCCAAGGTTGAGAGTGGGCAAATGTTGGCACTTGACCCGTTGTCCACCAGAACACGAGTAACTACAGATTCTTCACACTTAACTGTGAGATATAGTGCTTTGTTATGCCCCGTTCCTTCAAGCGGCAACTCATTATCTAAAAATGTTATCTTGTTTGTCTCAAAGATCTTATTCATGATATTCTCAAGATGGCATACTAAAATTTTCTCAGGCACATGTGCTTCGCTCAAAATTTTCATCAATGCCTTCATGTGCTCTTCATAATGAATAAGCAATGATAATAATGAAATCTGCGCAGACGTTTTTCTCAATTGCTCTACTATTGAATAGTCTTGACCCTTCATCTTTTTCAAGAACTCTTCCGCTTCTTCTTCATTAACTGCCTTCTTCACATGATTCGGGTTCTCCTTTACCACTTTTATCTTTCTTAACTCTTCCGGGGCAAAGCATCGCCCGGAGCGAGTTAGGCCATGTGTTCCATTGACTTCTCCTTTAACCTCCTTCCCCTTGTACATCACTGTAACTTTATTATAGTTCAACGATATGGCTTTAGTGTTCACGACTGGCATCTGTACCACCGGTTTGATAACCGCAGTTTCCACATAAGCTTCCTTCACGGTCAATAAAGGCTTGGCTCCCGGCACTACTACTTTTACGGGCCCGACCACTGATGGCTTCTTTATTGGCAACTCGGGTAATGTTTTCTCTTTTTCAACCTCTCCTTCCACTTTGTTTATCATCATCACTGATTGAGAAGGTTTCTTATTGCTCTCTCCCTGTTCCAACTCTATCATGTGCGTCTCATGATGGGTTGGCAATGGGTTTTGTGTGATATTGGGAGTTTCTAGAGCCTGCACCTCGATCCTCCTAGTATCAGTAAGCTCCTGTATGGCAGACTTCAAGTGCCAACACTTTTCTGTATCATGTCCCGATGCCCCGAAACAATATTAACATCGGACTGATTGGTCTAGGTTTCTGGGTGGTGGGTTTGGAATTTTTGGCTCAATAGGGCTTAGCATCCCTAGCTCCCTCAGGCGGTGAAAAAGACTGGTATATGACTCCCCTAATGGAGTGAATGTTTTCTTTGTTTGGGCTCTGTTTCCTCTTACTTCCGGATCTTGACGAAAGCTGGTTCTATTTGGATTTTTGTATGTTTTGGAAGGCGGGTAGGTGTTTTGTACGTGGTAGATGTTTTACGGAGTTGGGGCTTTCCATACATGTGGAGGCGGTGGGTAATATTGATCATGTGGGATGGAAAAATGTGGAGTAGTGGGAGGATAATATGGTGAAGATGGGTTGTAGGATGCTGGTGGATATGGTTGGTATGGATAAGGTGGATGATGATATGTATTTGGGCCCCAAGACCACGATCTACTTTCGACAACTGCGACTTTCTCCTTCTTTTTTTTGCTAATTGATCCGCCAGTTCCGGTTTGTATCACCTGGTTCGTGTCCTTAAGAGCCGAATAACTCATGATCTTATTTGTTTTTAATCCCTCTTCTACGAAGCTTCCCATTTTCACCACCTCATTGAAAGTTTTTCCAATTGCCGATACCAGATGACCATAGTAAGTAGGATCTAAAGCCTGTAGAAAGCAGTCCATCATTTCTGTTTCCTTCATGGGAGGGTCTACTCGTGTAGCCTGCTCCCTCCATCTAAACTCGTACTCCCGAAAACTTTCCCCGGGTTTCTTCTCAATTTTTTGTTAATGACAGCCTGTCCGGAATTATCTCTAGATTGTACTGGAAGTGGTTGGCGAATGACTGAGCTAGGTCATCCCAAATGAACCATCTAGTGTGATCCTGCCGGGTATACCACTCTAGTGCTGAACCGCTCAAGCTCTGACTAAAATAAGCCATCAATAACTCGTCTCTTCCCCTCGCTCCATGCATCTTACTACAGTAACCCCTCAGATGGGCTACCGGATCCCCATGTCCGTCGTACGTATCAAACTTAGGTAGCTTAACTTCGGCCAAGAGCTGCACCTCCGGAAACAAGCATAAATCTCTATACGCGACGCTTACTTGGCCTCCTAGCCCTTGTATGTTACGGAAGGATTGTTCAAGACTTCTCATCTTTCGTGCCATCTATTCTTGTTCCAAATTTCTGATAGGCTTTTCTTCTGTCATATCTATGAGCAGCGTGTAGGAGTCATGTTGCCTGAATGTTGGCTCCGGTGGATAATAATGAGTGTCCTGAACATGGAACACGGGTTCACTAGATGATTTATGTAGAGTGGCAGGTGGTGGTGCCACATATACCGGGGTGACCTGAGGTGGTTGTAGTGGAACTTGTTTGGATAGTGGTGGTAGTGCCTGTGAAGTTGTGGCATAGTAATGTTGGTAGTTTGGGTATGTGGAGGATGCGTTCATGGTAGGTGGCTCAAGATTTGGATTTGTGGGAGGGACGTATGCTGGGTTGGCTGGATAGGAAGGCAAAGGTTGACCCCTAGACCAGGCCTGGTACATCTCCGACATTTGTTGCCTTAGCTTATACATCTCCTCTTTCATACCCGCAACATCTACAACCTCTTCTTCCTGTACCAGGTCCATAATGGTAGGTTCAATCGCCTGAGTCACTGCTTTAGTCATAGCTTTTGAACGTGTATTGTAGCTGTGATGTGCCAGAATGCCAGTTGCAAGCTTAAAATCTGATTCTCCTCAACAACAAAACTTATTAATAGTTAGCTCATAAGGGGAAAAATGTAATAATTGAAAATCACAACTTTTGCCTTGATCATTATGCATCATCCGGGCATTTATTCTTCCTTGAACCACCATTTTCTTTTCACCTCTGTTTTTCATTGCTTTTCTATTCATTTTTATTTCTTGTATTCTTCTTTTCCATTTTTTTTCTTTTTCATTTTCGTTTTTGTTTTTTGTTCTTACATGTTTGCCTATCGCCCAGACAATTTTGTATAAAAACGGAAGGAAGATAACGAAAATTTTGAATTTTCATTGATACTCAAAACATAGGTTACAAATGATGTTGTACTACAAATGCAGAAGAAATACAAATACAAAATGCATGCCCTACGAATACATTAATGCTCTTAGTGCCCGCGAGACGTCGTTCGATCTTGCCGCGGGCCTATATGCTAATCCACTTTGGATTTTATCTAGGTCAGACATTACTGGCTTTACAAAGAACTTTACTGCTGATGTGAATGTTGACTGGGACATATCTTCGCACAATTGGCATTTCCTTGTGATGTACTGAGCAATGTTGACGATTCTTTCTCGGATGACCCCTTTTTCCTGAAGCAGCCTACTAATCTGTTTGGCACGAGCGTCTAAGGTTTGTTGGTTCCCCTTTTGTAGTTGTTGTAGCTCAAATTCTAAATGAGCCACAGCCATGTAACAATGTTCTCTCTCTACTTCAAACTCTTAGGTTTGCTTGCTACTTTTGACTTTGGTTGTAATGACTTTCTTTCTCAATCGAGCTACCTCAACCTTGTGTTCATCTTGTAATTGTTGAACCATTCTAGCTCTTTCCTCAGCATTTCTGGCCAATTGTCTTCGAACCTCGACTAATTCCTTTTCTGCTTTATCAAGATCAAAGTTGTAGTCATACACTTTGCATCGAAGATTTTCAATTAATTTCTCATCTCGGGCTAGGCAAACTGGGGTTTCGGCTACAATTTTCATCTTTGCAATTTGTGCCTTTAAGATTTCATTCTATTTTCTCAACTGCTTCTTTTCTCCCTCATCGGATGCCGCTTGTAAGCCTTTCTCGAATTTGAGGTCTTGGAACTGTTTCTCTAGCAAGCTGATCCTGGCTCTGTACTCATTTTCTCTGGCCATCCAATCTCTGTGTTCCTTAGACTGTTCGGCCAATTCTTGAATGTGAAGCCTTTTCATTGGTCTATCATGCTCGACATCCTGGCGATATCATGCAACATACCCTGACGATATTTCTCCTTGAGCTCGATTTCCTACACAAGTGTCTACCTTCAAGCATTGGCATTCATTCCAAATCTGTCGAATCTTTGCTTCCGGGAATTGTCCGTCCGGACTGATTTCTATGGCCTGTAGGCTGAGGTGCCCGCCTTTTGGTATAACCTGATATCTCCCAAGCTATTGTAGTACCCTGTACAATGCATAAGGCTGAATGCTTTTAAGACCCATTATCAAGAAATACGACCCTTCCGTTGGCGTGTATATCAGCTCATCGAGGGGCAACCATCCGTACGCCCAATCAATTTGGCTGGCAGTCAACGATCACAAGTATGAAATCCAACCTTTTGCTCCTTCCGGCAACTTAACTTGTTTTGTTCTCATATAAAACTCTTCAATGCACGTCTTCTCGGACGACCCATAACTCGAGAACGGAGGGTGACGACACAAGTGTTCAATCAACCATCTTTGGAGAATCAAATTGCAACCCTCGAAGAAGTCATGCCCTGCTTTATAGGATGTGAGGGCACGGAAGATATCAGATACAATCATCGGCGCCGGTGTGATATTATCTCGCACAAGAAGAGTACTGGCCACCCCGGCGACCCTTATATCAATGTTACCAACTTTTCTCGAGAATATGACTAATCCGAGGAACTCCACTATAAAGGCAAATCACCTATGCTCTTCCCACTTTACTCGGTTAGATTTACTGCAGAGTTTGTTCGTAGGGTCTTTGAATCCCCCAATATGACCATATCTGCGGTAGATGAAACTTAAAGAACAAAATCCATTAGCCAAGTCTTCATTATGGACGTTCCTGGCAATGTTTAGAGAATTGAGGAATCTGTGCACTATTATTGCCCTCGGAGCCACCGGGTATTTTTCCTTCAGAGGAACCTCATCTTTCCCGATATAATAAGTAATTTCCTCTAAGGTAGTAGTGAGCTCGAAGTCTGAGAATTGTAGAACATTATGTGCGGGATCCCAACAAGTGACGAGCGCCGAATAATATCACCACGGGGTACTACATCCATAAACCTAGTAAGATCCTTTAAATAGCGTTTAACCCAGGATTGTCCTTCTTGACCCAAAACATTCCACCACAGTCTCAACTCCAAAGGGATTTTATTCATTAAGGTGAAGGGTACATTTTGTACTGTGCTCATCCTCCACATTTATTAAAGGCAATTTTATTGAGAAGAGGAAAAATATTTTTAAAAGACAATTTTCATTTTTGAAAGAATTAGCCTTTTCAGGCTATTTATTTTGAAAAGAAAAATGATATGTCTTCAAAGTGGCTATTTTTGCAAAATAGCCTTCCGACGACTTTCGGAACATTCGGTTATTTCCAAAAACAGCAATCACTTTGATTATTTGAAACTAAAACTCAATATTTTTGGTCATTTTCTAAAAGGGTGGTTGGACCTGTCAAGGGTTGCCTACGTATCCCACCTAATGGCGGGAATCAAACCTGCGTAGTTCGGTCAGATTGTTATGTGACCAATTATTTCAACAACATTGTTCCTCCTATTTATTCGATTTTTTCTTTTCAAACTTTCAACAACATTTCGCCAATATTTCCATATTTCTATTCTAGAATTTCTCTTTCTTTTGTTTTTCAAGAATTTTGCTGGTCCGCATAATGATCCAGGACAAATAAATACAACATATAATATGCTAGGTCTTTAATATCCGGGTCACCTGTCCTAGACGGACCCAACCCCTGTGTTGAGTCCCCTAAGTCAATTATGATGCAAATAATCGTCCTAGACCTATGTTCAGTATCCTATTGTTTCCTATGGTGCTAGACCGTGTACCTAAGTGGACAACTTGGATCGAGGAGGGGGCTACGTACCGAGGACCCGCGGGGTCGTTCAGCTTTGTAACTTATCCGGCCTCTATTCTTATTTTTTTTTGGTATAACTTAGCAGAAAGGGGAGTCTCAACCAGTAAGCACATCCCTAGAGGTAAAGAAGAGAAGGGTTTTTGGCAGAATTCTATATATACAATCCACGTAATATCAAAGCGGTAAAACCACGTAGCACGTTGATCAAAGCATATAATGAAGTCAGATAATATCAAGAACGGCAATTCTATCGAGCTCGAATTCTTAAACCTTGAACCAAAGTTCTGGGTTGCTTTTCCCCACCAGAGTTGCCAGAGCTGTCACACCTCCCTTTTTACTACCTTTCTTTAGTTTTCCCGAAATAGGAGAATAAGGTATACCTTGCTAATTATAAATACCTCCAGGATGGGATATAATAACAACGAGGAAGGAGTTTTTCCAATTTAAGGACAATCGGTTCGGGATTTTATTTAAAATTTTAGAGTCGCCACTTGGGAAAATAATGGTGTCCCAAGTCACCGGTTAATCCCGAATACGAGGAAGTTAACTCTGTTTAACAGTCCGTGCAACAAGAAATCCGGAAAAGGAATTCTGTTAACTCGGGAGAAGGTGTTAGGCACTCCCGGATTCTGTGGTTTCAGCACGGTCGCTCAACTGTTATTCTTAATTTTACTTGATTTCACTATATGCGTTTTACAATGTGTGCGTGTTTTGCTTTAAATATTTTATGACTTGCGACGTTGCGAAAATGTATTTTGGGTCACACCGCAACCAGTACGCCTGTGACTTTTAACACGTTTCGGCTTCGCGGAGATTAGGATTTGAGTCACATCAGATGTGCACTCATATTAAAGAAGGTATATTTTAAAATAGTGCCTTATACCGTCAATGACTTATTACTCTTTTGGAAAGACCGTGGAATTTACTAACGGCCTTCCCAAATCTATCACATTATTATTTGTTTATATGGGGGGTCCCGCTTATTTGTTTTCATATGAGGCTCGTCCTATTTGTATTTTGATAGTCCAATCCTAATAAATACTATGTTTTCTACTATTGGTTTTTCCTTAGTCATTTTAGCTATGTTATGATTTTAATAGCAAGTCTAGGCCTTTGCATTTATATTTCTGCGCCTGGACGCTTGGGCTCGCATTCAGTGGACTAATCTACATATCTGGGTTTCAGAAATCCAGAATACAACGAAGTCTTTAGCCAAAAGCCCAAATTCAAGTTTAATTGGATCCAGGACTGCACTATCTTTCAGGCCCAGACCAAAAGAGAGAAATCGGGAGAAATTAAGTCGAGAACTCATGATATACACAGATACTTGAAATCAAAAAGACAATCAAACCAAATTGTATTTGTTTATGAAGAGAAATAGCAATACAGGATTAACAGTATCAACTTTTAAATCACAACTATCTAACACTAATCGAATCTGACTAACAGACTACTTTTCTTCACATTTTTTATCAACAAATTACTTAACTACTTAAACAGAATTATTACTGATCAAAGTAACAGATTAGTACTTAACTAGGTAAACCAGGATTATTATTTAACATATTACTAATTATGACTCATATTCTTTTGATTGTAATTAACTAATGTTAATTATATTCGAATAGTAGGCTGATTATGTAACGATTTTCGATCAGTCAGGTGATATTTAAGTTTGTATTTAACTATTGATTTTTAACTCACACCACTTATAGTTGTTATTAAACTATTTAAGACGAAGAAACAGACATCAAGCTAAACTAATTACCATGTGCTAATTCAGAGTATTGTTGTGGTTATATGTCTGTTACGAAATCATTTTTTAGAAGCTAGGTGAGTTAGTTCAGTTAATTAACCTTTTTTTTAAAACTAATCTAAGTGATTACGGTTACTTCTAGTCTAATCTATATCCTATCTATTACATTGTCTTCAGCATTATCTCATGTTTCATGTGTTTCAATTATACAATCATTTTCTATCAAATTGCATAGCATCTACTTGTATGATAAAAATAAAAATAAATTACAAAATCAATCTCTAAAATCAACTCATGTCATATATTTCTTCAAGTCAACTGCAATTACATTGCTTGAATAGTAGTTGTGTACCTGATTCAGCAAAAGAGGTCTATGAGTCTAAGGATGCAAGTGAGGAAGAATAATCAATTGATCACAACAGCAAAACACAACAGCAGAAATGAATCAACAATGCAAGCACAGCAATCACAGTTGAATCAACACTGTCGAAAAGAGCTTTCAAGTTCAACAAATAACAATCCAATAGCAAGCTTGAAAAAACCCAATAAAATTCAACAAATAAGAGTAATAGAGAACTCTAATTGAGCTTCAGAACTATGCTTGACTAATACCCAGCAATTCACTCTTAGAACATAATAGTTTACTCTTAATTTCAGAACTTTTTCTCTGAATTCTAAAAATCCAGCCCTTATTCAGGCTTAATTACAGCCTATTTATAGGTGTGAATGGTGAAATTTTGAGGGGGAAATTCAAAAATCTTATTCCCAATTACCACCCCGTTACCTTGCATTTACATATATTATGCTTTTAAAACAGTATTAGAGTATATCGGGTGAGTTAGAAGTGATTTGGATTGAAAATGAAACAAATAGCATGTTTGAAGAAAGCTTGAATATAAAAAGTCAACCAAGAGTTGACTATTGAGTTGGAGTGCTCGGAATCGGATTCTGATGATTCGACTAGTTCCGGGGGATCATTTATGACTTATGAGAACAATCGGAATTGAATTCGGAGGTCCGGTGTAGTTTTAAGCTTGAATTGGCGAATGTTGAATTTTGGCGAAAACCGGATGGTAGGTGATATTTTGATCCGGGGGTCGGAATGGAATTCCGACAATTTCTGTAGCTTCGTTATGTGAATTTGGATATGTCTGTAAATTTTCAGGTCATTCGGACATCGGTTGATCGGGTTTTGGATTGAATGTTAGTTTTGAAAATTTTGAAGAAACTTAGGCTTGAATCCGTGGTTAATTGGTGATTTTGATGTTTAGTATGGTGTTTTTATGATTGGAACAAGTCCGTATCATGTTTTGGGGTATGTTGGTGGTTTTCGTTGGGGTCCGGGGGGCCTCGGGATGGATTCGGACCATCAACCGGGCATTTAGAACTTGGAAAAATTCTGCAGAAAACTGCAGGTTCTGCCCAGGTCCTTAAGCCTTCGCGTTCGCGTGGCCAGTGTCGCGTTCGCGAAGGCCAAGGCTTTTTGTGCATCGCGTTCGCGGGAGAAGGCGTCGCGTTCGCGTAGGTCTGGGGTGTTAAGCATCGCGAACGCGTTGCTTGGGTCGCGTTCGCGTAGGGTCGTGATGTTGTGCTTCGCGTTCGCGGGAGGTCCATCGCGAACGCGTAGAAGAAATCCGGGTGGCTGGAGTTTTGAACATCGCGAACGCGTGGGGTGCGTCGCGTTCGCGAAGGGTAAGGCAAGGCTGTTCATCGCGAACGCGTAGAGGGTCACGCGAACGCGATGAACAATGGTGTCCGGCAGTGAATAAAAATCCAGAAACAGAGAGTTACGGGTTTACACCCCCAAAACACACATTTGAGCCCTAGAGAGAAGAAAACTCGAGGAAATCACTGAGAAGTCATCGGGTATTGTCGGAGGTAAGATTCTTGACTCAAAAACATCAATTTACGGTAGTATTAACATCAATCTTCATGAAATTGAGTTGAAATCTTGAAGAAATGTGGCCTAAGTATTAAAAACGGGATTTTTGGATTTGGAAGGTCATTTGAACTCCGATTTCGATAAATTTTATATGCACGGACTCGTGGCGAGATAAGGATCGCGTTGGTGCTAATTTCGAATTTTCCGAGCAGTGGGGCCCGGGGTCGGGTTTTACCAACTTAGTGTAATTTTGCGAATTTCATATAAATTGAAGTGGGTTATGATTCTTTGACCCGTATTTGATATAATTATTGTTATTTGACTAGATTCTACACACGAGGCAACGAAATTCAAAGGAAAAGGCATCGCGGACGATTCTACGACCGGCTAGAGGTGAGTAGTTTGTGTATATTGTAGCTTCTGAGGGTTCGAAACCCCGGCTTAGCACATTGTGACGCTAATAGGGCGTGGCTCGCACACCGTGGCAGGTGCGGGATTGATTGTGATTGGGGATTGAGACTTGGTCCATCCCAGGAATGAATAATATGTTGTTAGTGTTGGAAATACACTGTATTTGCTATATTTGTGGGTTGTAAGCCTTGTTTGGGGCCTTGTGCCGATCTGTAGCGTCCTTAGAGGACAATATTTATGTGATAGCTAAAGATTGCTTAAATCACTCATCTCAGTCCTGGGAATTGTAATCACACTTTTGAAATGCTAAGTCACCGGCTTTTACAAACTTAATAAAGTTAAAGTATTTTTCATAAATTATGAATTTAGAACTGGAAATAAGGAAAATGAATTGTTTTGTGACTTAATTGCTTATTGTGGACTGAGTATGGGATCGGGCTGCACGCCGCAGTGGTTGATGTGAGGATCGGTTCACTATTCCAGGTATGTTTTCTATGCTCGTTCGAGGACGAACGAATCTTTAAGTGTGGGAAGATGTAACGACCCGACCGGTCGTTTTAGAAAATTACGCCCCTATCCCTAATTTAACTGTTCCCCTAAGTTCATTTCCGCTATTGTGGGTTGCCGGGAGAGTCGGTTCCGAAAATTTGAGCATTTTGGGACACTTAGTCCCCAAATAAGAGCTTTGAAACTAGAAAACGGTCCATAGCCGGAACAGTGTTAAGACGATCTCGGAACGGAAATCCGATGGTTCCATTAGCTCCGTTAGGTGATTTCGGGGTTAGGAGCGCGTTCGGAAGGTATTTTGGAGGTCCGTAGCTCAATTAGGCTTGAAATGCCGAAGGTTGAAATTTTGGCGAATCCGATCGATAGGTGAGATTTTGATCCGGGGTCGGAATGGAATTCCGACAATTTCTGTAGCTTCGTTATGTGATTTTGGATATGTCCGCAAATTTTCAGGTCATTCGGACGTCGTTTGGTCGGGTTTTTGATCAAATATGCAATTCGGAAAGTTTTAAGAAACTTAGGCTTGAATCGATGTGATTTATGGGTTTTGATGTTGTTAGACATGTTTTTATGATTGGAATAAGTTCGTATCGTGTGTTGGAGTATGTTGGTGGTTTTCGTTGGGGTCCCGGAGGCCTCGGGATGAATTCGGACCATCATCCGGCACTTTGGGGCATGAAAAATCTGCAGAAAAACTGCAGATCACTGGGCAAGATTTAAGCCATCGCGTTCGCGAGGGCCTTGTTCGCGTTCGCGTAGGCTGGGTGCTGCAGAGCATCGCGTTCGCGTCCAAGGCGTCGCGTTCGCGTAGTGGAAGGAGGGGAGGCACCGCGTTCGCGATCCCTGTGTCGCGTTCGCGAAGAGCAAGGCGAGTTGGATGGGAAATAAGGTCATCGCGAACGCGTGGACTAGCGCCGCGTTCGCGAAGGTTTAGCCGGCTGTGCATCGCGGACGCGAGCGGCGTCACGCGATTCGCGAAGAGGAAGTTGGGCTGTTCATCGCGAACGTGTGAACAGTAACGCGAACGCGATGAGCAATGGGGTCTGGCAGTGAGCTTAAGTTCATAACATAACACCCGCGACCCCCATACACAAAAACGCCATTTTTGAGCTCCAAGAGAGGTTTTTGAAAGGGAAAACGTTGGGATATCATCGGGAAATCATCGGGGGTAAGTTTCTTGACCTTAATTCGTTGGTTTATCATGAAATCCGTGATTATTTCACCTGAAATTGGAAGATTAAAGGTGGGTTTGAGCCCTAGGCCTAAATGTTAGAAAATCTTTGATTTGAATGGGCAAACGGAGTCCGATTTCGATAAATTTTATATGCACGGACTCGTATTGAGATAAGGAAAACGAATATATAATTTTTGTGATTTTTCGATAAGCGTACCGAAAGTCGGGTTTTGGCAACTTGTGGGTTTTGGTGTATTTTGAGTTAATTTGATTGGGTAATGCCCAATTGGCCTATTTTGATGTGATTCTATTGATTTTTATCAGATTCTACACTTGTGGAGGCCGACATTCGTGGCAAGAGGGTTATTACTTAGCGGTTTTGTACCGGAATTGAGGTAAGTGGCTTGTCTAACCTCGTGTGGGGGAATTTTCACCCTTAGGATATTATGTGATAGTTTTAATGCCTTGTACGCGAGGTGACGGGCGTGTACATGCGCTGGTTGTTGAACACGTATTTATTAAAAATGTTCGATGAGCGGTATTTCTGTCTTTGGCTGTTAATTTGATGTTTTACCGGTAGTGGATAGAAAAACATGATTAGGTAGCCCTTAACTATTTAGTTGCCTAATTGCCTTATTTGAACTCCTTGATAATTATTGGCACTATTTTTCGGCGAAGTTATAGTTAAGCATAATTTATTCTCTCTGTGTATTCCTTTAATTGCTGTGCTTGTGGACTGCGGGTTCGATTCCCGGAGACCCAGGGCTGTGGGTTCGATTCCCGGAGACCCGGAGTGATATTGGTAGGGACTACGGGTTCGATTCCCGAGATCCTGAGATTTATTGAAATGTGGACTACGGGTTCGATTCCCGAGATCCTGAGATTTATTGAAATGTGGACTACGGGTTCGATTCCCGAGATCCCGAGATTTATTGAAATGTGGACTACGGGTTCGATTCCCGAGATCCTGAGATTTATTGATTATTGGTAAGGACTGCGGGTTCGATTCCCGGAGATCCTGAGCTATTGTGATACTATTGAGACATGGGCTGCGGGTTCGATTCCCGGAGACCCAGGGGTACTGAGAATGGGACTGTGGGTTCAATTCCCACAGATCCTGGACTTGTTTATTGAGTTAGTTATTTGTTATTAGCTTGATTGTAGACAGTTTCAGTAAATGTTGTTATTTTGGAAATTTTATTATTATTATTATTATTATTATTATTATTATTATTATTATTATTATTATTCTCGGTTGGGCCCCGACCTTCCTCGTCACTACTCCATCGAGGTTAGGCTTGGCACTTACTGAGTACCGCCGTGGTGTACTCATGCTACTCTTCTGCACACTTTTGTTGTGCAGATCCAGGTACATCAGAGCAGGCTCGTACTAGGTGATTCTGCAGCTTTCTGGGAGACTTCGAGGTATGATCTGCTACGTCCGCGGATCCGGAGGCTTCCCTTCTGTTCTAGTATTTCTAGTTGACATTTTTCCTCATTTCGTTGTTAGAAACTCTTTATACATAGAGCCCCAGTTGTATTTCTCTTTTAGTCTGTGTTACCGTGGGGTTCCGGATCTTGGTAGTGTTCTATTTATTGTATGACGGATGTATGTGCCAAGCGGCACGGATTACATACCTTTTTGTGTTATTTTTCGCCGTTTCTTATTTAAGTATTTTATAACTTGTATATTCCGCAACGTGTTAGGCTTACCTAGTCGTGGGGACTGGGTGCCATCACGACATGTTCACAATTGGTGAACTAGGGTCGTGACAAGTTGGTATCGGAGCTCTAGGTTCATAGGAGTCACGGGACACAGACCGGTTACTTAGAGTCTCGCTGATCGATACGGAGACGTCTGTATTTATCTACGAGGGGCTATGTAACCGTTTAGGAAACTCTTCATTTCTTTTGGATTCCTTGTCGTGCGACATTTTTGGCATCAAAAATCTAAACTATTGCTTTCTATTCTCTCACAGATGGTGAGGACACGAGCTACTCGCGATGATCAGGTACCCGCGCCCCCTGTTGCCGCCGTCAGAGGCCGGGGCCGAGGTAGAGGACGAGGACGCGCCCGAGGTGCAGCCACAGCACCCGCGCGCGCTGCCGCTGAGGTGCCACCGGTAGACCAGGTTGGAGCGCAAGCACCTGGTACACCGACTACAGCTGCTACTACTTCAGCACTACAGGAGACCCTGGCTCAGTTCATGAGTATGTATACCACTTTAGCCCAGGCAGGACTGCTTCCTCTTGTTGCAGCTACATCTCGGGCCGGGGGAGGGGCCCAGACTCCCGCAGCCGTTACACCAGAGCAGCGTGTGCCAGTGGGGCAGGTTCCAGATGTTTTGGTTATGCCTCCTGCTGCCCCAGCACAGTCCGGAGGTGGACCACCTGCCTCTGAGGACGAGCAGCGTAGATTGGAGAGGTTCAAGAAATATGACCCTCCAGTGTTTAGTGGTTTGGCTTCAGATGATGGATTGGGTTTTCTGGAGGAGTGTCATCGTATTCTTCGTACTATGGGGATTGTGGAGACCAGCGGGGTTTCCTTCACCGCTTTTCAGTTTCGTGGGGCCGCTTATGATTGGTGGCGCACGTATGAGTTGGATAGTCCAGAGGAGTCTGCTTCATTGACCTGGACGCAGATTTCAGATCTGTTTTTGAGGGAGTTTGTTCCACAGAGCCTTAGGGATTCTTGGCGCTCGGAGCTTGAGCGGTTGCGACAGGGCTCCATGTCAGTATCGGAGTATGCCATCAGTTTCACCCGTCTGGCCAGGCATGCACCCGCCTTGGTAGCCACGGTTCGGGAGAGAGTGCGGAGATTTATCGAGGGCCCGATTCCGCCGATTCGATCCCAGCATGGCCAGAGAGTCGGAGACAGATATACCTTATCAGCGGGCAGTTAGCATTGCCCGGAGGATCGAGAGTATGCTCCCTAGAGAGCGCGGAGAGAGAGAGGCCAAGAGGTCTCGCGAGTCGGGCCATTTCTCCGGTGCCCGCACTCCAGCAGCCGGTCGTTTTGGCAGGGGATATTCCGGCCGTCCAGTTCACTCAGCATTGCCCGCAGCCGGTGGTACTCCAGCTCCTCCAGCACCTCAGGAGCCTTACTATGCTCCCCGGTTTCCAGTGCGCCTCCTGCGCGGGGTACCTCCAGGGGTCAGACTAGTGGGGTTGAGGCCGGTCAGTCACAGCCACCGCGTCCTCTCACAGCTTGTTTTGAGTGCGGGGATACTCGCCACCTGGTTAGGGAGTGCCCCCAGGCGTAGGAGAGGAGCACCTCATCGCTCTTCACAGCATCAACGTGGTTCTCAGGGCCAGCATGCCATCATTCCAGCTCCAGCTGCCACTCCACCTGCCCAGCCAGCCAGGGGAGGGGATCAGGGCTAGGGGCCGCCCTCGAGAGAGGGGACAAGCCAGATTCTATGCTATTCCTGATCGCGCCGCAGCTGTTGCATCTGATTCTATTATCACTGGTATTATTCTGGTTAGTCACAGGGAGGCATCGGTTCTATTCGACCCTGGTTCCACTTTTTCATATGTGTCTTCTTACTTTGCTTCTCATCCGGGTGTGCCTCGGGATTCTTTGAGTGCCCCCATTTATGTTTCCACTCCGGTGGGTGATTCTTTGGCGTGGACCGCGTATATCGGTCGTGTTTGATTACTATTTGTGATTTTGAGACCAGAGCGGATCTATTGCTGGTTGGGATGGTCGATTTTGATATTATTCCTGGGCATGGACCGGTTGTCGCCCCATTATGCTATTCTTGATTGTCACGCCAAGACCGTGACGCCGGCTATGCCGGCATTCCACGTATCGAGTGGAGTGGTACTCTAGATCACACCCCTAGCCGTGTTATTTCTTTTCTCGGAGCTCGGCGTATGGTTGAGAAGGGGTGTGCCGCTTATCTAGCCTATGTGCGGGACGTCAGTATTGACACTCCCTCTATTGATTCTGTTCATGTGGTACGTGACTTTGCTGATGTATTTCCAGCTGATCTTCCGGGCATGCCGCCCGACAGAGATATTGACTTTGCTATTGACTTGTTGCCGGGCACTCAGCCCATTTCTATTTCACCGTACCGTATGGCTCCTCCTGAGCTGAAGGAGTTGAAGGATCAGTTACAGGAGTTATTGGTCAAGGGTTTTATTCGACCCAGTGTTTCGCCTTGGGGTGCTCCTGTATTGTTTGTGAAGAAAAAGGACGGTTCTATGCGTATGTGTATTGACTATCGTCGGCTGAATAAGGTTACAGTGAAGAACCGGTATCCTTTGCCCCGTATTGATGATTTATTTGACCAGTTACAGGGCGCACATGTGTTTTCTAAGATTGATTTGCGCTCCGGGTATCACCAGCTGAAGATTCGGGAGCCAGATATCCCGAAGACTGCCTTCAGGACCCGGTATGGTCACTATGAGTTCCTCGTGATGTCTTTTGGGTTGACTAATGCCCCAGCAGCATTTATGCATTTGATGCACAGTGTGTTCAGGCCTTATCTGGACTCGTTCGTGATTGTCTTCATTGATGATATTCTAGTATATTCTCGGAGCCGGGAAGAGCACGAGCAACATTTGAGGATAGTGCTTCAGATCCTGAGGGAGAAGCAGCTTTATGCCAAGTTCTCTAAATGTGAATTTTGGTTGAGTTCAGTGGCATTTTTGGGCCACGTGGTGTCGAGCGATGGTATTCGAGTAGATCCGAGGAAGGTGGAGGCCGTGCAGAGTTGGCACAGACCCTCCTCCGCTACTGAGATTCGTAGTTTCCTTGGTTTGGCGGGCTACTACCGTCGTTTCGTAGAGGGGTTCTCTTCGATTGCAGCACCTATGACTAGATTGACCCAAAAGGGTGCCCCTTTTCGGTGGACAGACGAGTGTGAGGCGAGCTTTCAGAAGCTCAAGACAGCTTTGACTTCGGCCCCTATATTGATGTTGCCTACAGGTACGGGGTCCTATACCGTATATTGTGATGCCTCACGAGTTGGACTCGGTGCGGTATTGATGCAGGACGGTAGGGTGATTGCCTACGCGTCGAGACAGCTGAAGGTGCATGAGAAGAATTACCCTGTTCATGATTTGGAGCTAGCCGCCATTGTTCACGCCTTGAAAATTTGGCGTCATTATTTATATGGGGTTCCTTGTGAGATCTACACTGATCACCGGAGCTTGCAGCACTTGCTTAAGCAGAAGGACCTGAATATGCGTCAGAGGAGATGGTTGGAACTATTGAAGGACTATGATATTACTATTCTCTATCATCCGGGCAAGGCTAATGTGGTTGCTGATGCCTTGAGTCGTCGGGCAGAGAGTTTGGGGAGTTTGGCATATCTACCAGCTTCGGAGAGGCCTATGGCGATGGATGTTCGGGCTTTGGCCAGGCAGTTGGTTAGATTGGATCTTTCGGAGCCCAGCCGGGTTCTAGCTTGTGTGGTTTCTCGGTCTTCTCTATTTGACCGCATCAGGGAGCGTCAGTTCGACGACCCTCATTTGCTTGTCCTTCGGGATAGAGTTCGGCGTGGTGATGCTCGAGATGTTACCATCGGGGATGATGGAAGTTATGAGGATGCAGGGGCGTATCTGTGTGCCCAATGTAGATGATCTTCGAGAGCTGATTCTAGCAGAGGCCCATAGTTCGCGGTATTCCATCCATCCGGGTGCCGCGAAGATGTATCAGGACTTGAAACAGCATTACTGGTGGAGGCGGATGAAGAGGGATATAGTTGATTATGTTTCTAAATGCCTCAATTGCCAGCAGGTGAAGTATGAGCATCAGCGTCCGGGTGGATTGATGCAGCGGATTGAGATTCCAGAGTGGAAATGGGAGCGCATCACCACGGACTTTGTATCTGGGCTTCCACGGACTATTAGGAAGTTTGATTCTATTTGGGTTATTGTGGATCGGCCTGACCAAGTCCGCCCATTTTATACCGGTGAGCACTACTTATTCATCGGAGCGACCGGCGGAGATCTATATCAAGGAGATAGTTCGGCTGCATGGTATTCCAGTTTCCATCATTTCAGATAGAGGCACTCAGTTCACTTCACGGTTCTGGAGAGCTGTACAGCAGGAGTTAGGTACTCGGGTGGAGCTGAGCACAGCATTTCACCCCCAGACTGATGGGCAGTCCGAGCGCACTATTCAGATTTTGGAGGATATGCTCCGTGCGTGCGTGATTGAGTTTGGAGGTTCATGGGATCACTTCTTGCCACTGGCGGAGTTTGCTTATAACAACAGCTACCAGTCTAGTATTCAAATGGCACCGTACGAGGCCCTATATGGTAGGAGGTGCAGGTCTCCCGTGGGTTGGTTTGAGCCGGCGAGGCCAGGTTACTAGGTACTGATATGGTTCAGGAGGCTATGGACAAGGTCAGGGTGATTCAAGACAGACTTTGTGCAGCCCAGTCTAGACAAAAGAGTTATGCAGATAAGAAGGTCCGCGATGTGGCTTTTATGGCGGGCGAGCGGGTTCTTCTTTGGGTCTCGCCCATGAAAGGCATTATGAGGTTTGGGAAGAAGGGGAAGCTGAGTCCTAGATTTGTTGGCCCTTTTGAGATTTTGAGGCGTGTTGGGGAGGTTGCTTATGAGTTGGCCTTACCTCCCAGCCTAGCCGGAGTTCACTCCGTATTTCATGTCTCCATGCTCCGAAGATACCATGGTGACCCGTCGCACGTGTTGGATTTCACATCTGTTCAGCTAGACAAGGATCTTTCTTATGTTGAGGAGCCAGTAGCCATTCTAGACAGGCAAGTCAGAAAGCTAAGGTCAAAGTATTAAACAGTGGCACATTTACGTTTTTTACGCTATGTATGTGCGATGTAAAAAGGAGGTGTGACAATGCGCAGCCAGTACCCTCATCTTTTCACTACTCCAGGTATGTTTTCATGCTCGTTCGAGGACGAACGAATCTTTAAGTGTGGGAAGATGTAACGACCCGACCGGTCGTTTTAGAAAATTATGCCCCTATCCCTAATTTAACTGTTCCCCAAAGCTCATTTCTGCTATTGTGGGTTGCCGGGAGAGTCGGTTCCGAAAATTTGAGCATTTTGGGACACTTAGTCCCCAAATAAGAGCTTTGAAACTAGAAAATGGTCCATAGCCGGAACAGTGTTAAGACGATCTCGGAACGGAAATCCGATGGTTCCATTAGCTCCGTTAGGTGATTTCGGGGTTAGGAGCGCGTTCGGAAGGTATTTTGGAGGTCCGTAGCTCAATTAGGCTTGAAATGCCGAAGGTTGAAATTTTGGCGAATCCGATCGATAGGTGAGATTTTGATCCGGGGTCGGAATGGAATTCCGACAATTTCTGTAGCTTCGTTATGTGATTTTGGATATGTCCGCAAATTTTCAGGTCATTCGGACGTCGTTTGGTCGGGTTTTTGATCAAATATGCAATTCGGAAAGTTTTAAGAAACTTAGGCTTGAATCGATGTGATTTATGGGTTTTGATGTTGTTAGACATGTTTTTATGATTGGAATAAGTTCGTATCGTGTGTTGGAGTATGTTGGTGGTTTTCGTTGGGGTCCCGGAGGCCTCGGGATGAATTCGGACCATCATCCGGCACTTTGGGGCATGAAAATCTGCAGAAAAACTGCAGATCACTGGGCAAGATTTAAGCCATCGCGTTCGCGAGGGCCTTGTTCGCGTTCGCGTAGGCTGGGTGCTGCAGAGCATCGCGTTCGCGTCCAAGGCGTCGCGTTCGCGTAGTGGAAGGAGGGGAGGCACCGCGTTCGCGATCCCTGTGTCGCGTTCGCGAAGAGCAAGGCGGGTTGGATGGGAAATAAGGTCATCGCGAACGCGTGGACTAGCGCCGCGTTCGCGAAGGTTTAGCCGGCTGTGCATCGCGGACGCGAGTGGCGTCACGCGAACGCGAAGGGTAAATGGGTTAGAGCATCGCGAACGCGTGACGGGCCACGCGAACGCGATGAAGGAAAATGTCTGGCAGTGAGCTTAAGTTCAGAACATAACACCCGCGACCCCCATACACAAAAACGCCATTTTTGAGCTCCAAGAGAGGTTTTTGAAAGGGAAAACGTTGGGATATCATCGGGAAATCATCGGGGGTAAGTTTCTTGACCTTAATTCGTTGGTTTATCATGAAATCCGTGATTATTTCACCTGAAATTGGAAGATTAAAGGTGGGTTTGAGCCCTAGGCCTAAATGTTAGAAAATCTTTGATTTGAATGGGCAAACGGAGTCCGATTTCGATAAATTTTATATGCACGGACTCGTATTGAGATAAGGAAAACGAATATATAATTTTTGTGATTTTTCGATAAGCGTACCGAAAGTCGGGTTTTGGCAACTTGTGGGTTTTGGTGTATTTTGAGTTAATTTGATTGGGTAATGCCCAATTGGCCTATTTTGATGTGATTCTATTGATTTTTATCGGATACTACACTTGTGGAGGCCGACATTCGCGGCAAGAGGGTTATTTCTTAGCGGTTTTGTACCGGAATTGAGGTAAGTGGCTTGTCTAACCTCGTGTGGGGGAATTTTCACCCCTAGGATATTATGTGATAGTTTTAATGCCTTGTACGCGAGGTGACGGGCGTGTACATGCGCTGGTTGTTGAACACGTATTTATTAAAAATGTTCGATGAGCGGTATTTCTGTCTTTGGCTGTTAATTTGATGTTTTACCGGTAGTGGATAGAAAAACATGATTAGGTAGCCCTTAACTATTTAGTTGCCTAATTGCCTTATTTGAACTCCTTGATAATTATTGGCACTATTTTTCGGTGAAGTTATAGTTAAGCATAATTTATTCTCTCTGTGTATTCCTTTATTTGCTGTGCTTGTGGACTGCGGGTTCGATTCCCGGAGACCCAGGGCTGTGGGTTCGATTCCCGGAGACCCGGAGTGATATTGGTAGGGACTACGGGTTCGATTCCCGAGATCCTGAGATTTATTGAAATGTGGACTACGGGTTCGATTCCCGAGATCCTGAGATTTATTGAAATGTGGACTACGGGTTCGATTCCCGAGATCCTGAGATTTATTGAAATGTGGACTACGGGTTCGATTCCCGAGATCCCGAGATTTATTGAAATGTGGACTACGGGTTCGATTCCCGAGATCCTGAGATTTATTGATTATTGGTAAGGACTGCGGGTTCGATTCCCGGAGATCCTGAGCTATTGAGATACTATTGAGACATGGGCTGCGGGTTCGATTCCCGGAGACCCAGAGGTACTGAGAATGGGACTGTGGGTTCAATTCCCACAGATCCTGGATTTGTTTATTTGAGTTGGTTATTTGTTGTTAGCTTAATTGTAAACATCGTAATGTTGTTACTTCGGAAATTATTGTTATTATCTGTTAAACTGTTTATTTTGTTATCATCATATTGTTATTGTTTCTCAGTAGGGTCCCGACCTTCCTCGTCACTACTCCATCGAGGTTAGGCTTGGCACTTACTGAGTACCGCCGTGGTGTACTCATGCTACTCTTCTGCACACTTTTGTTGTGCAGATCCAGGTACATCAGAGCATGCTCGTACTAGGTGATTCTGCAGCTTTCTGGGAGACTTCGAGGTATGATCTGCTACGTCCGCGGATCCGGAGGCTTCCCTTCTGTTCTAGTATTTCTAGTTGACATTTTTCCTCATTTCGTTGTTAGAAACTCTTTATACATAGAGCCCCAGTTGTATTTCTCTTTTAGTCTGTGTTACCGTGGGGTTCCGGATCTTGGTAGTGTTCTATTTATTGTATGACGGATGTATGTGCCAAGCGGCACGGATTACATACCTTTTTGTGTTATTTTTCGCCGTTTCTTATTTAAGTATTTTATAACTTGTATATTCCGCAACGTGTTAGGCTTACCTAGTCGTGGGGACTGGGTGCCATCACGACATGTTCACAATTGGTGAACTAGGGTCGTGACAAGTTGGTATCAGAGCTCTAGGTTCATAGGAGTTATGTGCATTGCATTGCATCTGTAGTTGTTGAATTACTCTGTGGTAGCTGTATTGTATTGTTGTTGCTAGTTCGTAGGAGATTCGGACCGTAGTGTAGCTTCATATTGTGGTATTTTGTGGATTTCTTACTGTCAGCTACATGTATATATTTGTTACTCACTGAGTACTTAGTACTCACCCCTACTCCCTGCACCTTTTGTGTGCAGACTCAGGTACACAGGAGCAGTAGACGGACATCTCCACCGTTTACATTGTCACATCGAGTTGCTGAGGTAGCTGCCTACGTTCGCAGAGCCTAGCTTCTCCTCTCATTCCAGTTGTTATTGTATATTTTGTATTCAGACTCGAGTACTTCTATATCGTACTCTCTATTTCCTATTGGGTTTTGTTAGAGGCTCTAGACTTGTGACTCCGGATCTTTGGGAGTGTCAGCACTTTCGTTCAGTATTATTATTATTGGAGTTCTTAAACTCATATATTCTTCTTGGGTTGTCCATTTGGGGACCGGTATTGTGTTATAATTAAATTGTTGGTCTGGCTGGCCTAGCTTGATTGTTGGGCGCCATCACGACCGGATTTGGGTCGTGACAAGTTGGTATCGGAGCTCTAGGTTATTAGGACTCGCGAGTCATGAGCCGGTTTAGTAGGCTTTCGCAGATCGGTACGTAGACGTCCGTATCTATCTTCGAAGGGCTACAGAAACTTTAGGAAAAACCTCATTTTCTTGAATTCATATCGTGCGATTTGTGTTACCATGAAATTAAATCTTTCCATATTCTATTCTCTCGCAGATGGCGAGAACACGAGCTAGGTTCCAGCTGCAGACGCTCCGGTAGCTCAGATTCAGGCACCGGCAGTTCCCATTGTGATACCAGGTCTTTAGGAGACTTTGGCTCAGATTCTATCAGTATGCACTGGCTTGGCTCAGGTAGTTGCAGCCTCTACCGCAGCGTCTTCTTCACAGGCAGGGGGAGGGAATCAGACCCCCATGGCTCGCACACCCGAGACAGTAGTACAGGGTATTCAAGAACCTGGGGCATCTCCAGTTCAGCCAGTTGTACCCGTTGCAACTCATGTGGTTCCAGTTATGCCCGACGATGAGCAGCGTCTTTTGGAGAGGTTTGAGAGGCTACAGCCTCCGGCATTCAGTGGTGTTGAGGGTGATGACGCCCAGGGTTTTCTTGATAAATGTTAGCGTATGCTTCGCACCGCGGGTTTTCTGGAGTCCAATGGTGTTTCTTTCACCACGTTTCGGTTCACAGGTGCAGCATTTCAGTGGTGGGAGGATTTTGAGAGGCGTAGGCCCGCCGGGGCAGCGCCCCTCACTTGGCAGCAGTTCTCCACGGTATTTTTGGAGAAGTACGTGCCCCAGTCCCAGAGAGAGGAGCTACGACGTCAGTTTGAGTGGCTGAAGCAGGGAGATATGACGGTTACTCAGTATGAGATGAGATTCACACAGCTGGCCCGTCATGTCATGTGGATGGTTCCTACGGACAGAGAGAGGATTCAAAGATTTATCGATGGCCTTATTTATCCCATCCGCATATTGATGACCAGGGAAAGAGCTTCGGCAGTTACCTTTGAGGAGGTGGTTGATGCTGCCCGTCACATTGAGACAGATAGCCGCAGAGAGCGGGAAGAGAGAGAGGCTAAGAGGCCTCGTGGTACTGGCAGCTACATATGGTGCTCCGTCTAGGGCCAACCTCAGCATAGCAGGTGTCGTTCTTTCAGGTCTCATCAGTCTGGACGTGCAGAGTCCAGTGGGGTTTTATCAGATCGTGGTCGTCAGGGCCATCAGGGTTATCAGGGTCAGCAGAGCCATCAGCAGAGTCAGCCTGCACTGAGTGCTCTTCCAGCTCGCAGCTCGCTCCTGTTTCCTAAGCACAGGATTCATCGGTAGCGAGGGGTCCTCGGCAGCCCCTTCTTCCATCTTCGGGCCGTTGTTTTGAGTGCGGTGATTTGGGCCATATCGGGAGAGAGTGTCCTCAGTGGCTCGCGTAAGCGGTCACGGCCGGAGGGATCAACCTTCGTCTTCTACTCCTCGTTTCTTCGGCGCCGACACGGCCGCCTAGGACTCGGTGGCCGTGTATCCGCAGGTCGCCCCGCAGGCGAGGATCGTACCGGCGGAGGCCGTGCTCGTTTCTATGCTCTTCCGGACAGCGAAGGATGCTAGCGCTTCGTACGCGGTTATTTCGTGTATTATCTCGGTCCGCCGCGTGGACGCTTCCGTCTTATTTGATCCCGGATCCACCTATTCTTATGTCTCTACTTACTTTGCACATCATTTGGGTATGACCCATGGTATCCTTGCTTTGCCCGTACATGTGTCTACCCCAGTGGGGGATACCGTTGTTGTGGATCAGGTATATCGATCCTGTATTATTACTATTGGGGGTCCGGAGACCCGAGTTGATTTATTACTACCGGGCATGGTAGATTTCGATGTTATTCTAGGCATGGATTGGCTATCTCCTTACCATGCGATTCTGGACTGTCATGCCAAGACAGTCACATTAGCTATTCCAGGTAATCCGAGGATCGAGTGGCGTGGCTTGACTGATTATGTGTCCGACAGGGTGATTTCTTATATAAAGGCTCAACGAATGATTGGCAAGGGTTGTTTATCTTATTTGGCCTTCATTAGAAATGTTGAGGCCGAGACACCCAGCCTTGATTCGGTCCCCATTGTGAGGGAGTTTCCGGATGTATTTCCAGCAGACCTACCAGGCATGCCGCCTGACAGAGATATTGATTTTGGTATTGACTTGGTGCCGGGCACTCAGCCCATTTCTATTCCTCCTTATCGCATGGCACCAGCAGAGTTAAAAGAATTGAAAGAACAACTTCAGGAACTCTTAGATAAGGGTTTCATTCGTCCAAGTGTGTCACCTTGGGGTGCACCGGTGTTGTTCGTGAAGAAGAAAGATGGCACAATGAGAATGTGCATTGATTACAGGCAGCTGAACAAGGTAACAGTGAAGAATAAATACCCATTGCCTTGTATTGAGGACCTATTTGATCAGCTCCAGGGAGCTAGTGTATTCTCTAAGATTGATCTTCGATCGGGCTATCATCAGTTGAAGATCAGGGACTCGGATATTATGAAGACAGCGTTCAGGACGCGATATGGGCACTACGAGTTCCTGGTGATGTCTTTTGGGTTGACTAATGCCCCAACAGCATTTATGCACTTGATGAATAGTGTGTTTCGGCCGTACCTTGATTCTTTTGTGATTGTGTTTATTGATGATATCTTGGTATATTCACGCAGCCAGGAGGAGCATGCACAGCATTTGAGAGTGGCATTGCAGAGGTTGAGAGAAGAGAAGCTTTATGCAAAATTCACTAAGTGTGAGTTCTGGCTTGATACTGTGGGTTTTCTGGGACATGTAGTGTCCAGTGATGGTATTCGGGTTGATCCACAGAAGGTTGAGGCAGTGCAGAATTGGCCCAGACCTTCCTCAGCTACAGAGATTCGGAGTTTTCTCGGCTTGGCATGCTATTATCGTCGGTTTGTTCAGGGTTTCTCATCTATTGCTTCACCGTTGACTAAGTTGACACAGAAGAATGCTCCATTTGTGTGGTCTGATGAATGTGAGGAGAGCTTTTAGAAGCTCAAGGAGGCTTTGACCACCGCTCCAGTACTTGTGTTACCATCAGCTTCAGGGTCATATACGGTGTATTGTGATGCTTCAAGAGTTGGACTCGGTTGTGTGTTGATGCAGGAGGGTAGAGTTATTGCATATGCTTCTCGTCAGCTAAAGCCCCACGAGAAGAACTACCCCGTTCATGATTTGGAGTTAGCTGCTATTGTTCATGCCTTGAAGATTTGGAGGCATTACCTATATGGTGTATCTTGTGATGTATATATAGACCACCGCAACCTTCAGCATTTGTTTAAGCAGAAAGATCTAAATTTGAGGCAGCGGAGATGGCTTGAATTGCTTAAAGACTATGATATTACTATCTTGTACTATCCCGGGAAAGCCAATGTAGTGGCTGATGCATTGAGCCGGAAGGCTATTAGTATGGGCAGTTTGGCGTATATTCCAGTTGGGGAGAGACCCCTAGCAGCTGATGTTCAGGCGTTAGCTAATCAGATGGTAAGGCTGGATATTTCTGAGCCCAGTCGGGTGATGGCTTGTGTAGTAGCTCGTTCTTCTTTATATGATCGTATTCGAGAGCGCCAGTATGATGACCCACACTTACTTGTCCTTAAGGACAGAGTTCAGCATGATGATGCTAGAGATGTCACTATTGATAGTGAGGGTGTATTGCGGATGCAGGGCCGGATATGCGTGCCCAATGTTGAAGGCCTTCGTGAGTTGATATTGGAAGAGGCCCATAGCTCGCGGTATTCTATTCATCCAGGAGCCGCGAAGATGTATCAGGATTTGAAGCAGCATTACCTGGTGGAGAAAGATGAAGAAAGATATTGTGAGCCATGTGGCTCGGTGTCTAAACTGTCAGCAGGTCAAGTACGAGCATCAGAGACCTGGTGGTGTATTCCAACGTATTGATATTCCGGAGTGGAAGTGGGAAAGAATAACTATGGACTTTGTTAGTGGACTCCCTCGAACAGCGAGGAAGTTTGATTCAGTTTGGGTGGTGGTGGATAGGTTGACCAAGTCAGCTCACTTCATCCCAGTGTGTACTACTTATACCTCAGAGCGGTTGGCAGATATTCATCCGTGAGATAGTGAGATTGCATGGAGTTCCCATTTCTATTATATCAGACAGAGGTACCCAGTTCACATCTCAGTTCTGGAGGACATTTCAGCGAGAGTTGGGTTCACATGTAGAGTTGAGCACAGCATTTCATCCACAGACGGATGGGCAGTCTGAGCGTACTATTCAGATATTGGAGGACATGTTGCGTGCTTGTGTCATTGATTTTGGTGGTTCATGGGCTGATTATTTGCCTTTGGCGGAGTTTGCTTACAATAATAGCTATCGGTCCAGCATTCAGATGGCACCGTATGAAGCTTTATATGGGAGGCGGTGTAGATCTCCAGTTGGTTGGTTCGAGCCCGGCGAGGCTAGGTTGTTGGGGACAGAGTTAGTCCAAGATGCCTTAGACAAGGTAAAGGTGATTCGGGAGAGACTTCGCACAGCTCAGTCGCGTCAGAAGAGTTATGCAGACCGGAAGGTCCGAGATGTGTCTTATTCAGTAGGTGAGAAGGTGTTGCTGAAAGTTTCGCCTATGAAGGGTGTTATGAGGTTTGGAAAGAAAGGGAAGTTGAGCCCAAGGTTTATTGGACCTTTTGAGGTGCTTAGGAAAGTTGGGGAGGTGGCTTATATGCTTGCTTTGCCACCCGGTTTGTCGGGAGTTCACCCGGTGTTCCATGTATCTATGCTCCGGAAGTATGTCGGAGACCCGTCTCATGTGTTGGACTTCAGCACGATACAGCTAGATGAGGATTTGACTTATGATGTGGAACCAGTAGCCATTTTGGGTCGACAGGTTCGTAAGCCGAGATCTAAGGACATAGCTTCAGTAAAAGTGCAGTGGAGAGGTTGTCCCGTGGAGGAAGCAACTTGGGAGACAGAGCAGGAGATGCGAAGTAGATATCCACACTTGTTTGATGCTCCAGGTATGTTTCTTAACCCGCTCGCGGACGAGCGTTTGTTTAAGTTGGGGAGAATGTAACGACCCGGCCTATCGTTACGGGAATTACCACCCCGTTATCTTGCATTTACATATATTATGCTTTTAAAAACAGTATTAGAGTATATCGGGTGAGTTAGAAGTGATTTGGATTGAAAATGAAACAAATAGCATGTTTGAAGAAAGCTTGAATATGAAAAGTCAACCAAGAGTTAACTATTGGGTTAGAGTGCTCGGAATCGGATTCTGATAATTCGACTAGTTCCGGGGGATCATTTATGACTTAGGAGAACAATCGGAATTGAATTCGGAGGTCCGGTGTAGTTTTAAGCTTGAATCGGCGAATGTTGAATTTTGGCGAAAACCGGATGGTAGGTGATATTTTGATCCGGGGGTCGGAATGGAATTCCGACAATTTCTGTAGCTTCGTTATGTGAATTTGGATATGTCTGCAAATTTTCAGGTCATTCGGACATCGGTTGATCGGGTTTTGGATTGAATGTTAGTTTTGAAAATTTTGAAGAAACTTAGGCTTGAATCCGTGGTTAATTGGTGATTTTGATGTTTAGTATGGTGTTTTTATGATTGGAACAAGTCCGTATCATGTTTTGGGGTATGTTGGTGGTTTTCGTTGGGGTCCCGGGGCCTCGGGATGGATTCGGACCATCAACCGGGCAATTAGAACTTGGAAAAATTCTGCAGAAAACTGCAGGTTCTGCCCAGGTCCTTAAGCCTTCGCGTTCGCGTGGCCAGTGTCGCGTTCGCGAAGGCCAAGGCTCTTTGTGCATCGCGTTCGCGGGAGAAGACGTCGCGTTCGCGTAGGTCTGGGGTGTTAAGCATCGCGAACGCGTTGCTTGGGTCGCGTTCGCGTAGGGTCGTGATGTTGTGCTTCGCGTTCGCGGGAGGTCCATCGCGAACGCGTGGAAGAAATCCGGGTGGCTGGGAGTTTGAACATCGCGAACGCGTGGCCAGCGTCGCGTTCGCGAAGGGTAAGGCAAGGCTATTCATCGCGAACGCGTAGAGGGTCACGCGAACGCGATGAACAATGGGGTCTGGCAGTGAATAAAGATCCAGAAACAGAGAGTTACGGGTTTACACCCCCAAAACTCAAATTTGAGCCCTAGAGAGAAGAAAACTCGAGGAAATCACTGAGAAGTCATCGGGTATTGTCGGAGGTAAGATTCTTGACTCAAAAACATCAATTTACGGTAGTATTAACATCAATCTTCATGAAATTGAGTTGAAATCTTGAAGAAATGTGGCCTAAGTATTAAAAACGGGATTTTTGGATTTGGAAGGTCATTTGAACTCCGATTTCGATAAATTTTATATGCACGGACTCGTGGCGAGATAAGGATCGCGTTGGTGCTAATTTCGGAATTTTCCGAGCAGTGGGGCCCGGGGTCGGGTTTTACCAACTTAGTGTAATTTTGCGAATTTCATATAAATTGAAGTGGGTTATGATTCTTTGACCCGTATTTGATATAATTATTGTTATTTGACTAGATTCTACACACGAGGCAACGAAATTCAAAGGAAAAGGCATCGCGGACGATTCTACGACCGGCTAGAGGTGAGTAGTTTGTGTATATTGTAGCCTGAGGGTTCGAAACCCCGGCTTAGCACATCGTGACGCTAATAGGGCGTGGCTCGCACACCGTGGCAGGTGCGGGATTGATTGTGATTGGGGATTGAGACTTGGTCCATCCCGAGAATGAATAATATGTTATTAGTGTTGGAAATACACTGTATTTGATATATTTGTGGGCTGTGAGCCTTGTTTGGGGCCTTGTGCCGATCTGTAGCGTCCTTAGAGGACAATATTTATGTGATAGCTAAAGATTGCTTAAATCACTCATCTCAGTCCTGGGAATTGTAATCACACTTTTGAAATGCTAAGTCACCGGCTTTTACAAACTTAATAAAGTTAAAGTATTTTTCATAAATTATGAATTTAGAACTGGAAATAAGGAAAATGAATTGTTTTGTGACTTAATTGCTTATTGTGGACTGAGTATGGGATCGGGCTGCACGCCGCAGTGGTTGATATGAGGATCGGGCTGCACGCCGCAGCAGTATTGCGCTTGGGCTGCAGGAGCCCCTCCGGAGTCTGTACACACCCCCAGTGAGCGCCGTCGACGTTAAATTGGATCGGGCTACACGCCGTAGCGGTTATGTGCATTGTATTGCATCTGTATTTGTTTAATTACTCTATGGTAGCTGTATTGTATTATTGTTGCTAGTTCGTAGGAGATTCGGACCGTAGTGTAGCTTCATATTGTGGTATTTTGTGGATTTCTTACTGTCAGCTACATGTATATATTTGTTACTCACTGAGTACTTAGTACTCACCCCTACTCCCTGCACCTTTTGTGTGCAGACTCAGGTACACAGGAGCAGTAGACGGACATCTCCAGCGTTTACATTGTCACATCGAGTTGCTGAGGTAGCTGCCTACGTTCGCAGAGCCTAGCTTCTCCTCTCATTCCAGTTGTTCGTTTATATTTTGTATTCAGACTTGAGTACTTCTATATCGTACTCTCTATTTCCTGTTGGTTTTGTTAGAGGCTCTAGACTTGTGACTCCGGATCTTTGGGAGTGTCAGTACTTTTGTTCAGTATTATTATTATTGGAGTTCTTAAACTCATATATTCTTCTTGGGTTGTCCATTTGGGGACTGGTATTGTGTTATAATTAAATTGTTGGTCTGGCCGGCCTAGCTTGATTGTTGGGCGCCATCACGACCGGATTTGGGTCGTGACAGAAGTCTATTCTTGAAGTTGAATCCTAACAACAACAATTACCTATTTTATTTATTACAGTTTGGTACTTATTTTCAGATTCAAAATGCCTTCCAGCCCTTGCTGGAAGGTTCTAGGCGGATCTTTTGGCTTCTATTAGGGGCCTATTACTATAGTACCCTCACCTGCTAAGGTTTTTAACAATTAAGCCTTTGTATTGGGCTTATTTTACTCTTTGTTTTGTGCATTATTGCAGAAATATTAGGCCTGAATGTCTAATTTATCCCTATAGGCTCTATTAAATCTATAATTATGCCATTTTCATTCCTTTTTATACCCCTGTTATTATCTAATTATTACCCGACCTATCCAAGGTCTGGGTATTCAGCTTTTTTGTATTATTTAACTGCTTGCCACTTATTATAAGTCATTTAAGACTTAGCCAGATTTAAACCTTGATTCTTTCAATTTTAACCTCTTTTAAGAGGTAACCTTTTGTTATTACTTATTAAGTTGACTTGCAGGACTAGCCTACTTATTACTTAGAGTTGAACACTTTTCAGAATTAGCCAGTCTAATGTTTGGACTTAGCCTTGCAAAATTAGTCATTCTTATTATTCAGAATAGCCATTTAGACTTAAGCTCAATATAACAGAGTTGTCCAGTTTCAGAATTACCCATTCTTTGAATCATTTCAATTGTAGCCATTTTTTAGATCATTTTTCAATTTTAACCAATTAGAGTACTTTCAGCATTAGCCATTTATCTAATCAACTATCTATTACAGCTATAACCAATACCCTAAAGCACAATAGGACTAATTATAGTCTAAAATATGAATTCATCACAAATACAGCCTACTTATGTCAATTTGCACACATAGCCACAATCAGAAATCATTTATTATTTAATCAAAATTCAGGGAGAAATTGAATATTGGTTGAATTTCAATTAAACAACTTATAACTTAGATTCAAGCATAGCTAACAAATCTAACATAAGAAAACATACCCAGAATATATTCATGCTCAGACTTATAAGAAATCCTAAAAGGCTCAAATATACCACTCGATTATAGTAGACAGGATTGACAACAGGCTAGTGATAGCAATTTTATTAGACTTAGAAAATCAGAAGATGAGCTAGTAAAAACAAGTTATAACAGGAAACATATAAGAGGTAAAAATAATCAAAAGATAGAAGACGAAGAGATTCTAACATCTAGTCATGCAAACATACTAATTACGACTAATCAAAGAAATAAAATAATCACAGAAATCATGCTAATCAATCAAAAATAGAAAAAACAAAGGATCGGGACTTATCTCGCAGGAACGGTCTCCTGAGCTTCCTCATTCTTTCTTTCTTTTCTTTTTTCCTTTTCTTGTTTCTTTTTCTTTTCTTGTTTCTTATTTAGGCTTGAAATGCCGAAGTTCAAATTTTTGAAGTTCCGGTCCGATATTGAGTTTCTGATCCGAGGGTCAGAATTGAATTACGGAAGTTTCTGTAGCTCCGTTATGTCATTTTGGACTTGTCTGGAAAATTTGGCGTCATTCTGAGTTGAATTGATAAGGTTTCGGCATGAGTTTCGTTATTTGAACATTTGAAAGTTCATAAGCTTGATTTAAGGTTTGATTCGTTGTTTTGATGTTGGTGTTATATGATTTGAAGCTTCAACCGAGTTTGTGTTAGGTTATATGACTTTTGTGTGTGATTGGACGGGGTCCCCCGGGCCTCGGGTGTGTTTCGGATGGGCTACAGATCCTTTTCTTCTATTTTTGGACTGATGTTATCTGGCAGCTGGTTTCCTTTTACGCGATCGCGTCTTCTCCTTTGCGATCGCGTAGAGTAAGTTGGAAGGGGTTGTAATTCTGTTCTACGCGATCGCATCATCAGGTTCGCGATCGCGATGGTCTGTGCATTTCTTCATCGCGATCGCACTTCAGTGGCCGCGTTCGCATTGGATAAATTTTTCCTTGTACACGATCGCATCTTCATCTTTGCGATCATGAAGAGTAACTTGAGCAGAAAATTTCCCTCTACTACGCGATCGCATATGGACTTCCACGATCGCGTAGCACATTTTTTTCAACAACGCAATTTTTTTCTCAACGCGATCGCATCAGTTTGTCCGTGACCGCTTAGCTTCGCAAATCCGGGCAGAATATATTTTCTTCAAAACGAGGATTATGCCATTTTTTTCATGTTTTTGACTTGGGAGATCGATCTTTTGTGATTTTTGGGATTTCAACTGGGCAACTTGGGTAAGTGTTTTTCACTTAACTTAGACTAATTTCAATGAATCTCCTCTTAATTTCATCCTTTAATTTCAATTTTGAGTGTGAAAATGGGCAGAACTTCGTAGACCGAATTGTTGAATTTTGAGGGGTGTTTCACCTCCGATTTGAGATATTTTTATATAGTTAGACTCGTGAGAGTGCGAGGGCTCTAAAAATGTTAAATTCAACCGGTTCCAAGACGTTGGCCCGAGGGGTGTTTTGGTCATTTTGCCTAATTTTGCGCTTTAGCTTTGAATTTAATTATGGAATCAGTTGCTCGAGATATTAATTACAATGTGTGATTTAATTGAATGGATTTGGGCCATTTGGAATCACGTAATCATGGCAAGAACGTGGTTGTTAGTTGATTTTAGCCGGTTTGGAGGTAAGTATCTTGCCTAACCTTGTGTGGGGGACTTCCCCTTAGGATTGAGTCTTCTCTGTTGATTGTAGTCCGTGTACGCGAGGTGACGAGTGTGTGCTCGGATTTGATTATGGTAAATTGTCTCTTTTAGGCTCTTAGACTTGTGAAATTTACATAGTAGAAAGATAATATTGATACGATTGAGTCCCATGTTATTAGTTTCACCTCTACATGTCTTGTTGATATTTGTTGCTCTTCTTGATTTATTTCTGCTATTAAATGGGCCTTTACGTGAATTAACTAAAGAAGAGTACCCTTCTACATTCATAGTGCCCGCCCTAACCACTCGCATTTATTTGGAAATCATAAATATTATATCACGTATTAATAATCGGTCTTAATTGGAAGGAAGATAGATATATCATAATTAATTGATATTTCTTAAATGTAAATTATTCGATTCATGTTAACTTCCTTACTAATACATTCTCCTTGATTGTAAGTTTATCTGTAACCTTGTGCAATTGTATTATATGTCCAACTGTTGAGGTATTAGTGTAGTTGTTATGTGTTGTTATGTCTCGATTGTCATTGAGGTTATTTTGTTTTTCCTTGGTGTTCTGCGACTTTACTAGTATTTGTTGAATCCCTTGCCGGGACATTATTCTTCCTTGCTGGGATGCTATCATTACTGTGTGGCTATTGGTACTATGATGCATGAGGTCTCTGTCGTGCGGTTATTGTTGGGGATTTACACGAGGTATTTGTCGTGTTGTTGTTGCTATTGATGTTTTGCACATGCGGCGTAATAAGGCAGGATATGTTATATAGTTGTACGTGGGTTGCGCATGTGGCGGAATAAGGTGGGAATATTGTGATGAACGTGTGGAAAAATAAGGAGGTGTTGCTATGTTATTATTGATTTCACACGTGGTGAAATAAGAAGGGCTATGTCAGGGTCTTATTATGAAGGACTACGTGTTCAATTCTCAGGAGATCCTCTATTGTGATTATGAAGAACTACGGGTTCAATTCCTAGGAGATCCTCTGTTGTTATTATGAAGGACTACGTGTTCAATTCCTGGGAGATCCTCTGTTGTTATGAAAGACTATGGGTTCAATTCCCGGGCGATCCTCTGTTATTGGTATGCTCGACTACGGGGACCCATTGTGTTATGTCTGATAGTTTTATTGTTTCTATCCGGGGTGAATGAGTCGGGTGCTAGTCATTTCCATTTCTTATACTTACTAGTTGGCTGTATTCCTGTTAGATACACTTGCACAAGCATACACGTAGCTGGACCCTCCTATTAGAGATGAGTCCCTTTTGATTTGACTAAGGGTAGGTATATGCCATCGTTTACCCATTATATATGTGAGGGTGACCCTATTTGACAATTAGTTGCCAGTATTACCATGTTGTTGATGGGGTAAAAGATGGCAAATGTTAGACTTCAGATTATGAGTTTGTTCATGAGTTGTGGCTAGTCTGAGATAGGGTTGTGGAAAGAGTTGGAAAGGCCTTATGTAAGCATCATTTCAGAATAACGACTTAGCGATTTGTTTGGTCTCGTTATGTTGTGATTTCAGGATTTGGGTTGTGATTTCTGTCGTCATTTTTGTATTATCATTCATTGTATTCGATTTTACTTATTGTTTGTTATCCTTATTGTGAATTGAAACATACTTATTTTATCCGGCAGCCTTTCTGTATTTACATAATAATCTATATTACATATGCTATACTGTTTATTGACCAGTAGGTGTCACGACTGTTTCTCGTCACTACCCCATCAAGGTTAGTCTTGATACTTACTGGGCACCTCCGTGGTGTTCTCATACTACTCTTCTGCACATTTTGTTGTGCAGATACAGGTACTCCTGATCAATTCTGTTAGCCTTGCAAAGAGGCGTACCGGTAGAGACATCAAGGTATATCAGCTAGGTCCGCAGACCAAGGAGTCCCTTTCTTACTTTCTGTAAAAAGTATAGTTGTTTCGGTATTTCTTCTTGTATAGACATTCTTGAGTTAGAGCCTCTTATGTATCCTCTTAGCTTGTGATTTGTGAGTTTTTGGGTTTTGGGAAAGGTTGTCAGTTTTGAGATTGTTATGGTACGTGCCAAGCGGCACCTTAAGCACATTTTATTTTACTAATTCAGTTTATTTTACTTTTTTTCGAAAATTTTGGTTATCTTCCGCATTGTTAGGCTTACCTAGTCGTAGGGACTAGGTGCCATCACGACATGTTCGTGGAGGGTGAACCGGGGTCGTGACAAGTTCGTATCAGAGCTCTAGGTTTATAGGAGTCACAGATCACAAGCCAGTTTATTAGAGTCTCATGGATCGGTACGGAGACATCTGGACTTATCTACGAGAGGCTATGTCACTGTTAGGTTGTTTCTATCGTCGGTTCTAGCCCTTGTAGAGAGTTACAAGGCAAGTGGTCTTTTTTTTCCAGTTGTCTAATTCTGGTAGGCTTGATGTGATTTTCGAACATTCTTGGCTAGGAGCTGTGATTCTTATGCTCCACCGGTGTGGGAGCTAGTCTATGTGTAAATCGTATGCAGCATTGATCTAGTGAGAGTTTCTAGATGGGTTGATGTGTACCCTACTTGTGATCCAGTGTTGAGGGCGAGACCCTAGTGATTTCACATGATTTGATATGTTGAGACAGGGTTGTGTACCGTGGTGAGAGTTATACCAGTATAAGATTTTGTAAGACCATTGTATGTTTTTTTTCCTTCTTGTTAGATGTCTTATAGAATTGTGTTTTAGAAGAATTTTGTGCTAGTTTAATTGTTTGTTAGTTCTCTTATGTGTTTCTTTTCCCATATTCATTCATTTTCGTTCTATGCTCCTTGAGTTTTAGTTTGTGGGGTGTACACGTTGGTATCGACTAAGATTTGGTTAATCGGGTGTTTTGCCATGTGGTTTTCATGGTTGTTGTATGATTCACGTCCAAGCAATGGTCGTAGTCAATATAACCTGGTCAAATAAGTCCAAAATCGATCCCACAGAGAATTAACCTACCAATTGCAACTTTCACAACCCAAGAACACTTCTGAAGAAAGTTCCCAAACTTTGAGTATATTTTTGTGAGTTTTCTAACAACTAAATTTTGCAAGAATTAAAAGATTTAAAAGAAAGAATTGAATATTGGGTAAATAATATGGAGAAAGACTAAGGTATTGATTTCCCCTATTGATGGAATCCCTTCTGATTATGCTCATACAAATTGTCAATATATTCTATCAATCATGAACGCTATTTTTACCGTAATCCTCTCCCGAGCAATTACAATAATTTACTAGTGCACTCTCCCGAGCTACCCTAGCTAGCTTTAATTTGAATAGTTCACTTAAGATTGCACTCAAGACTTCGTTATTTCTAATCCCGTCTTTACGCCTAAAGTTATAGATTCCTCCAATAACCTAGGTGTAGTGTTGTTCAACAATATACCTAAATATGCACTTTTTTCCAAGTTATGCACACTAAATAGGCACAACTAATTGGGGATCCTACCAATTAACTACAACAAGAACGAAGTTGAACAAATAGAAATCTAGCTAACAATTTGTAATCACATAAACAAGAAATTCATCACCCAATAGATTCCATCAAAACCTTAGATAAGAATGTAGCTACTCATGATCAAAGAAACAAGAATAATAATTGAATTCATAATCAAAGAATTGATATAAAAGAAAGAAATAATTTGAGAGAGTTCTCTCTTACTAATAATCTTGCAAAAGTAGGTAATAATACAATGATTGCCTCTCTTGGGCGAAATCTAGGCTTATATAGAGGGTTTAGGTCACAAAATTTGAGTTTTGACAAAGTTAGCCTTCAAATTTTCGGCATCTTCCGCGGTTCGTTCGCGGTCGCGAGCGAACCGCGAACAGAACACTCCTTTGAATCTTCAAAAGTTCCGCGAGCAGGTTTTTCAACCGCGGATGTTTCACCCTGTTCCATTTGGAATTTGGAAATTCTCAAAACATAAAAGTTGTAGCCCTTTGAGTGAGCTTTCACACCATATATTATGGAGCCAAAATGGATTTCTGAGAGAAAGGTTATGTCCAATTTACTAGACAGTACGCAATATGCCTCATCGATTCTTCGCTTGTACTACACTATCAAATTTGACCCCCGAACACGATCCCGGCTTAATTACTTGAGCTTTTACTCAAACTTCAAAGTTCCAAATCACTTAAATTCATTCCATAACATCTATATATCTCGGAACACCTTCCCAGCTATTTTCAACATAATTTCTTGACTTGTACCACATTTTGGCCTTTTTCACCATCTTTTGACTCCAAAACTTGCTCTTTTAGTCTTCATTAGCTCATGTGTACTTATAATGCACTAAGAACACTAATAAAATCATTTTTTCATCATAAACAATATCAAGAAAAAACAATAAAGCGTGATTACTTAGGGCATAAATATAGTAAAATTTACCTATTATCAATACCCCACACTTAAACCTTTGCTCGTCCTCGAGCAACGTTAATCACACTTTAGGCCAATTTATTAATGTCTCCCAAATATATGTCACAGAAGCTATCTTTCATGATTAACCTAAGAAATGCACAATCCTTACCTAACCGTAAACTCAAATGCCAGCACATTATTGCTTACTCTAGTTATTATCACAGACTTGCAAATTTACCTTTTTCTTCCTGAGTTACGTGCCCTCACACAATTCATTGAGAGAAGTTCCCACACATAAACAATTTAGAACATGGAACTTATAGATATAGAAACAATTCACTCACTCTCAACAAAGAACATTCATATGCATACAGACACAACATAGGCTTGACCCTAGTGTAATACTCCACTAATCGAGTTATTCAATCATAGATCAAGAGGTCTTTAAGGGTTGTAATGTTGGCTATGGGACGGGTAGGATACTTTTGGGTATAGTGGCTAACCTCCCTAAGAACTTTCTTTCTTTTTCACAACTTCCCTTTTTGTTTTCTTCCTTATGTCTCCCCTAAACATTCTTTCACTTTTATTTGCTTTCAATCCCCAATTTTTTTTGTTGGTGTAACCGGCATAGCTATTTTTTTTATCATTGCTTTGTAACGCATTTACATTATTTTGCCAGTTCACCATTTTCTACCATTCGTTCTTGATTTTCCCTTTTTCAACTTCCCTTCACCCCGCACTTATACTTTTGCATATTCATTACAACACAAGTGCTTCCAGGAGGGAAAGTAGAACAATATAAGATTTTGATTTTTCATGGACATTCAAGGGTTATCAAAGAATAGACTTTAAGCTCAAAGGGGTTAACTAGGATATTATGTACAGGTGAATTCATGTCTTATTGATTTATGGGGTTACACAAAGAAATGCCTCTATCATCTCTACAACCAAACAACTTCTATTTCGTTTTGCAAACACACCGGGAAAGTTCTAGGTATCGTGTAAAACATATAATGTAAGTAAAATCTCACACACACATAGCATGCAACTCATTTAGAATCCGATTTATCTACAAAGTCCTATCAATGTTCAAGCAAGCTGTATTGTGTAATTTAAGGCATATTTAGAAACTACAGTCAAGCTTAGATAATACATTCTCAAGTTCAATTAAGTTTTGCTAATATGTATACTTGGGGTTACATGTCAACCTTTGCCCTCTAATCCTAAAAAGAATAATCTACCTAACCCGGTTTAATAAAAACCCTTGGAAAAGAACCGTGGTCAAAAGAAAAACCAAGAGGGAGGTGATACACTACCTAGAAACAGAAAATAAAAGAAAGAAAAATTCCTACACAGACTACTTCCCTCAAGAGTATTTGTCCAAAATAGTCCGTCATCAGGAAGAGCCCTCTATTAATAATTTGGATTTTTTTTCAAATTTTTTTATTTTTTTTGTGCTTTTATTCCGACTTAGACCCTTAAGAGACCCGTCACCAAGTGTCCATCATCGAGCCAAGCCAGCTAATATTATTTACAGCTACATCTACTATATATACAATATATACAAGATAAGTTTCCCACCCCACACTTAAAATCATGCCATGTCCTCATGGCATAATAATACAAGTATAGTTCAGAAGGGTGAGAAAACTTACCTGGTACTGACCCCGTGTCGAACAACTTTATCACTTTCTTTTTCACCACATCCTTCATATTCGGGTTCAGCCTTCTTTTGCGTTTCCTGGAGGGTTTGTGTCCCTCTTCTAGGAGAATCATGTGCATGATCTATGCGGGGCTGATCCCTTTTGTGTTTGCCATGGTCCAACCAATGGCAGTTTTACATTCCTTGAGTACCTGTATAAGCTTCTGATCCTGCACATCTAGCAAACCAGATGAAGTAATAACATGTAAAGTGGAGTTAGGGCCTAGAGATTCATACCTGAGATGAGTTGGTAGTGGCGTAAGCTCCAGCTTTGGTGGCTCTTCAATGGATGGTTTTGCTGGAGGGGTCTCTCTCTTTTCTAAGTGTAGAGGTTCAAACTCCAACTCTCTATCCCAAAACCCCTTACCTTACAGAGATAGCACCCACTCTGCCACGCTTTCACCATTTACCTCTTCTAAGTTCGTCAGGCATGCCTGAAGTGGATCTTCAGTTGTCAATTCTCCCTCATCTGTCTCCACTATCACATCTACTGCATCAATGAGAGAGCAATTCGAGAACTCACTAGGGCGCCTCATGGATTTTTGCACATTGAATATGATCTCCTCATCATTCAACCTCATCTTGAGTTCCCCACTCTCACAATCAATTAAAGCTCTCCCGGTGGCTAGGAATGGTCTTCCTAGGATTATAGGAATTTTCTCGTCCACCTTGCAATCAAGAATCACAAAATAGGCGGGAAACACGAACTTCCCAACCTGGATAAGCACATCATCTAAAATACCAAATAGACGCTTAACCATCCTGTCAGCAAGTTGTAATAACATACAGGTAGGCCTGGCTCTCCCAATGCCTAGCCGCTTATAAATAACCAATGTCATGAGATTAATGCTTGCCCCCAAATCACACAATGCTTTTAAAAAGGCATAATTTCCTATAGTGCATGGAATAGTAAAGCTACCTGGATCAGATAGCTTCTCAGCAATGGGTCTGGAGACCACTGCACTACAAGTCTGGGTAAGGGTCATGGTGGCCAAGTCTTGGAAATCAAATTTCCGCGACATCAAGTCTTTCATCATCTTAGCATACCCAGGCATTTCTTTTAAAGCTTCAATTAAGGGAATGTTTACTTGGATTTGCTTGAGCATATCAAAGAACTTTTTGTATTGCTCTTCTTTCTGGTGCTTGGCCAACCTTTGGGGGAATGGTGGTGGAGGCCTCTTCTTCCCAATGACTTGGGACTTTTCTTTTTCTGTCACTATCTCTTCCGCCTGCTGCTCTACCTGTTCAGCTACTTTCTCCGTTCCCTGCTGCATCTCTTTATTTTCAGCAACTGGCTGGACTATAACTTCTGTCAACCCGGTGGACTCATCCAGTTCAATGGGCACTGGAGTGAGTGTCTCAGCCTATGTGTTGTTTCTCTTTCTTTCCTGCTCAGCATCAAGATCTCTACCACTTCTCATATTAACTGCCATCAGTTGCTTTGAGATTTGGTCTTTTGGGTTTTTCTGTGTATCTGCAGGCAATGTCCCTTGAGGACGATTGTTAAGTGACATGGCAATCTGGCCTATCTGCACCTCCATATTCTTGATAGATGCATCATCTGCATCCATCCATTCATTAGTTTAGGCATTTGACCTAATTACCTGCTGCATCATAGCTTTCAACTCTGCAAACCCATCGTCCTGTCTACCCCCATGTTGTGGTGGAGGTGGATGATTTCCCTATTGCTGATTGCTAAAATTCTGAGGTCTAGGATATGGAGCCATGTTGTGTGGTGGCCTCATACCTGCTGCATTATACTATAGTTGTGGAGGCCTGTACTGCTGTGGAGCCTGCTGCCCCCAACTCTGGTTACCCTGTCTCTACCCTCCATAATTTGCTACATAGTTCATATCTTCATGCTGGTGATGATGTTCTTGGTCTGTAGCCCATGGATTACCTATGGGTTGGCTAATGCAAGATGTGCGTAAACCACCATTCGTAGTGTCTACAATGTGAACCTGCTGCTTGACCCCAGATTCTTCCATCTTCTTTGTCAGGATGCTCATTTGTGTCAATAAGGTTGCCATGTTCTCCTCTATAGTGCTGGATGGATTCAAAGGTACTGAGTGTACCACTGGAGTGATAGGAGCATTCCTGGTTGTCCACCCGTAATTTTGAGTCATCTTGTCTAGCAAATTTTGGCCCTCTCTCCAAGTCTTGCTCAGAAAAGCCCCACCTGCCGAAGCATCTATAATATTCTTCATGCTGTCTGAAAGCCCCATGTAGAACCTTTGACCCAACATCTGCTCAGGAATCCCATGGTGAGGACACAAAACAAGCATACCCTTGAATCTGCCCTAAGTTTCATGTAATGTCTCCATTGGTTTCTGCTTGAACCTCACAATCTCATCAATTTGCTGAGCTGTCTTGTTAGGTGGATGAAACTTGTTGTGGAATTGTTTGACCAACTCATCCCAAGTTGCAATAGAGTTTATGGGGAGTGAGTTTAGCGATACCTGTGCAACCCCTGTAACTGAGAACAGAAATAGCAATAGTCTGATGGCTTCCTGAGTCACATTTGGTTGCCTCTGTGTCTTGCATAGCGAGACAAAGTTCTTCAGGTGTTGTTGTGGATCTTCAACCTGAGACCGAGAGAATAATCCCTTGTTTTGCAACAAGTGTAGCATGTTGTTAGTAATATGGAAAGGCTCATCTTGAATCGCTGGCACAAGGATAGTAGTTGCCCAATTATCCGCTGTTGGTTGTGCCCAGTCATATAGTGCAACTTCCTGCGCCTCCTGCGCCTCTTGCATGTTTAACCCAACTTGCTGGTTTGGTTCATTCACGTCACCCATGTCGAAATCTAGTTTGATTGGTTGCTGAAATTGCTGAATTTGTTTGATAGCCCTGTTACGTGCCGGGAAAGTTTGCTCGGGGTCTAAAAGTCCTTCAATTAGTTCTCCAGTCCTTGTAGATTTTCTAGGCATGCACCTGAGTACCCAAATCAACAATCATCAAAATATTCAATGTAAAGTGTAGAAAGAACCTGACTACACAATAATTTTGTAGTTCTGTCAATGGCAATTAATAATTCAGTTAATTCCCCGGCAACGACACCAAAATTGATTCACGTCCAAGCAACGGTCAAAGTCAATATAACCTGGTCAAATAAGTCCATAATCGTTCCCACAGAGAATTAACCTACCAATTGCAACTTTCACAACCCAAGAACACTTCTGAAGCAAGTTCCCAAACTTTGAGTATATTTTTGTGAGTTTTCTAACAACTAACTTTTGCAAGAATTAAAAGACTTAAAAGAAAGAATTGAATATTGGGTAAATAATATGGAGAAAGACTAAGGTATTGATTTCCCCTATTGATGGAATCCCTTATGTTTATTCTCATACAAATTGTCAATATATTCTATCAATCATGAACGCTATTTTTACCGTAATCCTCTCCCGAGCAATTACAATAATTTACTAGTGCACTCTCCCGAGCTACCCTAGCTAGCTTTAATTTGAATAGTTCACTTAAGATTGCACCCAAGACTTCGCTATTCCTAATCCTGTTTTTACGCCTAAAGTTATAGATTCCTCCAATAACCTAGGTGTGGTATTGTTCAATAATATACCTAAATATGCACTCTTTTCCAAGTTATGCACACTAAATAGGCACAACTAATTGGGGATCCTACCAATTAACTACAACAAGAACGAAGTTGAACAAATAGAAATCTAGCTAACAATTTGTAATCACATAAACAAGAAGTTCATCACCCAATAGGTTCCATCAAAACCTTAGATAAGAATTTAGCTACTCATGATCAAAGAAACAAGAATAATAATTGAATTCATAATCAAAGAATTGACATAAAAGAAAGAAATAAGTTGAGAGAGTTCTCTCTTACTAATAATCATGCAAAATTAGGTAATAATACAATGCTTGCCTCTCTTGGGCGAAATATAGGCTTATATAGAGGGTTTAGGTCACAAAATTTGAGTTTTGACAAAGTTAGCCTTCAAATTTTCGGCATCTTGCGCGGTTCGTTCGGGGTCGCGACCGAACCGCGAACAGAACACTCCTCAGAATCTTCAAAAGTTCTGCGAGCAGGTTTTTCCGCGGTTCATCCGCGGTCGCGAATGAACCGTGATTGTTCACCCTGTTCCATTTGGAATTTGGGAAAACTCAAAACATGCCAGTTGTAGCCCTTTGAGTTATATTTCCAACCATATATTATGCAGCCAAAATGGACTTCTGAACAAAATGTTATGTCTAATTTACTAGACAGTGCGCAATATGCCTCATCGACTCTTCGCTTGTTCTACACTATCAAATTTTACCCCCGAACACGATCCCGGCTTAATTCCTTGAGCTTTTACTCAGACTTCAAAGATCCAAATCACTTAAATTCATTCCATAACATAAATATAGCTCTGAATCACACCTTCCCGGCTATTTTCAACGTAATTTCTTGACTTGTACCACACTTTGGCCTTTTTCACCATCTTTTGACTCCAAAACTTGCTCTTTTAGTCTTCATTAGCTCATGTGTACCTATAACACACTAAGAATACTAATAAAAGCATTTTGTCATCATAAACAATATCAAAACAATACAGTAAAGTGTGATTATTTACGGCATAAATATAGTTAAATTCACCTATTATCATTGTATCATCGCCAGTGGTATGGGCGGTTGAAATGAGTTTCTATTAAATATGAGGCATTTGGCCAATACAGATTTGATCTTAGGATTTTTATTCCTATCAGAAATGTTATTGCGAAACTATGATATGTGTCATGTTGTGTGGCTGTACCCTATGTGTGTTGGCTTGTGTTCAATTAGTTGGGTGAGACTGGTACCGAGTATGGACATGGAATCGGGTCTTTGGAAACGGATGAAGGATGATGAATCTGATTTGAAGGCTTAATGGTACTGTTAGAAGGGTTAAATTTCAGTTGAGATGGTGTCATCAGGCTTGAGTCGATTGGGGTGACGTGGGATCACCCGCGGGTGTACGTTGGAAGTGTGCATTCAGTGAATGAAGACTTCAGGTGTGTTCTCTATGCTCGTTCGAGGACAAACGAATGTTTAAGTGTGGGAGGATGTAACGACCCGACCGGTCATTTTTAGAATTGACGCACCGATCCCCCGTTGACTGCTTCTCATAAGTTCATTTTTGCTATTTTGGTATGCGGGATGTCGGTGTTAGGATTCGAAGGGTTTCGGGACACTTAGTCCCTAGATGGGAGCTTAAGAGTTGAAAAATGGCCCATGTTTGGAACAGTGAGAAAACGGCATCAGAATGAAAATATAATGGTTCTTTTAGCCCCGTTGGGTGATTTCGGGGTTGGGAGCATATTCAGAATGAACTTTGGGGTGCATAGCTTATTTAGGTTTAAAATGCCGAAGTTTGAATTTTTGAAGTTCCGGTCCGATAGTGAGTTTTTGATCTGAGTTTTCGAATTGAATTCCGCAAGTTTTTGTAGCTCCATTTTGTCATTTTGGACTTGTCTTCAAAATTTGGCGTCATTCTGAGTTGAATTGATAAGGTTTCGGGATGAGTTCTGTTATTTGAAGATTTCAAAGTTCATAAGCTTGATTTAAGGTTTGATTCATCATTTTGATGTTGTGTTATATGATTTGAAGCTTCGAGCGAGTCCGTGTTAGGTTGTATGACTTGTGTGTGTTATTGGAAGGGATCCCAGGGGCCTCGGGTGTGTTTCGGATGGGCTACAGATCCTTTTATTCTATTTTTGGACTGCTTTTATCTGTTAGCTGGTTTCCTTCTACACGATCGCGTCTTCTCCTCTGCGATCACATAGAGTAAGTTGGATGATGTTGTAATTATGTTCTACGTGATCGCATCATCAGGTTCGCGATCACGATGGTATGTGCATTTCTTCATCGCGATCGCATTTCAGTGGCCGCGTTCGCATTGAATAAATTTTTCCTTGTACGCGATCGTATCTTCATCTTCGCGATCGCGAAGAGTAACTTGAGCAGCAGATTTCCCTCCACTACGCGATCGCATATGGACTTCCGCGATAGCATAGCACATTTTTTTCAACAGCGGAATTTTTCCTCAACGCAATCGCATCAGTTTGTCCGCGATCGCATAGCTTCGCAAATCTGGGCAGAATATATTTTCTTCCAAATGAGGGTTATGCCATTTTTTCATACTTTTGAGTTGGGAGCTCGGTCCTTGGCGATTTTTGGAGGGATTTTCATCTGGGCAACTTAGGAAAGTGTTTTTCACTCAACTTAGACTAATTTCCATGGATCTCCTCTTAATTGCATCCTCTAATTTCAGTTTTAAGTGTGAAAATGGGTAGAACTTCATAGACGGAATTGTTGGATTTTGAGGGAGTGTTTGACCTCCGATTTGAGATATTTTTATATGGTTAGACTCGTGAGAGTGCGAGGGTTCTGAAAATGTTAAATTCATCTGGTTCCGAGATGTTGGCCCGAGGGGCATTTTGGTTATTTTACCTAATTTTGCAATTTAGCTTCAAATTTAATTATGGAATCAGTTGCTTGAGATATTAATTACAATGTGTGATTTATTTGAATAGAGTTGGGCCATTTGGAGTCGCGTACTCGTTGCAAGAACGTGATTGTTATTTGACTTTAGCCGGTTTTGAGGTTGTGTGGGGGACTTCCCCTTAGGATTGAGTCTACTCTGTTGATTGTAGTCTGTGTACACGAGGTGACAAGTGCGTGCTCGGATTTAATTGTGGTAAATTGTCTCTTTTAGGCTGATAGACTTGTGAAATTTACAGAGTAGAAAGATAATATTGATAAGATTGAGTCCACTGTTATTAGTTTCACCTCTACATGTCTTGTTGATATCTGTTGCTCTTCTTGATTTATTTCTGCTATTAAATGGGTCTTTACGTGAATTAACTAAAGACAAGTACCCTTCTATATTCATAGTGCCCGCCCTACTACTCGTCTTTATTTGGAAATCATAAATATTATATCACTCGGTCTTAATTGGAAGGAAGACAGATTTCTCATAATTAATTGATATTTCTTAAGTGGAAATTATTTGATTCATGTTAACTTCCTTACTGATGCATACTCGTTGATTGTAAGTTTATCTATAACCTTGTGCAATTGTATTATATGTCCAACTATTGAGGTATCAGTGTAGTTGTTATGTGTTGTTATGTCTCGATTTTCATTGAGGTTATTGTATTTCTCCTTGGTGTTCCGCGACTTTATTAGTATTTGTTGAATCCCTTGGCGGGACGTTATTATTTCTGTTGTTGATTCTCCCTTGCTGGATGGTATCATTACTGTATGGTTGTTGGTACCATGATGCACGAGGTCTCTGTCATGTGGTTATTGTTGGGGATTTACATGAGGTATTTGTTTTGTTGTTGTTGCTATTGATGTTTTGCACATGCGGCGTAATAAGGCGGGATATGTTATATACTTATATGTGGGTTGCGCATGTGGCGAAATAAGGTGGGAATATTATGATGCACGTGTGGCAAAATAAGGCAGTGTTGCTATGTTATTATTGATTGAACACGTGGCTAAACAAGGAGGGCTATGTCAGGGGCTAATTATAAAGGACTATGGGTTAAATTCCAGGGAGATCCTCTGTTGTGAATATGAAGGTCTACAGGGTTCAATTCTCGGGAGATCCTCTGTTGTTATTATGAAGGACTACGATTTTAATTTCTGGGAGATCCTCTGTTGTTGTTATGATGGACTACGGGTTCGATTCCCGGGAAATCCTCTATTATTGGTATGCTGGACTACGGGTTCAATTCCTGGAAGTTCCCCTTAAACTCATTGTGTTATGTCTGATAGTTTTATTGTTTCTATACGGGGTGTATGAGTCAGGTGCTAGTCGATTCCATTTCTTATACTTACTAGTTGGCAGTATTCCTATTAGATACACTTACACAAGTATACACGTAGCTGGACCCTCCTATTAGAGATGAGCCCCTTCTGATTTGACTAAGGGTAGGGATATGCCATCATTTACCCATTATATATGTTAGGGTGACCCTAGTTGACTATTAGTTGCCAGCATTACCGTGTTGTTGATGGGGTACGAGATGCCAAGCGTTAGACTTCAGATTCTGAGTTTGTTCATGAGTTGTGGCTAGCCTGAGAGTTGTAGTAGGATTGTGGAAAGAGTTGGAAATGCCTTATGTAAGCATGATTTCAGAATAACGACTTAGCGATTTGTTAGGTCTCGTTATGTTGTGATTGCAGGATTGGCTTGTGATTTCTGTCATCATTTTTGTATTATCATTCATTGTATCTTCGATTTTACTTTTTGTCCGTTATCCTTATTGTGAATTGTAGCATTTTTATTTTATCAGGCAGGCTTTACATATTTACATAATCATCTCTATTACATCTATTATACTGTTTATTTACCGATTGGTGTCACGACTGTTCCTCGTCACTACCCCATCGAGATTAGTCTTGATACTTACTAGGCACCGCCGTGGTATGCTCATACTACTCCCGGTCAGTTCTGTCAGCCTTGGAAGGAGGCATATCGGTAGAGACTCCAAGGTATATTTGCTATGTCCGCAGACCGAGGAGTCCCTTTCCAGCTTTCTGTAAAAATTATAGTTTTTTCAGTATTTCTTCTTGTATAGATATTCTTGAGTTAGAGCCTCTTATGTATCCTCTTAGCTTGTGATTTGTAAGTTTCCAGGTTTTGGGAAAGGTTGTCAGTTTTGAGATTGTTATGGTACATGAGTAGCGGCACCTTAAGCACCATTTTATTTTACTAATTTAGTTTATTTTACTTTCTTCCACAAATTTTTGATATCTTCCGCATTGTTAGGCATACCTAGTCATAGGGACTAGGTGACTTTATGACATATTCATGGAGGGTGAACTGGGGACGTGACACTTTCAGTGTTAGTCATTATAGCCATCAAGATGATTATTGGATCCTATCTCCCTTTAGTATTTGTTTGTTATCTCAGCATGTTTTGGATTATTATTTTAAGGTGTTAGGATAAACTTTGGGCACAAGCTGAATCATATTCTGTTAATTGGACCCCTATAAAAATGCTTGAATGTTTACATGCTATTTGTGTGCCTTTCATGCTATCCAGAATCTCTATAACATGTTTTGGCATTTGTGTCTGTGATCCTGCCCCATTGCTAACATGATGCCCTCCCCTTTATGTGATTATGTGGTTCAACACAATGTTGAATGGTTAATTTGCATAATTCCCAATCTTGTTTCAACTTATCTAGTGATAATAACCCCAATCAATTTGTAAACATATTCTTATTAGCATGTGACTATTTATGTGCTAAGTGTTGAATTTGTTTCCCTAAGTTTACATTTAATTGGCTTTTAAGTTTTGTGATTTGGTCAAATGTTTGCCTAATATGTCCAATTTGGTCGTTTTTGTTTAAATGCCTTGAGTCATGTCCCTCAACTTTGGTCTTTTCTCTTTCACTTCTTGCTTGAGTTTCTTTTAATCCTATTCTTAGCCAGCTGAAACCCAAGTCTATTCAGGTTCTATCCTTTGACCTCTCTAGTGTGAGCACTGCTCGGGATCTATTTGAGGCCCTTGTGAACTCTAACACACTAAGACTTGGTCTTTAATCCCTCCTCTGAATGATCTCTGTTAACATCCCTAGTGTGAGCACTGCCTTGGGTGCTTGAAGCTCTTGGGAACTGTGACACACTAGGGTTTTGATTTTATGTGCTCGATTCTATTATTTTAAGACCACTGGGGTATCCCTGAAGTCCTGGCTGCCTTATGTCCATGAACATATGATTTTTGTGTTGTTGTGAACATGAGAATGAAGGCCTTGGGCCTGATGTAGGCTCCCTATAGTTATACTTATTATGTCATTTACTACATTCAATTTTGGGTCTGTAATAATTATTGAGTAACACTCTGGGGTGTTAGTGAAATTGGAAAAAAGGGATTTTGTATACTCGCTAGAAATTGGGTAGAAATACTGCTTATAGGTTCAAGAATGTGCTATTGCATGCTCATTTATCGTGTGTTAGAAATTCCTCCTGTAGGTTCAATAATATGCTATTGCATACTCAGTTATCATGTATTAGCAATTCTTCCTATAGGTTCAATACTTGGTTTAATGGTGTTCTACTTGCTAGAAACCATGACTATAAGGAATTGTTTATTCAATGTGCGTGCAGTATTCTATTTACATGCTACCTTATTCACAAATTATAGAAACCATGCCTATATGATCTAAAACTGGAAAATTGTTGAGATTATGCTTATAGGATCTAAAACTAGAAAATTGTGGAAAGCATGTCTATTGGTTTGAATCAACCTAATTATCACTCCTGCCCGTTTGTTCGTGAGTTTCCAAACACTATGTTGTTACTCTCACTAGAAACCTGCCTATAGGGTCAAATAAGTGATTTTGAATGTGTTTCCTATAATTACCACTATTTATTATCACATAAAAAGTCTAGACATCATGCCTATAGGTTTAATCCCTGTGTTTAAAATCGGTAGGAAAATCATACAGATTTTGGAAATCATAATACCTTTTGCGTATAACTACTCACCCATTAAATCCATATCCATATAGATACTATCCATAGGTTTTTGCATTCTTAACTATTTAAAATCAGCAACTGGTTTGTTAATCTGACTTGCGTGCATTTTTTTTTCTTATTGTGGATGCCAATTTTAGCCCTTACTTGCTTATAAGTGAAAGTCCAATGTGTTTTATATGTCACCTAGATTTTGACATTTTTGAGTAGCATAATTTAAAGTCTAGAACCACCTTGAAATAGAGGTCCAACTGCCTCCTCGAGCATACGCATGGGACGGGTAGGGCACGCATAGGAAACAACTTAGAATCAACTAGTGAATTTTAGGTAACAACTTAAAGATGGTAATTGGGTAGCAGGAGAAGTTAGTATGCCCACTGAATAATATGAGTAATACCCCATCTTAAGGGAGTTAGTGAGTATTATTTATGTTGCACGGGTTGATCCTTTAGGCTAAAAAATACTTAGGACCCCCTTCCCCTTTGTCTTTCAATTATTCATTCACGTTTAGTAATTCCTTGTTTCTTAGTTTTGATCATGTAGACTAATTCATATAATTAAGTTCGGTTGAGAACCACAATTATAGACCTCTAAGAGTGCGTAACACCTTCTCTTCGAGATAATTTCGAACTTTTACCTGATCTTTGGTAACGCAAATTGGTTAAACATGTGTTATTTGCAAATAGATTTCCTAATGCACCTTAATTCATTAGGTGGTGACTCTCTCTTTTAAAACCATTCCTAAAAAGAGTTGTCACATATCTACACCCGATTTTGCGAGAAAAATGGGCGCGAAAAATAGTAGAAACAACAAAAAAAGTAAAGAATATACCGATGTAGTGTTGTGTTTGGCGTTGTTCAACAAGCACTCTCCTGAGATCCTTCTTTGAAGCTAAAGGTTGTAGGTCATTATCAAGTTTCACTGGACAGGATAGAAAGTTGTATCTAGTAGAGACTGAAAGAGTAACATTCTTCCTCCCTTGCGGATCACCAAAATGGGTAGTGTAATTTTGCCCCAAATTCCTATGAACTGGGGACTAGAGAAGAGGAACACTTCCTTTATGATCAAGTGCGGCCAGTGGAGGTGATGTAACAGCTGCAAGTGGAAGCGTAGATGGAGATGGAGATGGAAATGATGTTGTAGTTGTTGGTGTTGGCGAATGTGGAGAAGAATCTGATGCAGTTGAAGAGTGAGAAGCAGTTGTATCAAATGCAGTGCTAGTTGTCGGATGCTTGCCAACAAAAAATGACATGTACCCAGTACTCAGCCCTGTAGTGCCGGGCAAAACTAGGGTCGAGCATCCTGTTGAGATGATGAGGAACATCGTCTTTTATGTAGAAAAGCTCCTTTATCACTAGCTTTTTCATTACTTTCGATCATTACGGTGTCTACGACCATCCCGGAAGAGGCTAGTCACCATCACTATCGGAGATGATTGGGGCGCAACAATCTTCACCCTCTTATTCTTTTCCCCGACCTTGGAGAAGCATCTTCTTTTAGTTGTTTGTCCTCCAAACAGGCACTCTGTAATGAAACACTTTTACTCGAAGCAAGCCCGGAGATACCTGTTCAAGTAAGCGCCTCCTGAAGCAACCTCACCGCATCAGCAGGATCAGCGAAGACATCCTCATTAGGAACAACAACAGAGCCTGTGGGTACACATGTTTTCTTAGACAAGGTAGAATGGATCGATCAAGTTGTTTTTATGAAAAATTGAAACACAGTGAGTTTGAATTACCATGATTTTTGGCCCTCCACCCGTATTTAGGGGCCAGTTCTTTCCACAAGTGATTTTTAGGTGTCTAACAAAAAGGATTTTTCGGACCCACCGATCCAAATATTCAACCACCGGTAGGATCCATTGGGTTGCTAAAACAAGCGAAGGATGGAGGATCAATAATAGTATAGAAGAATTTAATAAAAGAAATTAAACAAAGAGCTTACGAGTGTGGTTCCAAGCGGCCAGAAAGGATGAAGCCATTGCTGGAATGATATCGTCTGTGGCAACTGCAAAGAACCGTTCCATCCACCCATGGGCATTGTCATCATCCATGCAAGATAATAGCGCATGGTGGCCACACTTGCAGAGGTTTAGCATCGCCCCGCAAAAGATTTTGTGAGAATATAGATTCATCACATGAGCTACAGTTAGCTCTTCTCCGGTCTCTTGTCACAAAAGTCAAAGGCAAGCAATCATCCTCCTCATAAAGAACTTACTTGTGGAAAACATACCTAGTAGCAGAGGCAAAACTCCGCAATAACGGAGTCCAGCTCTCTACTGAAAGGGAATGCACCCAAAGTAAAGGGATACGTGTAAAAATATGTAAATCCTTCCTTGGGTAGGGTCACTCACTCCGATAGATAAAGAGCAATAATATCCAAATCATTGTAGCGGTAGTCTTCCTTCACAGAAGGAATGCTAGAAGGACGGATAGAAGAAGGATACCTACTGATGGCCCATGCACGAGGGTTAGTAGTAGGAATTTTTTCTTTGAAATCTTTTATAGTAACAAGAATTCTAAGGATGATGGACCCTACTATTGGAGGAGCAGAGTCCTCAGCCCTGTTCTCTGAAAAACTGGCATGCTTTGAGGAAGAAGCCATTATATGGAAGAAGGAAAATGTTTTTCTTGTTTGAAAAGAATTAGAGAAAGGATAAAGAGCATGATGCAAGTCGAACGAGGAAAGCTTGGAAAATTATAGAGTATATGGGAAAAGGTTGATGCATATAAGTGAAAGTATTGATGGCTAAATTCATGTCCATAATTACCTCAATAATCAGCAAATGCTGTGCTGGATCGTAGGATAACGCGTGTTCGGGCATTAAATGCGGAAAGGCATGCGCCTAATCAACTATCAGAAGCCTTCAGAAGGAGTTATAGTAATTTCTACCAAAAGAGTGTTTCTAGCAACTTCCCAGTGCCACAAAGTTATGTCACCAGAAAGTAGGGGGACTATCTGTATAGGATAAAATATGCTATACCACGTGGCCATTCTAAAGAGTGACACGTGGAACCCAAGACTGGGGGATGGCAAAGATCGAAGGCAGTTGTTCCGTCTGTGACCGGAAAGAATGATGCTCATAAAGATATGATAAATACTCTTCGCCCAATTGCCTTTAATAGAGAATATCTATGGCATTAAGAACAACTGCCAATTACGAAAAAATTGTCATTTATTTTCACCGTTATATTTTCATCAATGACCCTCATAATTGATATTAAAGAGAGACACGATCTCTGGACCTCCTTCCCTGGACGTAGCTATAAATAGCAAGCTCAATTATCATTGTAAAGGATATAAATTTTCTAGCAAACTTATGGTACATTCTATTCAAAGATTAATACAATCTTATTTCTTGCCTTTTGATTTCATTGTTGTTGTTCCTAGAAACCCTGCTCCTGGAATTGTTGTTTTTACTATTTCATCTCCATCTCTAGGCTAAGTATTGTATATTTCATCAATTACTTTATTATTTCATGATCAAATTACTTCACTTATCTAGAAACCACGTATAAATTTAACTGTACCATTTCACGGATGAACAGTATGTGAAGTTTTATTAATCCGGCAAATTTGAAATTTTATTGGATATTCATTATAACAACAACGACGACCCAGTGAAATCCCACTAGTAGGGTCTGGGGAGGGCAGTGTGTACGCAGACCTTACCTCTACCCCGAAGGAGTAGAGAGGCTGTTCGAAAGATCCTCGGCTCAAGAAGTCGGTAATGTGTTGGATATTCATTAAGGGAGTAAAACTATCTCTATCGAAATACATTTTACCGAAAAAAATTTCTATCGTTAAGGTTCGAACTAGAAATATTTAAGGTTGGAGGAGTCCTAACAAGCTACACTTGGTCGTAGTTAGGGGTGTACAAATAAAACCGACAAATCGTACCAACACGACAATCCGAGTCAAGCCGGAAAAAAAAACTCGGCTATAGTTTGGTTTGATTTGGTTTGGTGTAGAGAAAAAAATCCGAACATAATTGGTTTGGTTTGGTTTTAACTAAAGAAAGTCAAACCGAAACCAAACCAACCCGACATTACATATATAAATGTTTTAGATATATTTAATTTATAAATATGCATATTGTGATGTAATTTATAAATATTTCTTATATTTTTTCATAATTTTACCTTTTAAGGTATTATATCAAGGTTGGACTTAGAACTTTTGAATGTTCCAATAAGTTTTATAGGAATTAACATTTGTAAACTAAATAATGCTAACAAAAAACTAAACCAATATCAAATCAATATTAATGCTAACAAAAAGACATACAATTAAATTCTATGAATGAGAATGTATTAAATATTTATATTTTGTTTTGTAATAATTTAGATAAAAATGCATAAACTATATTTATTTTTTCTGTAACGTTTATTCATGTGATTAATACTCCCTTATTAGTCTGCTTATTATATCATGACTTATTACTTTCAGATTATGTTCATTTTTATTATGGTATCTTAATTAGCAATATTTTATATTACATACTTTCATTATCTTTATTGTTGAATATTTTAGGATAATGTCATGACACATATATTTTGTATTATTTTCTTGGAAAATACTTTATATAGTTGTATCTTACAAGGATTAAAAAATATTTTGAGTACAAGTTATATGCCCAGTCAAATGGGTTCACATAAATTGAAACGGAGGGAGTATGTTTTGTTCTACGAAGATTTTATTGAAAAAACCCCGAAAAAACCGAGAAAAATCGAGAGTGAAAAACTCGAGTTTTATTGGTTTGGTTTGATTTTTAGATTTAATAACCCGATAAAATTAATTTGGTTTTTTAATTGTAAAATTCCCAACATACTCGACCTATGTAGTGGTAGTAATGTTTGTGTTGATGGCTTGATGCGTGAGAACCCTGTATGAAACGGACCTAAGGTCAACTTAATTTGAGCAAAGTACAAGTCATGTAGAACAGTACAATCATTTACAAGTCATTAAACAACAGGGCTCCACGTGTCACCACAAACTGAATGGCCCACCGACAACCTAGGTGTGACTACATTGTACGGTCAGACATGTACCTATATAACTAACTTTCTATTTCAAGTTACCCCATCCCCCACCCCCCTCTAACCCCCTCGCCCCTAGCTAATCCAAAATTCTTCATATTATACCTTCTTGTCATTAAACCAATCTCTCTGTTTTCTAACTTCTCTCTCTCTCTTTCCTATTTTCTTGCATGGAATTCTCCCTTCCATTGGTTCAAAACTTGCATTTCCTTAAGGTAAGATGAAAAATGGCAATCACAGTTTCATAGAAACAAACAATGGTTTTCATGTTCTTTGCCTAAAGCATTGATCAGTTCATGGGGTCGATTTACAATCCAATAAATATATCTTTTTCAAAACAAAAATTAAAAAGAGATTATTCTTTCCAGGAGAAGAAGAGCAATAATGCTGAAGAACATGGCTAATACTCAAGAACATCAGCTTTTTATTGTACATATCTTATTTTCTCACTCTTTTTTCAGCATGTATTTACCTTGTTAACACTAATATTGTTTTTGTCTTGTTAATGAGTTAGTAATTAATTTTTTTTCAATGTATAGAATAATATTACCAAACAAGATTCAACATATATAATTCTATAAACATGGGGGTTGAGAGTTGAATGCTGTTTTTTCTCTTATTTTTTACGTATAATCCGTCTTTTCCTCTTATAACAGTTTGAGATCCAGAGTTAGATCATTAAATTCTTTTCTTGTTTTCTTTTTCCAATTTTTGCTGAATTTCCACTTTACAATTTATAGTGGTTTTACTCCAAATCAGTTTTCTTTTTCCGAGTTAATTAAAATATTACTATGTAGATCACCCCTAGCAATATTAGTCCCTCCTTTTAAATTATTTCCATTTTGAATTATAATGGAATATTTAGCTTTTCAAGTGTATTGCTTAAGTTTTCCTACAATGTAAAATGATTCTTTCTTTGGTTCCTAAGCAGACTTGGAGGAAATGGACTTTATTGCAAATGGAGCACTTCACATGCTAATAATAATGGGATATTAGTGCTACTAAAGTTCCCATTGCTTGTCTAAATTTGGAGTATTTTAACTCAATCTTGCACCAAAGGTCACAATGCCATGAACTTCCATATTCTTTGCTTTTTTGCTATCCAATTCTTGTTTTCATTTGCATACCATATTCAGATCCCACAGGTCACATGGAGCACAATACATGTATTTTTTCATGAAAATATCCTCTTGCAGAAATATAAACAACGTACAGTTAATCCTTGTGCATAGCGGGAACATAGTGCACCAGACTGCCATTTTAGATTGTCTTTAGATGCAAAGAACTCTAATTTTAGGAGGGGAATGTGTTAGGCAATCTCTTATCTTGGAAATAGCACATCATTCATGCCCTTGAGATTGGAAAGATGATTGTTAACAAACATACGTAAGAGTTTAGATTCCATTCTATCATGAAAAAGTGGTAGGAGAAAGATGCTGCAAAATTAAAGTTCTTTATTTTTTGCTAAAGAAAAATGAATGTGACAGAGATTTTAATTGTGATTTATTTTTTTTATTTTTTTTTGGCAGGAAGAGATGTCTAGCCCCCTAAGTGATCAAATTCTGAATTTCTGTGAGTCTGAATTGTTTCCAAATGTACAGAATTCAGAAGTTGCTTCTAGCTCAAATTGTTGCAGTTATGAGGAACAAAGTTCATATTCAAACAATCTTGACATGAACAAATTCAATAACAATATTGAGAAGAATGAAGAAACCAACATTACAACAGTTACCTCTAATATTAGCCCTTCACGAACCAACAACGACAACAATAACAACATTAACAACAACGCTCTCTCAATAATATTTGATTCTCAAGAAGATCATATTGAGAATGATATTTCTGCTTCGATTGAGTTCACACAAGATGCAAACTTCTCAATCCCTCATCATTTACTTAATTCTCAACAAGAACTATTCGACATTAATTCTCTCAACAATCAACATATCAAAGTAAGCGATGTTTCTCAGTATCCTCCTGATCATCCTCCTCCTCCTCCTATTGTTCCACTTATGGGACCTCCATTAGGACATATATATGAAGACGAATCTTTGTCATCAGTTCCTTCTTACATGCGCGTTCCTACTTCTTCTTCTTCTTCTCCTTCTTGTCCTCTTATTGATCCTACGCTCACAAACTACTTACCTTTAAACTCAAATCCTACCATGCCTGTTGCTGAATCTTCAGCAATACTTGCTGCTGCCACTACAGGAGGTGCCTTGTTCTTCGGTGCTGAGTTTCCACAAGTACAAGAATTGGAATATCAAGGAGACAGTGGTAGATTATTTTGCCCTGATGCCTTGCCAAGAGTTTATAACTGCTCTAACGAGCTTCAGGTACTGTTATAGTGAGTAAAGTTAGCACGACAAAACATAGTTTAAGCTTTTGTTATAGTTATATCAATGTTATAATATTTTTGTTATAATTATATTATAATCGTGCAGGCACTCAGCAATGAGAGTCAACATTTGGTTAGTGCTACCGGATGTTCTAACCCGTTGGCTTCAGATATAACAAGTTTGGATGATCCATCCTTCAGTAATAATGTTGTCAAGTGCTCTCCTGAGGAGAGGAGGGAGAAGATTAATAGATACATGAAGAAACGGAACGAGAGGAATTTTAGCAAGAAAATCAAGGTCTGCATCTCCTACTTCTCATATCAAGTTTAAGTTCTATGTACTGGTATAACTTCTTTACTCCATCAAGAAAGGGTACTTTTCATATCAAGTAACCTCGAAAATAAAGTAAGAATTTGCTATAATCAGTTTACATAGTACTGATAGATAAATCATTCTTTATACTGTCAATGTATATAACTTAACGAGTCTGAGTTTTGGATCCAAATTTTGCAGTATGCATGCAGGAAAACATTAGCAGACAGTAGGCCAAGGGTGAGAGGAAGATTCGCAAAGAATGATGAATTTGGGGAAGCTAATAAGACTTCTTCTTGTGGTACACATGAAGATGACACAAAAGAAGATGTAAAACTCAATCTTTTATACCATCATGATCCTAATATGATTACTTCTTCAGGACATGAAAATAATGGTCGGATTTTCACTTCCAATTGCCACTCATCTAACAGTCCTTATGATATTTGCCCCCCTCTGTATTGCACAGATGGCCAGTTGCACTAAAGAATTCCTCAGCTGAACAAGTACTCTTCAAAAACTATCTTGAATATGCTTTTTTTAGTTTCCATTTTCAATCACACTTCTCTATAGTAACATCCCTATATAATAGTCATTCATTATAAAGTGGGATTTCTTTTCTGAAAACCGATTTTTTATGTTATGTTATAACATATTTACTTTATAACAAGGGATTGTTACATAAATAGCCGGCCGGTCAGATTCAATATTTACTTTTTCTAGTAGGTATACATAGAGTATACATTGATTATATACAGTTATACATGTATTATATATGAATATATACCTAGTATAACATCCGCCAGCTATTTCTATTTAAGAGATTAAGTAAGCTGATGTTGGGTTTATTCTTCTTATAATAACGTCACTTCACTATAGCAACCAAAATATATCATAATAAACACATAGTATATTATAGAGAAGTTTGATTGTATAAGTTGTGATTCCATTGTCTTTTGCTAACAAGTTTTATTTTTTTGGTTGAAGTTAGGTCTGGTGGTGAAAAATAACAAGATGGAACTGGTGAAGTTATAGGATATCATTGCACATACCCATTGGTGTAAATAACTTCAATAATTAGCAAATACTTCAACCACCAATCTTGGGTTTCATCAGGCAGCTTTAATTTGTGTAGTTTTCGAACAACAATTTAGTATAATGCGGGTCATTTCAACATTGAAGTCTAGTAATAATTCAATGAATATCATAGTGAAGAGATGTAAATTTTGTAAATCTGTACTATCACAAGTTGCATTCTTGTCAAATCACTTGCATTTTTATTAGCTTTGATAAGTTGCCAACTTGAATAAAGTTGTGTTTGTACTTGTTCATAGTCATGTTAATTATATGTATACTTTATCTTACAATATATATAAGAACTGAAATGATCCACGGTCATTGCTTTAGAAACATCTTACCTAATTGAGTTGTTAATTATATATATATATATATATATATATATATATATATATATATACATGCAATAAAAGGAAATCTATCGGAAACAGTTATCTGCATACACACTACCTAAGTTGTCGAGGATTTATCTGAAATAAATTCTTTACCTTTACAAGGTAAGAGTAAAATTTGTATACACACTATCCTCTCCGACCCTCACTTATCTTATTGTCATGAGTGGGTCTGTCGTCCTCCTCACTATGATCCACCTAAAAAGCCAAAATACATCCTGTTTTTTCACGTTAATAGTCCTATGCATACATGGAAAAAGTTCTTGCTTAAAAAAAGCTTTCACTTTTCGATCAACATCACAAACAGGCAAAGCCACTCTTATCTAAGGAGTGTAACACCCTTCATTTCTCAAATTATACGTCGGTCGAAAATTAAACTCAAAAATTATATTTTGCTCGAAATTATACTCTGTAAATAGGTAATATATTTTACTAAGCCTTGAAGTTAAGGTTATTGCATGTCACTAACACACTTCAAGAACCAAACAAGAATATATATATATATATATATATATATATATATATATATATATATATATATATATATATATATATATATATATATATATATATATATATATATATATATATATATATATATATATATGATGTTTGGAACAACGAGGAGAAAGTCCTAATATAGAATCCTTAAAAACATGAAGAAGAACGTGATTTTTGCCCTACATGAGAATTACTCCCAAAAAAAAAAATTTAAAATAAAATAGTGTTGTGTTGTTGTGATTTTTTGTGATTTCGTGTTATTTTTCTCTTATTATTTGTATTTATGTGTGCATGTTTATTTATTTAAATTAATATAAAATAAAAAAAATATGTCACGTTGCGCATAAGATTCAAGTTTACAATTAACAGTAATTAAGTTTGTTTTACGAAAATGATAATAACAAAATAATGTATTTTGCATTTTTACCATTTATTGTCCAATTGTGTGATTTTATTTTTTTGTATTTAAATGTGTGTGTTTAATTGATATTAGAGTTCGATTAATATTGATAAGTTAATTTTGTTCTATAATTTAACTTATGATTTTAAAAAAAAATTTAGTTTGAATTAATTGTGGAAATAAAATAAAAGAAAATAAAAAAAGGGGGAAAGAAAACGAAATGGACCAGTCTTATTGGAAAATCAAAGCCGAAAAATAGAGAAAAGGGACCAAAATAAATGAGCCCAAACCAGCTGATCCTAGAGGTACCCAAACGACGCCGTTTCTGTTACACCCATCCTGACCGTTGATCTCATTCAATCAACGGTCCAAGTCCCACCTCCAAACCCCACCCGTTAACCAACCCGACCCAATTTAACACCGCCCCGGTCTCCCTAACGCCAAACGACTTCGTTTTGTGTTGACAAGACGATCGCATCCGTTGATCTCTTATAATCCAACGGTGTGGATTAATTGGGCAATTTTGATATACCAATCCCTTACCCCCCCAAACCCCGCATCCGCCCTCATTTCTCTACCCCTCCATCGTCTCTATCAGAGACAAAGCTAAACCCTAGCGCCGCCCTCCCGTTCCACCGCCTGAAACCCGGCGGCAACAACGCCGCCGGTCACCAAAATAACACCCCTGAACCACCAAACCACCCTGAGCATGAATCCCTTATCCACCAACCTCGAATCACTCCCCATCATCTCGAATCTTCATTTGAAGATTCGAGCAAAACCCAAACCCACTCCAACCGAGCCCAAAATCTCACCCTAGCACCTCCAGACCACCCTCACACCCAAACGACCATTGGTCCGGCTCGAATCCGACCAGAATTAGTCGAACCCCAAAATAGCCTCAAGAACCCTAGAATCCAAAAAAAACTAGGGATTTTGTCCAAATTAACAGCAATTGAAGTCAATAGACTTTAATTGAAGTGTTTTCATTTGAAAACATTTCAGTTAAAGTCTGTTAACTTCAAAAAATGCAAATTCAAGTCCATTTGAGCCCAGGTCTGTTCGATTTCGGATTCTCTACTTAAGGTATTTCATTTTTCTCTTTCTGTTTCATTTATTATCGTGTTCATTGTTTGGTTTAGTCTTTCATTTGTTCTGTTTTGTGTTCGATTTTAATCTTCTCTGCTTCTTCCCTATCGGACCTTTTGTTTGGTCGATTCATCTCTCTTCTTGTCTGTTCGATTATATGGTAGTTGTTGTAATTGGTTTGTACGATTAATCGATTTAAGGCCGTCGAATAAATTAGCTTGAATTATCGACCCCTGAGTCTGCCCGAAATTTGTGAATCATTGGGTTGTCGATTAATTTCGATTGTATGGAATGTCATCGATTAATTATGTAAGCCTGTTTGTTAGAAAAAAAAATAAGGCAGAAAAGTGATTAGCACTGCAAATTTGATGAGAGTCACTGTCGGATTAGAAACCATAATTGATTGTTGTGTTTTGAATTAAAGAATTGGATATAGCTGTTAGTATCCCATTAGGATCCGGACTTTAGGATTTTTAAATGGGCTAGTGGAACCTGTTACAGCAGGGTATCCCACCAGCCTGCTGCAGTCCAGCAGTTTAATATTAGCAGCCCCATAACTAGACATGAGGGAAATGATTAAAAGGGTAAAGGGATGCATGTGCAAGGGAAGGAGATGAGTTGTTTAAAGGGGATGTCCTGGTTCTTTTTGGGCTATAAAGAGATTGAAAACACACACTTAAAAGGGGACGGAAAAAACAGGGAGATAGGGATTCATTTTAGAGATTTGAGAGTCTGTGAGTTTAAAAGGAAAACATTGAGTGTAAGAGAGGGATATAGAGAAAACTGCAGTTGATTTGTTCTTAAATTCTCTGCGGATTTGAGTTTTATTTTTCTGGGATTTCAACTTGTTCCCTAGGCTGCCTGTTACTGTTTCATTAGTGGTTTGGGTGATTGCTGAGATTTTGCTTGCTGTTGTTCATACCACTGCTACTGCTATTTCTGATCCTTTATTCTCTTCATTGATTCATATTTCCAGGTACACGGCTTATAACATTTGATATGAACCTGAATTTAGGATAAAATTGGAGATTGCTTGCCAAATTCAAGTTTAATTGTATATTGTTATTGTATATAATACAGTAGCATAAACTAAGTAAATGTGATTGTTTTGTAGATATCATAATTAGTAATTTGTTTTGAATGTTTGTTGAATTCAAATTAGAAAGCATTAAAATTGATTAATCATGTCTGAACGTGGTTTGGAATAATGTTTAGTCAATTTTTTCGCAGTTAATAATAGAAACAATCTCAATTCGTTCATTTAAGTCAATTCGAATACTGGCCTTAACAAGATTCGAGTCATGAAACAAAATACACATGCTACTGCCGAGATGGGGATTCGATCTTTCAACCCCGCATATGAGGTCTATTTGTGGCTTTGCCCATGTGGGTTAGTTTTGAGGCCCATTTGTTGAAATTGATTTACGCATAGAAATTTGGGCTCACAAATTGAGCCTGTTTCAGAGATGTTTACGAAATATTTGCCAATAATTTTAAGCTGAGTCTCGAATTATTACTTAAGTCCAATTTTAAATATGATGCTCTAGTTTGAATAAGTTTCATTGAGTAAAAATTCAAATATTAGTGTTTCAAGTTAAAACTCAAAGAATAAACTTAGGAAAGTTAGTAAATTAGTTTGCCATGGTCATTTACCCAAATCTCTTTAGTAATCCGTTTAACAGGATAAAATAAGTGCAAAAAATGAGTTTAAATTGAATGAATAAAATATCTTGTTTTTTTTTGGGTTATAATTTTGTTTTGGTCTAATTGGTGATGATTTACATTTTTTTTTTTGGCCAAACTCTAAAGGCCTAAGAATTTGTTACAAGTCAACACTATTTTTTTTGAGTTATAAGAATGTGGGTAGATGATTTGTAAGTATAATATTGGGTTTCGAATTAGGTAGCGGTTCAAGCTAAAATGGTGTTTCTCTCGTTTTGAAATCGGACAATTCATGGCTTGAGTTTGTATTTAAGAATTAATTAACTTCTCGATACAAATCATTTATAAAAAATTTATAGTTTGCTCTTAGTTGGCCTTTAAAAAAATAGATGAGACGAGTCTCACTAAATAAATTGCGAGGCCCCAATACATGTTGTTTAAAATAATTATATTTCAGGATGAGCCGTTTAGCTAATTTCACGACTCTTCGCAATGTAGTAATACGTAATCACTTTAGATGTGTTTTTAATCATTTTACTTTTCTTAAATACGGGTGTGCATTTCATGCAACCTAAATCCAAATCCAATAACGTTGAATAAGAATGTGTCGAGGATCCGGGTGCATTTCATGTGACGTGATCCGAAAACGTGTTCTTAAACAACGTTCTTTTTCTTGAGTAGTAATAATTGAAAAAAATGGTAAATAATTCTGAAAAAATGCACAAATAGGATAATATGTATTAAAATCAAGTCTTTTAGCGAAATATGACAGTTGAGCGACCGTGCTAGAACCACGGAATTCAGGAATGCCTAACACCTTCTCCTTTAACAGAATTCCTTATCCGGATTTCTGGTTCGTGGACTCTATAATACAGAGTCAATCTTTTCCTCGATTCGGGATTCAACCGGTGACTTGGGACACCACAAATCTTCCAAGTGGCGACTCTGAATCTTTAATAAATAAATCATGTTTCGATTGTCCTTTAATTGGAAAAACTCCCTCGCGCCCTCACGGGTAGCGGAAAAAGGAGGTGTGACAGCTCTGGCGACTCTGCTGGGGACTACAAACCCAGAACCACTGGTTCGGGGTTTAAGAATTCGAGCTGGAATAATTGTTGTATTTGGCTTATTTATTATCTGATTTTATTATATGTTTGAATTAATGTGCTAAATGTTGTTTTTTTTACTTTGATATTCTTGTGAATTGTACATATAAATTGTACATATAATGAAGAAGGGTGCACTTCGTGTGACTTATTTTCTATATAGTGTCTAATTCCCACTTTAGAACGAGGTTTGGATAAGTTGCAAAACCGGTGAAGCTTCTGTATTCCCGGGTTGCTGCCTCCTCCTCGGCTCGAGCTGTCTGCTCGAGTAAGCCAGGTCTAGAACAATAAACCCAGGTTTTTGAACCTAGAATAACAAAGCTTCATGCCGGATCCCTAGTAGGAACGTTTATTTGCATCATGTTGCATTTGACTTAGGGGACTCAACACAGGGGTTGGGTCCGTCTAGGACAGGTGACCTGAAATGAAAAGACCATCCTGCTGCATCCTGTTTGTCTTACGCATTTATCTGCTTCAGACTTGCATGCTGACTAGTTTTTAAAAAAGGGGGGAAGGAAAAATAGTGCGTTTTATTCTTGAAATAGATAAAAATAGTTTACTTGTTTCTCAGTAAAATAAATAAAAATAAATAAATAAATAAATAGTTTCCATTTACAGATGGTAGTTTGTTTTACTAAAATAGTTTACTTGTTTTTCAGTAAAATAAAAAATAGTTTTCATTTACAGATTGCAATTTGTTTTTATTAAACCGAACTACGCGGGTTTGATTCTCATTGGATGTGAGATACGTAGGCAACCTTTATCGGGTCCAACTTCACCTTTTGCAAAAATAACCAAAATATCGAAACTAACTTTTTCGTACTAAATAAGTCGGTGATGCTGTTTTCAAAAATAGCCGAATGTTCCCTAAAGGGACGCCGGAAGGCTGATTTTGTATAAACGGCCATCTTTGGGTCGATTTTTTGATTTTTGATCGATTAACCCGCACAGCCTTAAAATCTTTGTCCCCGAGGCGTTGAAAGGCCGTGATTGAAAACTGAGTTTTTTGTTTAGTAAAACAAAGTTGTTTTTCTTTCTTTAATCACCTTAATAAATGTGCAGGATGAGCACAAATCAGAATAAATCGTTTTCAGTCTGTAGCGAGGTCCCTCAGCAGCTCCACATATGGTGGAATGATTTGGAAGACAATAGTAAAAAGATAGTGGAAAGAATTTTGGGAGGTTTTGTTAATCTGCTGAATATCAAGCCAAGGAAAGACATCATCGAGGCACTGATATCGTTCCGGGATCCGACCCGCAATGTGTTCCGTTTTGTCGACTTTGAACTTACACCCACGCTAGAGGAGATTGCAGGCTATGCAAGGATTAAATGGGAAATTAAGAGGACAATACCTGCTTTCACCAAGACCGGTATCTCCGCATGGGTTTCTGGATTTGCTAAGCATTAGTCGGAAGGTGAAAAATGATGATTTATCAGGAGGATGTTGCGATCTCCAATTCTTATACCAACGGTACGGCACTCCTCGGGGTTTTGAAGAATCAAATCTTGGACTAACTCACGCAGGGAATAGAACCAAGTGGGAGGCTAGACGAATTCTGGCATTCATAACGACGTTCTTGGGGATTGTGATTTGTCCACGCGAAGATAAGAAAATAGAGATAAATCTTGTAGGAATAGCCGATGTTGCAATCAAAAAGGCTACCAGCACGGTAGTCCCTTTGGTTTTGTCCGAAATCTATCGAGCCTTGACTATATGCCGAGAAGGGGGCAATTTCTTTCAAGGATGCAATCTGTTACTCCAATTGTGGATGCAAGAACACCTCCATCACCGGGCACAATACATGAACCATGGGTTGACTGGGAAAAGCTATATTAGTGGTTTTGAGGAACGGATGATAGGTGCTATATTCCCCGAAGGCGTCGAAGCATGGCTTGCACGACTAAGCCCAATAGAAGCCGATCAGGTTGAATGGGCGTTCGGTTGGTTACCTGATACTGAAGTAGTATACATGGCAGTCGAGGAATGTTATATTCTTCTGATGGGGATTCGCAGTATCCAACCATATGTTCCTCATCGGGTATTACGTCAACTAGGAAGATTTCAGATTATTCCTACCGATGAAGATCTAAGAAAGCACGCCATTGAGTTGAGCCCAGGAGTCGTATTCCCCGAAGAAAAGATTAGAAAGCTGTGGCATGAATGTAGATTCCTTAAGCCTAAGACTATGGTTCGAGAACTGGCTAAGGGTGAGGTAGATCCAAAGTACAATGTATGGTTCGGGAAAAGGTTTCAGATTCGTCGGAAATGTGCTAAAAGAGCCCATGTCCAACAGTTCATGGAGGATTCACAAGAGCAATGGAATTGGCTAGCAAAGGAGGAAGGTTACAGGACAAAGATTGGTAGGATAGAACAGCAGGTCCGGGACCTTCAATTCGAGAAGAATATGCAAGCCGCCGCCGACGAAGGAGATAAAAAGAAGTTGGCACAAGAAAATGACTTTTTGAGAGCTCAAATCCAGCAAATGAAAAGGGATGCTCACAGACAGTTGAGAAGTCGATCAGACGAAAAATTGATAAAGGGTTTAAAAAATCGAGTCACGGATGTCCAAAAAGAATTGGAAGAGTCAAAGGCCCAAACGATGAGGATCCGCGCTAGCTGGAGAAGGGAGGCACATCAACATGCACTTCATCTACAACAAGTAGAAAAAGATTATACCGAGGTCATCACCAATCTTAGGGAAGTAAATGTTACCCTCAGGGAACGGGTTTTCAAACAAGCCCGGGATGCCAGGGTAGACCTCGACCGTTGCCACAATTTGACGGCCCGACTGCAAGAACAAGTGGATAGGCTCTTAGACCAGGTCACCAACAATGCTCGAAGATTGGGGGCGAAGAATCAGCGGATAAAACAGCTACTCAGAGAAAGGGACGGGATCAAGGACAGAATTGAAGAAATCGGGCATTATGTCACCATGAAGTGCTTAGCTTGTGAACAAATGCCCCGCACCGCCCTTTTTGCTTCGGTTATGGACTATGTTCATCGGATCATGAGAGAGTTAAGGGGACTACACAGGGACCTCACACCAAGGCCCGCGGCAAGGCCGAACGATGCCTCGCGGGCCCCCGGGAGTTTAAGAGCATTAGGCTATTGATTAAAAGATGTATTTTTGAAATTTAAAAGAAAAAAAAATGGTTGGCATTTTTATTTATTATTTTTATGTTTTTTCTTGAGTCAAGCATTTCTCTCATTTTTGTTGATTATTGAAAGACATGTTTTGTAACCGTAAAGGTTTTCATTATAAGAATTCCAGAATTTCGCCACAATCTTGTTATCAGAACTACGCTCGGTCTGATTCACGCAGGGACGTGATACGTAGGCAATCCACATAAGATTCGACCACCACCAATTGAGATTAATAACAAATGAGGTTTTCAAAGATAAAAGTTGGAATGACGCATGCGATGAATACATGTAGAAATGGTTAATTGATTAGGTGCATTGCATCCAACGTGCGATAACATATCTGTTAAATTCAGTGAGCTAACAAGTTTGTTGCATTTTCAGAAAAGTTTAGCAGTTGACTTGACAGAGTATACTGGCCGATCACCATTACCACACTAGATCAAAAGGTCCAATTCCAGCAAGCATGTCTAGTTCCGGCAAAAGTGTCGATGGGGAGAAAACAGAGATACAAATCATGAAAGAGGAGGTGGATCGGTTGAGACAGCAAATGACAGAGATGCACCTAGCCTGGGCTAGGGGACAATCATCACCAAACCTTCCTACTCTTACACCAGCACCAGAGCGTCCGCCCATTGATCCCTCGACAAGTGCACCGATCTATCCATATTATCCAGGGAAAAACCCCTATACATCCCAGGTTTCACCAGCCAGACAAAATCCCCCTTCCCCGGTTACCCCTGTTTTTGTGGCACCTCCACCTGCTACTTTACAAAAGTCATCCAGTAAGTCGCTTTTTCAAATCCATGACAATCATTGTTATTCTCCTGAGCCTACCTTTAAGGCTCCTGAATCGCATTCACACACCCCTCACTGGGATAACCCGGCAGAACCAGAAAAGCACTTCCAAAGTTTGGAGCATGAGGAAGTTATTCGAAAAGTTAAAAGCCTGGAGCAGTCCTTCAGGAATATGCATGGTTTGGGCAACCAGGTCAGTGTCGCTTACAAAGATCTGTGTCCATTCCCAGATGTCCAGTTGCCAGCCGGGTTCAAAATGCCCAAGTTTGACCTATACGAGGGGCATGGTGACCCAGTAGCCCATCTTCGAGGTTTTTGTAGCAAAATGCGAGGAGCCGGAGGGCGAGATGAGATTCTGATAGCTTACTTCGGTCAGAGCTTGGGAGGGTCTGCACTAGAGTGGTACACCAGGCAGGATCCCAACAGATGGTTTACATGGGACGACTTGGCTCAAGCATTCATCGGCCAGTTCGAGTATAATCTTGAAATAATCCCCGATCGCTTATCATTGCTAAAGTTAGAGAAGAAACCCGCCGAAAGTTTTAGAGAATTTGGGTTCCGTTGGAGGGAACAGGCAGCAAGGGTAGATCCGCCGATGAGAGAGAATGAGATGGTGGATTACTTCCTTCAGACGTTGGAGCCAACCTATTTCGGACATTTGGTGACGTCCGTGGGTAAGTCATTCACTGAGGTGATAAAGATAGGAGCTATGATCGAGGAAGGCTTGAAAGCTAACAAGATCATGAGTTATTCAGCGTTGAAAGCCACCACTCAAGCTATTCAAAGTGGCACCGGAGGAGTGCTTGGGAAAAAGAGGAAAGAAGAGGTCGCGGCAGTCGATTCCGGAGCATGGTTCAGAAACAGAGGCCCCGCACCCCAGTATAATCCGCCATAGCCCTACCAACAAAATTACTTCCACAATCCATATAACCACCCGCAACACTACTATCCAGCACCTGATCCCCATTTTACCGTCCATCACGCCCAATCATATGCCCCACCTCCCGTCCAGGCACCATGGCGTGCGCCAAATCCACAGAATAATTACCCACCCCCAAGAGCCTATAGAAACCCCACGGGTGCGGGCTTTCGTCCGAATCAAGCCTTCAAGAACGACAGAGCACCAAGGACGAAGACCTTCACTCCCTTGGGAGAGTCTTACACCAGTTTGTTCCACCGATTGAAGCAAGTAGGGTTGCTAAATCCGGTCGAGGCTAAGCTACCAAACCCTCTTCCAAAGAATCTCGATCATTCAATAAATTGTGCATATTGCTCAGGATGTCCAGGGCACGACACAGAAAAGTGTTGGAGGTTGAAAACAGCTATCCAGGAACTCATCGACACTCGCCGAATTGAAGTCCAGACTCCAGCGGAGCCCAACATCAACCAAAATCCACTCCCAACTCATCATGAGACCAACATGATCGAGTTGGTACGGGTAGAAGAGGGAAAGGAGAAAACCTCTCGGACTGTAATGATGATCAAGTCTAGTGGGGTAGGAATGAAAAAGGGGCCAAGCCTTGATGGGTCACTCATCCGCAAGAAGGACGTACAAGAGGGGTTGGAAGCAGAAAAGGGAAGTGTGAACAAAGTGCCTATGAGGCCAGAGGAGTAAAAATAGTTGTACCAGGGGCAGCAACCAAACCCGTCTTGACTATAGCAGGTGTTCGAGTGGATCCTTTCATCATCAAGCCAGCAATACAGTTGCCAATAGCTGATAGCAAAGCTATTCCATGGAATTATGATCGGGTCACGACAACTTACAAAGGAAAAGAAGTTAAAGAGGAAGTTTGCGAAGCGCAAGGTTTGACCCGCTCAGGGAGGTGTTTTGCTCTGGTGGAATTGAGGAAGACTACTCCGGCAACACTGAAAAAGCCGGTAACTGACGAAGAGGCAGAAGAATTCCTGAAAAAGATGAAGCCGCATGATTATTCTGTCTTAGAACAGCTGAAGAAAACCCCAGTGCAAATCTCATTGCTGTCCCTGCTGATACATTCTGAAGAACATCGGCAAGCTTTGATGAAAGTTTTAAATGAGGCCCATGTACCTGATAAAATCTCCGTGAGTCATTTGGAAAAGATCACCAATAGGATCTTCGAAGCGAACCGGATCACCTTCACCGATGATGAGTTGCCTGAGGAAGGCACCGAGCACAACAAGGCTTTATATCTTACGGTAAAGTGTGAAGAGTCGGTGGTTACCAAAGTCCTAGTCGACAATGGGTCCAGTGCGAACATTTGTCCTCTCTCTACACTAAACAAGTTGAAAGTGGATATCAGCAGGGTACGTAATAACAGCATATGTGTCCGAGGGTTCGATGGAGGAGGCAAGGCATCGGTCGGGGACATAGTATTAGTCTTGACAATCGGACCTGTGGAGTTCACCATGGAATTCCAGGTGCTGGACATGGTAGTTTCATACAACCTTCTGATAGGACGACCGTGGATCCATGCTGCAAAAGCGGTTCCGTCCAGCTTACACCAACTAGTCAAGTTTGAGTGGGATCAACAGGAGATCGTAGTCCATGGAGAGAATGATCAACAACCAGGCACCATCGTTCCCTTTGTTGAGACAGAAGAAGATGTTGGGCCATGGGTATACCAGATCTGCAATGCGGTATCCGTCAACCGAGTTCCGGAAGGGGAATGCATTCTCAATGACAAAATAATTACTGCAGATGTCATGGTGGCTCATGAAATGCTGAGAAACGGTTTCGTACCCGGCAAAGGTTTAGGTGCATCTCTGCAAGGAATCATACAACCGATATCTGTGGTCGAAAATGTGGGAACCTTCGGCTTGGGATTCAAGCCAACACCAGAGGACATCCAGCGAGCCAAGAGGAATAAGCAGAAGACATGGGTGCTCCCGAAGCTTGTTCCGTGCCTTTCCCGATCTTTTGTCAGGTCCGGGATAAGAGGACATCCGACGACAAAGGTTCCCAGTCCTATGGTTAGGCCAGACGAAGAGTTCTTGAGAAGGTTCGAAGATTTATTCTCAGATGTATGCATGCTAGAGGATGGCGAAGGACCCAGCCATGTCGAGATACAGTTTGTGGGATCGAAAGCAAAGTTGAATAATTGGAAGGCTACTCCTCTCCCTATCCGGAAGGAGTCTTGGTAGTTTGTTTTGGATTGTTTTCTTTCAAATTTTGTGTTGGAGTTGTCCCCGGAATAAAATCCATTTGTTTTAGTTCGTTTTGGTTTGAGTATGCAAGCTGGGTTTTCCTTGTATTGTTCCCATTAATGAAATTTTGTTCCCTTTGTTTCTAATTTTGTTTATTTTTTCTCCTTTTTACTTTTCTGAGTAGCTTTCTTTCAACTGATCTTAATGATATGGCGTGCTTAAAGATTAATCAACCCGGTCTAGAAAGTCAATCTGGTTTGGAAATAATAACGCATGAAATAAGAGGTGACGAGAGTGAATCGAAATACGGTGATGATGAAGCCGTAAAAGAAATCGGTGAAGAATTAAGTCACTTCGAGGAAAAGCCCAAACCTAATTTGAATGATACTGAGGCTGTTAATCTGGGGGATACGAATGATGTTAAAGAAACCAGAATAAGTGTCCATATCGAACCCAACTTGAGAGAAGAATTGATCAAAACACTCATGGAGTTTAAAGACATTTTCGCATGGTCGTACGACGACATGCCAGGACTCAACACCGATCTAGTGGTTCACAAATTACCTACTGACCCGGCGTGCCCTCCCGTCAAACAAAAACTGCGGAAATTTAAGACAGAGATGAGTGTAAAGATCAAGGAGGAAGTAACCAAGCAGTTGCAGGCGAAAGTCATTCGTGTCACTCGATACCCCGATTGGTTGGCTAACGTAGTACCGGTGCCAAAGAAAGACGGGAAGATCAGAGTATGTGTGGACTATCGCAATCTCAACAAGGCAAGCCCTAAGGATAATTTCCCGTTTCCCAATATCCATATCCTGATTGATAATTGCGCAAGGCGTGAGATCGGATCCTTTGTGGACTGCTACGCGGGATATCATCAAATCTTGATGGATGAAGAGGACGCAGAAAAGACGGCTTTTATCACACCACGGGGAACTTATTGCTACCGGGTAATGCCATTCGGCCTGAAGAACGCAGGGGCAACATACATGAGGGCGATGACTACGGTATTCCATGATATGATACACAAAGAAATAGAAGTGTACGTGGATGATGTGATCATAAAATCTAGACGTCAAGCAGACCACATTGCCGATCTCAGGAAGTTTTTCCAAAGACTTCGAAGATATGATATCAAGCTTAATCCGGCCAAATGTGCATTTGGAGTTCCGTCAGGAAAGTTGCTAGGATTCATCGTCAACCGACGGGGCATTGAGTTGGACCCATCCAAAATCAAGTCCATCCAGGAGTTACCCCCGCCAAAGAATAAAACAGAGGTAATGAGTTTGTTGGGAAGGTTAAATTACATCGGTAGGTTTATTGCTCAACTTACAGCGACCTGTGAACCCATATTCCGTCTGTTAAAGAAAGACGCTGCGATAGAATGGACGACAGAATGTCAGGAAGCGTTCGACCAAATCAAAGGGTATCTGTCAAACCCACCCGTACTGGTTCCGCCCGAACCGGGGAGACCCCTGATTCTTTATCTAACGGTTTTGGAGAATTCGTTCGGCTGCGTACTGGGGCAGCATGATCTTACTGGCAGGAAGGAACGGGCCATTTACTATCTCAGCAAGAAATTCACGGTCCACGAGGTTAAGTACACTCATTTGGAAAAGACCTGTTGTGCTTTGACTTGGGTAGCCCAAAAGCTGAAACATTATTTGTCTTCTTACACCACTTACCTCATTTCACGTTTGGATCCGTTGAAGTATATTTTCCAGAAACCTATGCCTACAGGGAGGTTAGCAAAATGGCAAATATTACTTACAGAGTTGGACATCATATATGTGACAAGGACGGCTATGAAAGCTCAAGCCCTAGCCGATCACTTAGCTGAGAATCCTGTCGATGACGGATACAAACCTTTGAGGACGTATTTTCCGGACGAAGAAGTATTGCAAATTGACGGGTTGGAGTTAACCGAGGATCCGGGGTGGAAGCTTTTCTTCGACGGAGCGGCGAACGCAAAAGGAGTCGGAATAGGGGCTGTGCTTATCTCTGAAACGGGACATCATTATCCTGTTACTGCTCAACTGCGTTTTCATTGTACCAACAATATGGCTGAGTACGAGGCATGCATCTTAGGGTTGCGATTAGCGGTAGACATGGATGTACAGGACGTCTTGGTCTTGGGGGACTCGGACCTTCTGGTACATCAGATTCAGGGAGAATGGGAAACCAGAGATTTGAAGCTTATCCCGTATCGTCAATGTTTGCATGATCTAACCAAGCGTTTCCGATCAGTAGAATTGAGGCATATCCCAAGGATGCATAATGAGGTTGCCGATGCTTTGGCTACGTTGGCATCGATGTTACATCACCCGGACAAGATTCATGTTGATCCGTTACATATTCAGATCCGGAATCAACATGCTTATTGCAATATGATAGAGGAAGAGATGGATGGTGAGCCATGGTTTCATGATGTCAAAGAATACCTCAGGTTAGGAATATACCCAGAGCAGGCAACTGGAGATCAAAAGAGAGCTATTCGGCGGTTGGCGAACGGATTTTTTCTTAGTGGAGGGGTGTTGTACAAAAGAACCCCAGATTTGGGATTGTTGAGATGTATAGATGCGAGTCAAGCCACAACAGTGATGACAGATATACACTCTGGAGTTTGTGGACCACACATGAGCGGATATGTATTGGCAAAGAAGATTCTTCGAGCAGGATATTACCGGCTCACTATGGAGCGTGATTGTATAAGTTTCATGCGAAGATGCCATCAGTGTCAGATACACGGAGATTTGATTCATTCTCCGCCAACCGAGTTGCATAGAATGTCAGCGCCATGGCCATTTGTTGCGTGGGGTATGGATGTTATCGGACCTATAGAACCTGCGACTTCCAATGGTCATAGGTTCATTCTGGTAACGATCGATTATTTTACCAAGTGGGTGGAGGCCAAAACCTTCAAATCGGTGACCAAGAAGGCGGTGGTGGATTTCGTACATTCCCACATCATCTGCAGGTTTGGAATTCCAAAGATAATCATCACAGATAACGGTGCCAATCTTAACAACGGATTGATGAAAGAGGTATGTCAACAGTTCAAGATTACACACCGAAATTCCACACCATATCGTCCCAAAGCAAATGGTGCGGTTGAGGCAGCAAACAAGAATATAAAGAAGATATTGAGGAAGATGGTAGAAGGGTCTAGGCAATGGCATGAAAAGTTACCATTCGCACTGTTGGGTTATCGCACTACCGTCCGGACTTCGGTAGGTGCAACTCCTTACTTGTTAGTGTACGGGACTGAAGCAGTAATACCAGCAGAAGTTGAAATCCCATCCCTCCGAATTGTCGCTGAAGCCGAGATTGACGACGATGAGTGGGTCAAAACCCGATTGGAGCAATTGAGCTTGATTGATGAGAAGAGATTGACAGCAGTATGTCATGGCCAATTGTATCAAAAGAGAATGGCGAGAGCCTATAACAAGAAGGTACGTCCCAGGAAATTTGAAGTGGGACAGCATGTGCTGAAGAGAGTTCTACCACATCAGGCCGAAGCAAAAGGCAAGTTCACTCCAAATTGGCAAGGACCATTTGTTGTGACTAGAGTATTATCCAACGGCGCTCTATGTCTAACCGATATTGAGGGAAGATGCACCGATATGGCTATCAATTCTGATGCAGTCAAGAGATATTATGTGTAATTCTTTAATGTATTTGTCAACGTTTGGTTTCGTTTGTTTGTATTTGGCATTTTTCGGAGAATGAAATGACAGAGGCAATTTTTTCTACTACCCAAACACTTTAACCCTTGTTTTCCCCTTTGAGCCTTAATTATTCTTTCATATACCCTCTTCTGGAATCCTCAAGGAAGATGTACAACAAAATAGAAAAGGAAACAAAGAAAAGACACAAGAAAAAGTGAACTACGTTCGACCTGATTCCTCAAGAAGGATACGTAGGCGCCACACGACTCGGTCATAGTAAAATAAAAATCAAAGATTCCCCAAGCAACAAAACTGGGGCAGAAGTCATGTTTCGTTTGAAAAGATAGTGTGGATTCCGAAAGTTGTAATGAGCCAACCGTTGAGGTTAAACCCCTTTTCTCTAGCCTCACGCACAAAAACCACATTAATGACCAAAAAAGACCTCTCGATCAGTATTTGAGAAATGCCAAGTCATGCGAATGAAAACCACGAATGACACTCCAATCCTCGACTGAATCTAGGACTCACAAGCTGAAAAGGGATAGCCCTTTAGAGGAAATTTCGTGGATAATACCCCAGCCCACCGCATGGAAAGAAAGCGAAATGAGAGAGTCTTAACGGTGAAAACCCTCACGGGCACCTTAAGGCGAAGAAAGCTAAGAGAAATAAAATGAGAGAGTCTTACGGTGAAAACCTTTACAGGCACCCTAAGGCGACGGGAGGTCGAGAGAAATGAGAGAATCTCATTAGTGAAAACCCTTTGAAGGGCACTATGAGGTGACAAGGCGAGATGGTTACAAGGTGTCTGCACGAGACAAGGTTGGGACATTCGTTTGCTTCTAGCAAAACGCATCTGTCAGAAAGTGATTGACATAAATAGACTGGGTAGATTAATCTCGAAGGCACGGCATAACCATTGGATCAGTTATACATTCAGATAAGTTTTTCCCAATTTAAAGTTCAGAAAAGTTTTCCCTTTTTGTCTTTTGCGGTCCACACTCTTTATTGCATTTTTATCTATCATTTTTCTCTCTTTTTAAAGATTTTTATATTTATGTCGAAAGTTGACTTTTCAAAGCTTACTACCAAGTCTCCCAAAGCGGTACAATGAAGATGAATAGGCGTGGAACAAGGCAATAAGGCAAAAGTCGTTCCGATATTAAGATTGGAACGACAGATTAATTGGAAGATTCATAGGAATTATGGAGTAGGGTGGACACATATTACACATACGGAAGATAGTTTCTCACAACAGATCACTGACTAAGAGTGTCGAACCACACTGAAGTTTGGAATAAAAAGGAGAGATAAGAGATCCTGTGGACAGAGCACCATCCACCAGCATGTATCAACGTCGTCCCCAAAGTTTGAGGAGTGCAAAGCAGCTGAAAGAGAAAAGGAAAATTGCCCCAGCAAGAGCGGCATGACCACTCACGACGTTTTGAAACTAACAATTTTTCTTTGATTTAAAGCAGGAAAAGAGGGTTCGTCGGTGGAAAAGCATGCCACGTAGAAGGTTATCAAACTGGGGCAGAAAATTTTCTCCCATTGCGAAAATTTTCTTGAAAGCAAATACCCAGTGGATAAGGATAGAAAGCAACACAAGATTTTGGGAAATACCAGTTTCGAGCAGAATAGTTTTGAAAGAGGCCAGACAACACGAGGAAGTGATCTTTGAGCCTAGTATCATCCCCAGCAGTTCTTGGAGAAATGAAACACTGATTTTCGAGATTTCCCCAGCAGCATTATATCCCATAAGTTTTTCAAGGAAGCAAAGCGTGAGTCCCGAAGGAGGTTTGGAAAGAGGAAAAAGGAAAAGGGGTTCCCCGCCAGGGTAATCCTCAGTTAATGACTTTTCAATCCCCAGCGAGCCCGAGAGAGAATAAAGGTTGAAGAAAGTAGAAAAAGAGGAAATAAAGAATACTTCCCTAGCAGCATTATCTCCAGCAGGTGAGTAAACAGTTTCGAAGATATCCCTAGCAGTCAAAGAAAAAAATAACACGACCCAGGAGGAAAGCGATCCCGAAACAAGGCAATTCAGAAGAAAGGTTGATCCAAGAGACGATGTAGGAAGAAGAAATGGTACAGGAAGCAAATGAAGGCGATATGGATGGGATGGAGTCAGTGAGTTGTAGTTAAAGTCAGGGAGCCCGCCTGAAGAATGGAGTGGCGATTTAGTTTTGAAGTTGTAGTTGAAGTCAGGGAGCCCGCCTGAAGAATGGAGTGGCGATTTAATTTTGAAGTTGTAGTTGAAGTCAGGGAGCCCGCCTGAAGAATGGAGTGGCGATTTATTTTGAAGTTGTAGTTGAAGTCAGGGAGCCCGCCTGAAGCAAGAGACGATGCAGGAAGAAGAAAATGATACATGAAGCAAAGGAAGGCGATATGGATGGGATGGAGTTAGTGAGTTGTAAGTTGAAGTCAGGAAGCTAGCCTGAAGCATGGAGTGGCGATTTAGTTTCGAAGTTTATGAGTTGAAGTCAGGAAGCCCGCCTGAAGAATGGAGTGGCGATTTACTTTTGTAGTAGTAATTGAAGTCAGGAAGCCTGCCTGAAGAATGGAGTGGCGATTTAGTGTTGAAGTTGTAATTGAAGTCAGGGAGCCTGCCTGAAGAATGGAGTGGCGATTTAGTTTCGAAGTTTATGAGTTAAAGTCAGGGAGCCCGCCTGAAGAATGGAGTGACGATTTAGTGTTGAAGTTGTAATTGAAGTCAGGGAGCCCGCCTGAAGAATGGAGTGGCGATCTAGTTTTGAAGTTGTAGCCGAGGTCAGGGAGCCCGCCTAAAGAATAGAGTGGCGATTTAGTTTCAAAGTCTATAAGTTGAAGTCAGGGAGCCCGCCTGAAGAATGTAGTGGCGATTTATTTTGAAGTTATAGTGGAAGTCAGGGAGCCCGCCCGAAGAATGGAGTGGCGATTTATGATTAGAGTTTGTCGATAAAGTCAAAAGCCTGCCGAAAAAGCAGAACGACGTCTCCGGTTCTAAGATTTGATAAGGATAGTGAAGAGTTGGAAAGCGACAGAGTGTAACAGAAATCCCCGGCATAAATCCAAGTTCATAATCAGAAGGAAGGCAACGAGGATCAGAAAAGATAGATTCAGACTTCGAAGGAAAATAATTCGAAGATCGCAAGGAAGGGACCAATGGTCGGAGTTCGGCAATCAAGATAGGCCGAAATAACAATTGTCAGAAGAGAAGAAGCATGTGAAGAAACATCAGAGCCAGCAGGATGGCAAGGAAACATGACAAGATCAAGCTGAAAAGATAGATAAGAATTTGCAATACTGTAACCTAGTCTAGCTTCTTATTTTTCGTTTAGCACCGTGTAATAAGGAGATCAGTTAAGCAGTGGCAACAGCAGCAACAACAGTAACAACAAGATCACAGCAGTCATGGTAGTCCCAGCTACCAAACTTCCCGAACTACATTGACCCGATTCCCTTTTAGCCCGGGATATGTAGGAGATCTTCTGAAGCAAAGGTTCGGTCAAACTTTTCCAAAAATGCTTCATATGGAGTGCTTAAACGGGCAAAAATCGCTCGTATCCGCTCACTTATCTTTGCACAAAAACTCTTCATGTTTCCGCGCAAAGAGAGGCAACTGTGAGCACGTGATTTTTGCCTCACACGAACTACTCCCAAAGAAATCAAAATCAAAAAAAAAATATGTCACGTTGCGCATAAGATTCAAGTTTACAATTAACAGTAATTAAGTTTGTTTTACGAAAATGATAATAACAAAATAATGTATTTTGCATTTTTACCATTTATTGTCCAATTGTGTGATTTTATTTTTTTGTATTTAAATGTGTGTGTTTAATTGATATTAGAGTTTAATTAATATTGATAAGTTAATTTTGTTCTATAATTTAACTTAGGATTTTTAAAATTTAGTTTGAATTAATTTTGGAAATAAAATAAAAGAAAAAAAGGGGAAAGAAAACGAAATGGGCCAGTCTTATAGGAAAATCAAAGCCCAAAAATAGAGAAAAGGGAACAAAATAAATGAGCCCAAACCGGCTGATCCCAGAGATACCCAAACGTCGTCGTTTCTGTTACATCCATCCTGACCGTTGATCTCATTCAAGTCCCACGTCCAAACCCCACCCGTTAACCAACCCGACCCAATTTAACACCGCCCCGGTCTCCCTAACACCAAACGACTTCATTTTGTACTGACAAGACGATCGCAGCCGTTGATCTCTTATAATCTAACGGTGTGGATTAATTGGGCAATTTTGATATACCAATCTCTTACCCCCCCCCCCCCAAACCCCGCATCCGCCCTCATTCCTCTACCCCTCCATCGTCTCTATCAGAGACAAAATTAAACCCTAGCGCCGCCCTCCCTTTCCACTGCCTGAGACCCGGCGGCAACAACGCCGCCGGTCACCAAAATAACACCCCTGAACCACCAAACCACCCTGAGCATGAATCCCTTATCCACCAACCTCGAATCACTCCCCATCATCTCGAATCTTCATTTGAAGATTCGCGACCCAACCCTCACTTCGTCCGTTCGACCCCAAAATCTCACCCTAGCACCTCTAGACCACCCTCACACCCAAACGACCATTGGTCCGGCTCGAATCCAGCCAGAAACTATCAAGCCCCAAATCCGACCTTCGAGAACCCTAGATTTTGAATTAGAGATTTCTCGTCTAATTTCAAAGAGGAATTGAAGTCAATAGACTTTAATTGAAGTGTTTTCATTTGAAAACATTTCAGTTAAAGTCTGTTAACTTCAAAAAATGCAAATTCAAGTCCATTTGAGCCCAGGTCTGTTCGATTTCGGATTCTCTACTTAAGGTATTTCATTTTTCTCTTTCTGTTTCATTTATTATCGTGTTCATTGTTTGGTTTAGTCTTTCATTTGTTCTGTTTTGTGTTCGATTTTAATCTTCTCTGCTTCTTCCCTATCGGACCTTTTGTTTGGTCGATTCATCTCTCTTCTTGTCTGTTCGATTATATGGTAGTTGTTGTAATTGGTTTGTACGATTAATCGATTTAAGGCCGTCGAATAAATTAGCTTGAATTATCGACCCCTGAGTCTGCCCGAAATTTGTGAATCATTGGGTTGTCGATTAATTTCGATTGTATGGAATGTCATCGATTAATTATGTAAGCCTGTTTGTTAGAAAAAAAAATAGAAAAGTGATTAGCACTGCAAATTTGATGAGAGTCACTGTCGGATTAGAAACCATAATTGATTGTTGTGTTTTGAATTAAAGAATTGGATATAGCTGTTAGTATCCCATTAGGATCCGGACTTTAGGATTTTTAAATGGGCTAGTGGAACCTGTTACAGCAGGGTATCCCACCAGCCTGCTGCAGTCCAGCAGTTTAATATTAGCAGCCCCATAACTAGACATGAGGGAAATGATTAAAAGGGTAAAGGGATGCATGTGCAAGGGAAGGAGATGAGTTGTTTAAAGGGGATGTCCTGGTTCTTTTTGGGCTATAAAGAGATTGAAAACACACACTTAAAAGGGGACGGAAAAAACAGGGAGATAGGGATTCATTTTAGAGATTTGAGAGTCTGTGAGTTTAAAAGGAAAACATTGAGTGTAAGAGAGGGATATAGAGAAAACTGCAGTTGATTTGTTCTTAAATTCTCTGCGGATTTGAGTTTTATTTTTCTGGGATTTCAACTTGTTCCCTAGGCTGCCTGTTACTGTTTCATTAGTGGTTTGGGTGATTGCTGAGATTTTGCTTGCTGTTGTTCATACCACTGCTACTGCTATTTCTGATCCTTTATTCTCTTCATTGATTCATATTTCCAGGTACACGGCTTATAACATTTGATATGAACCTGAATTTAGGATAAAATTGGAGATTGCTTGCCAAATTCAAGTTTAATTGTATATTGTTATTGTATATAATACAGTAGCATAAACTAAGTAAATGTGATTGTTTTGTAGATATCATAATTAGTAATTTGTTTTGAATGTTTGTTGAATTCAAATTAGAAAGCATTAAAATTGATTAATCATGTCTGAACGTGGTTTAGAATAATGTTTAGTCAATTTTTTTTAGTAGTTAATAATAGAAACAATCTCAATTCGTTCATTTAAGTCAATTAGAATACTGGCCTTAACAAGATTTGATTCATGAAACAAAATACACATGCTACTGCCGAGATGGGGATTCGATCTTTCAACCCCGCATATGAGGTCTATTTGTGGCTTTGCCCATGTGGGTTAGTTTTGAGGCCCATTTGTTGAAATTGATTTACGCATAGAAATTTGGGCTCACAAATTGAGCCTGTTTCAGAGATGTTTACGAAAGATTTGCCAATAATTTTAAGCTGAGTCTCGAATTATTACTTAAGTCCAATTTTAAATATGATGCTCTAGTTTGAATAAGTTTCATTGAGTAAAAATTCAAATATTAGTGTTTCAAGTTAAAACTCAAAGAATAAACTTAGGAAAGTTAGTAAATTAGTTTGCCATGGTCATTTACCCAAATCTCTTTAGTAATCCGTTTAACAGGATAAAATAAGTGCAAAAAATGAGTTTAAATTGAATGAATAAAATATCTTGTTTTTTTTTGGGTTATAATTTTGTTTTGGTCTAATTGGTGATGATTTACATTTTTTTTTTTGGCCAAACTCTAAAGGCCTAAGAATTTGTTACAAGTCAACACTATTTTTTTTGAGTTATAAGAATGTGGGTAGATGATTTGTAAGTATAATATTGGGTTTCGAATTAGGTAGCGGTTCAAGCTAAAAGGGTGTTTCTCTCGTTTTTTTGAAATCGGACAATTCATGGCCTGAGTTTGTATTTAAGAATTAATTAACTTCTCGATACAAATCATTTATAAAAAATTTATAGTTTGCTCTTAGTTGGCCTTTAAAAAAATAGATGAGACGAGTCTCACTAAATAAATTGCGAGGCCCCAATACATGTTGTTTAAAATAATTATATTTCAGGATGAGCCGTTTAGCTAATTTCACGACTCTTCGCAATGTAGTAATACGTAATCACTTTAGATGTGTTTTTAATCATTTTACTTTTCTTAAATACGGGTGTGCATTTCATGCAACCTAAATCCAAATCCAATAACGTTGAATAAGAATGTGTCGAGGATCCGGGTGCATTTCATGTGACGTGATCCAAAAACGTGTTCTTAAACAACGTTCTTTTTCTTGAGTAGTAATAATTGAAAAACAAACGGTAAATAATTCTAAAAAATGCACAAATAGGATAATATGTATTAAAATCAAGTCTTTTAGCCAAATATGACAGTTGAGCGACCGTGCTAGAACCACGGAATTCGGGAATGCCTAATACCTTCTCCCGGGTTAACAGAATTCCTTATCCGGATATCTGGTACGCGGACTGTTTAACAGAGTCATTCTTTTCCTCGATTTGGGATTCAACCGGTGACTTGGGACACCATAAATCTCCCAAGTGGCAACTCTGAATTGAATGAATCAATTCCGTTTCGATTGTCCTTTAATTGGAAAAACTCCACTCGCACCCTCGCGGGTCAGCGGAAAAAGGAGGTGTGACAAAGCCAAGTGGCAAGATAATAAATGTCAATAATATATGGTAACTATTCTTTATTTGACTATTTTAGTTATAATATAATAAATAATGTTTAATTATAGATAAAATTCTAAAATTAAAATTAAAATTAATCTTTTTTATCATATTATCATACTTAATTTGGTTAAACGATCATATGCAATTATATATGTTAAGAGCTTTTGTTATTTTTTTTAATTATGTAAATACTACTTCGCCTCTAGAAAAAAACAACTACTCCATAAAAATATAAAACTCTTTGATCACATATAAAATTCTATAAGTATAATTCTTTGGAACACTGTAGCTAGATTTGAATACAACGAAATTCTTTTAAATAAATTTAATATATAGGGTATACGTCTATTTTTATCTAAATAATAAATAAGATTTTACAAAACCAAATAAAAGTTAACTTACATATATGATAAAGTAAACATACATACCGGAGAAAGAAGCGTCACAAAATCAGTCAATATTAAAAAGAATATTGTTTCTTTTTTCTTCTTAAAGAATATTTGTTTAAAGAGTCAATTTGCATAAATGGACACCAAACAAATAAGAAAACTTTGGCTATACAATTGCTATCATTAATTGCAATTTAGCACATTCAAGGAATTAAGGGGTATATGCTGACCCTATTTATGGGAATACACTGAGTTATTTATTGTTGTTGTATAAGGGTAAGAAATGATATTTGAGAGAAAAGAAAGTTAGCTTCTTTTCAAGAAGAAATGATTTTGAAACTTCTCTAATTTTGGTGATTTGTTTTGGGATTCAGGACTATGTTCATCAAAATGCAACACAGATAATTACAGAGTTACGTGGTTTTGTAACTATCCTATTTGATACTTTTCTTCTTCATAAAACCAAAGACATGGGAAGATATCCATCCAAACCAATACCTGTTTTCCTTCCAAAAACGGACGCAGATTGTAAGCCAACAAATGAAACCACAAAAATTCCAGCTGAAGTTTGAAGGCAAAACTACTAGGAGATTGTTCTTTAACTGCATCATCAAGAGAGTATAAGCTTAGCACTGGAAAGAGGTGATGTTTTTTGACAGGTTGAAGCCAATGTTATACTAGGAAGATATTTCGATATGATTCTTTTTTGTTATTTTGAATTTAGAAAGATTTTACAGTGTGGATACTGATATCGAAATTGACGTTAGGTGTAGTAAAGCCAATATTGCAAGGATATAATATTTCATTTCGTTGAAGAATATTAGTTTTGAATCAGTAGATTATGTGAAAGATTCTTTTTCAAACTAACAAGATAGAATTTGGTTTCTAATTGATAGTTTCTATGGCGACTTTTAAGTGTAACAAAGAGTATACGTGAAATCCTTTTTTTGTAAATGTAAACAAATTATTTCGAAAAAAACTCTTACTACTTTTTTTTAATTCAAAGATAATAAAAAGATAAGATATTTTTGAACATTATTAGAGAGTTTTAAAATTTTTATAATTGAAGTTATATCATGGATAAACTAAAAAAAAAAAAATTTATGGAATATTTACATAATATCTGGCCATATTCATTGTTTACTTTTCTTTTTTTGGTAATTAAAGATTTCTATTTACCAGGGAGAATATAAACAAGAGAAAACAACACTCTTACATTCCATCATAATCTTCTATGCCCCCATCCATCCTCTATCAAAAATATGTAATTTATCTACTACAAGGATACCAATTAAGACTATTCATCCTTCCTTCTATATATTTATGACTTCTGCGATGGAGCTCTTGGACAATTTTCATGCATATTACTTCCCATCCCCCTGTTTTTGCCTGAAAAATTCTCGCATTTCGTTCCTGCCATACGTAGTACACTGTTGCAGCTAAGGCCATTTTGAGTAGTTCTAACTTTGGAGTCCTTTTCCTGACTATGTTTACTACCCATGAATGTTCTTGTTCCCATCCCTGTGCTACCCTATTCATTCCTTGCCAATCTAGTAACTTGTTCCATAGTGCTTTATAGTATTCACACTCAAAGAACAAGTGTTGGATACTCTTTTTCTATGTTCTACAAGGTATACATTCTTCTTCTACAGGCATGCCCCACTTCTAAAGCATGTCCCTCGTGTATAGTTTACCATGAACTATGAGTGTTAGCAGGAAGATCCAACATGGGCATCCTGAGTTCTGGCATATTATCTTCTTCCATCTCACCTTTCAAATGAGCCTCACAGCCTATGATATATGATCTTGATAATGCATTTCTTAGTTCTCTATATTCTTTATGGTTGAACCCAGCCTTCACAAGTGTCTCATGTGCTTTGGGTATCTTCCCAATCATCCATGATGCTTTGTCACGACCCCAAACGTGGTCGTGATGGCGCCCAGCACATTGCTAGGTCAGCCCGATCAATCACGCGCATCACCGAGCTACCAGCTCACATCTTTGTTTCAAAATCAATAATAACAAGACAATTTATAAAGTTTAGCATAAGTTATGAAAGTATCCCAATAACAGTGCAATATCCTCCCACAAATCTGCGGGTCACAACTCAAGAGCCTCTACCGAATAATATAACCATAATACTGTATATAGAGTATATCTGAAAACGCTGAATGTCTAAAAGCATAAGAAAAACAATGGAGAGTTGGGTCATGTGGACACCAGGGAGCTACCTCGACACTCCGAAATAAGCTCTGAGAACAGCTGTAATAAACCCTGATGGGAGGTACCTGGATCTGCACACAAGGTTTAGGGAGTAGAGAGATTACTTTCAACTCAGTGGTAATAGGTATGTATAATGATATTGAAGGTAAGAACACCCAATAATACCACACGGTAAAGCTATGCAGTATCTCATTTTTTTAACAAGTCTCGGGGAAACTATAACAGCTAAAGCAGTTAAGTACAAATGAGTAAATGTAATGCAGATGCATAAAGATGACGCTACGGAGCGTAGCCCGATCCATTTGGGTACCCGCACTCACTATGAAGGTTCAGACTCCGGATGGGCTCCTACAACCCAAGCGCAATATCATAGTAACATATGCTGTGGCGCGCAGCCCGATCCACTATTAGTCCAGCTACATGCAATGCAAGCCTCATAGGCACAAATACTTACCATTTTTAATTCCGTTTAACAGTAATTATAGGATTAATGTTCAAAAATGTCAGAATTTGCAAATCATTTTTAAACAGTGTTTAGCTCAGGACTGATATCATGAAAACATGCTATAATCATAGAAATAGTAACAACGATCCTCACGGGATCCAAATAACTGGCACACAGCCCAAATATATCCCCAACCATCCAAGTAGGAGGTTTACCGGCTTATTTAAAGCCAACAACACAGTACAATGCCACGTGGTCGGACTAAGCCATAGTCCCCAATCACAATCGACCATGCACTCACTGTAAAGTACGTGTCTCACCTCAATACAACATCACATAGTGATATACCGGTGTTTCAAACCCTCAGGTCATCATCCACATCTATTACTCACCTCGAACCGGCTGAGAAACTAGTCCACAATGTCTTTACCTATAGAATCGACCTCCGCGGGTGCCAAATATAATAGAAACCAAAAGGAATACATCAAAATAGGCTAATGGAACATAACCCAATCAAAATAACTCAAAAAACACCCAAAAACATGAAGTTACCAAAACCCGAGCCCTAGGCCTGTTTCTCAAAAAATTATGAAATTCACATTTTCGGAATCCTCGTTTTGCCACGAATCCATACATAATCAAAATCGGAGTCCAATAGCCCCTTCAACTTCCAAAATTTTCAAAACCCAAAACCAAGCCCTAACTCCTCCAATTTACACCCCAATTTCAGTGATTTAGATGAAGATTCTATGATAAAATCACGTAATTAGTCCATAAAACTTACCTCCAATCGAAATCTTGGTGAAAACCTCTTACTCCCTCGTCCAGTAGCTCCAAAATGTGCCCAAAGGAAGAAATGGATTTTCTCGCATCTGATATGTTATTAGACTGATTTGCCCAACCTGACATTTCCTTCATCGCGTTCGCGACATTGCCCATGCGAATGCGATGACCAATCTTTTAAAATTTTGAAATCCTCTTACGGGAACGCGAACAGCCTCCCGCGATCATGATGCACAAAGTCCTGAACCCACGCGAACACGACATCTTCGTACGCGATCGCGTACAACAAACATTACTGGCCACCACAACCTTCTTCGCAAACGCGTAAACTCCATCGCGAACGTGTACCTCCTGCTTCTTCCCCTACGCGTTCACATCAGCACCTTCGCTAATGCGTAGGCCAAATTCTCTAACCCCTAATTTCCTTCTACGCGTTTGTGTCCATCACCTACGCGAACGCGATGCATTAAATTTCTGCAATTCATGACAGCAAAATCTGACCTTAGGCTTAACTAAAAATGAGCCGTTTGACCCCCGGAATCACCCCCGAGGCCCCCGGGACCTCAACCAAAACCACCAACCTACTCCAAAACACGATAAAAAATTGTTCCAATCATTAAAACACGTTCTTTAACACAAAAATCATCAAATCAAGGCGGATTCAAGCCTAAGTTTCAACTATAACTTCCGAAACCTACATTCAATCAAAAACCCGACCAAACGATGTTCGAATGCCCTGAATATTTACTGACATATCCAAAATCGCCTAAAGAAGCTACTGCACCTGTCAGAATTCCATTCTGACTCCCGGATCAAAATCTCACCTATCAACCGGATTCCGCCAAAATTCCAACTTTGCCAATTAAAGCATATTTCTACACTGGACCTCCAAATTCAATTCTGATCGCTCCCCTAAGTCACAAATCACCTCCCGAAGCTAGCCAAACCATCAAAATCCATATCCGAGCCCTCTAACCACATAGTCAACTTTAGGTTGACTTTTCTAAAACAAACTCCCTTCTAAGAGGCTATATGCCTTATTTTCAAGCGGGATCAATCCAAATTCACCCGATAGACTGTTATACTGATATAGAAACATGAAGTAACACAATAAGGGGGAAATGGGGCAATAATTCTCGTGATGATGGGCAGGGTCATCAAATCCTCCCCAACTTAAACAAACGCTCGTCCTCGAACGGGTCAAGAAACACACCCAGAGTCTCAAAAAAGTGTGGATATCTGCTCTGCATCTTGCGCTCGGTCTCCCAAGTGACCTCCTCCACGGGTTGACCTCTCCATTGTACCATCACTGACGTTATATCCTTAGACCTCAATCACCGCACCTGGCGACCCAATATAGTTATAGGCTCCACATCATAAGTCAAGTCATCATCTAGCTAAAATGTACTGAAATCCAACTAATGCGATGGGTCCCCAACATACTTCCAAAGCATAGACACGTGGAACACTGGCTGGGTGGCAAAGCAAGCATATAGGCCACCTCTCCAATCCTTCTGAGTATTTTAAAAAGGGCTAATGAATCTCGGACTGAGCTTTCTTCTCTTCCCATATCTCATGACACCTTTCATAAGCGAAACATTCAGTAAGACATTCTTATCCACTGAATATGACACATCCCGGACCTTCCAGTCCGCATAACTCTTCTGGCGTGACTGGGTTGTGCGAAGTCTCTCCGCATTACCTTCACATTGTCCAATGCATCCTGGACCAACTCTGTTCCTAACAACCTAACCTCACAGGGCTGAAACCAACCAACTGGAGATCTACAACGTCTCCCATATAAGGCCTCATACGACACCATATGAATACTTGATAGTTGTTGTTATAAGCAAACTCCGCGAGAGGCAAGTAATCAACCCAAGAACCATCGAAATCAATAACATAGGCACGCAACATGTCCGCCAAGATCTGAATGGTATGATTGAACTGTTCGTCCATCTGAGGATGAAATGTAGTGCACAACTCAACATGTGAACCCAACTTTCGCTGGAATGTCCTCCAAAGCTGCGAAGTAAACCGAGTACCTCTATCTGATATTATAGAAACTGGGACCCCATGCAATTTCACAATCTCACGGATGAATATCTCTACTAACCGCTTTGAGTAATATGTGTCACACCTCCCATTTTTACTACCCCACATACTTAAAGGCGTATAAATACACTGGAATCAAACTTCCTCGCTGTCTGAGGGAGACCACTAACAACGTCCATAGTAATCCTCTCCCATTTCCACTCGGGAATATCAATATGCTGAAACATGCCACCGGGCCTCTGATGCTCATACTTGACCTGCTAACAGTTGAGGCACCGAGCTACATAACTTACAATATCTTTCTTCATCCTTCTCCACTAGTAATGTTGTCTCAAATCTTGATACATCTTTGCGGCACCTGGATGGATAGAATACCGCGATCTATAGGCCTCCTCCAATATCAACTCCCGAAGGCCATCTACATAGGGCACGTCAATCCAGCCTTGCATCCTCAACACACCATCACTATCAATAGTAATGTCCCTACCACCATCATGCTGAACTATGTCCTTAAGGACAAGCAAGTGTGGATCATCATATTGCGCTCACGAATACCATCATATAAGGAAGACCGAGAAACAACACAAGCCAACACCCTACCGGGCTCTAAAATATCCAACCTCACTAGCCGATTGGCCAACGCCTTAATATCATATGCAAATGGTCTCTCCCCAACCGGAATATACGCCAAGCTCTGCCCATACTAACCGCCTTTCAGCTCAAAGCATCGTCCACTACATTGGCCTTTCCCGGATGATATAAAATGGTGATGTCATAATCCTTGAGCAACTCAAGCCACCCCCGCTGCTTCAAATTGAGATCCTTCTGTTTAAACAAGTGCTGGAGACTGCGATGATCAGTATACACCTCACAGGACATGACGTACAAAGTGCCTCCAATTTTTCAAGGCATGAACTATGACAGCTAACTCTAAATCATGAACAGGGTAGTTCTTCTCACGAGGCTTCAACTGACGAGAATCATAAGCAATAACTCTACCCTCCTACATTAATACACAACATATCCCCACTCTCGATGCATCACAATACACGGTATAAGAACCTGAAGCTGATGGCAAGACTAACACTAGAGTTATGGTTAAAGCTATCTTGAGCTTCTGAAAGCTCTCCTCTCACTCACGACCACACGAAGGATGCACCCTTCTGCGTCAACGTGGTCAAAGAAGAAGCAATGGATGAAAATCCCTGAATAAACCGGCGATAATACCCTGCCAAACCAAGGAAACTCCCGATCTCCGTAGCTGAGGACGGTCTAGGCCAACTCTACACCGCCTCTATCTTCTTCGGGTCAACTTGAATACCATCACAAGACACCACATGACCCAGAAAAGCTACTGACTCAAGCCAAAACTCGAACTTGGAGAATCTTACATACAACTTCTCCTCCCTCAACCTCTGCAATACAACTCTCAAATGTTGAGCATGCTCCTCCTGGCTACGAAAGTACACCAGGATGTTATCAATAAACACAATCACAAAGGAATCCAAATATGGCCGAAACACACTATTCATCAAGTGCATGAACGCGGCTGGGGCATTGGTCAGCCCAAAAGACATCACTAGAAACTCATAGTACCCATATCTCATCTTGAAGGTTTTCATAATATCAAAATCTCTAATCTTCAGTTGGTGATAGCTTGAATGAAGATCAATCTTCGAGAACACCTTCTCCCTAGAGCTGGTCAAATAAATCATCAATGCACGGTAGAGGATACTTGTTCTTCACCGTTACCTTGTTCAGCTGTCTATAATCAATACACATCCTTTTTGAGCCATCCTTCTTCTTAACAAACAACACCGGTGCACCCCACGATGACACACTCGGGCGAATGAACCCCTTATCTAGGAGCTCCCGAAGCTGCTCTTTCAATTCTTTCAACTCAGGTGGTGCCATACGATAAGGAGGAATAGAGATGGACTGAGTGCCCGGCACCAGGTCAATACCAAAATCAATATCCTTATCCAGCGGCATGCCCGGCAGGTCTGCAGGAAATACATCAAGGAAGACCCTCACAACTGGAATATAATCAATACTAGGAGTCTCAGCTCCAACATCCATCAAAAAAGGCAACATACGAGAGACACCCTTTTCAACCATCCTCTGAGTCTTTAAGAATGAATCACCTGGCTAGGGACATAATCAGTCGAACCCCACCACTCAATCTATGGAATACCCGGAATAGCCGATATAACTGTCTTGGCATGACAGTCCAGAATAACATGGCACGGGGATAGCCAATCCATACCCAAAATCACATCGAAGTCCACCATACCCAATAATAGCAAATCCACTTGGGTCTCCAGACCCCCAATAGAAACAAGACAGGATCGATAGACGTGATCCAAAACAATCGTATCACCCACCGGGGTAGATACATGCACAGGAAAGGCAAGACAACCACGGGTTGTACCCAAATAATGAGAAAAATAAGAAGACGTGTGCGAATATGTAGACCCGGAATCAAACAAAACAGAAGCATCTATGTGGCAAACTGAGATAATACTTGTGATCATTGCATTTGAAGCAATAGCATCTCTCCTATTTGGAAGTGCATAGAACCGAGCCTGACCACTGATCGATCACTCAACACTCTTGGGGCAACCTCTAGATGACTGACCCACATCCCTACTAGACTGGGATGGTGCTGAAGTACATGGAGTAGAAGAAGAGGGCTGATCCCTCTACTGAGACCTACCACTGCAAAGTCGATGACACTATCTCCTCAAACTCGCCACACTCATAACAATTACTCAGAGATGGATAAAGGGACCGAAGGGAACCCCTTGCCGCAGATGAACCATGGGCTGAAGAAGAACATGCTGAACTCTGAGCAGGGAGGGCGTTGACTGAAGATTGGCCCTGTTGATAACCCTGCCGACCACGGTCGAAAGAAGCTCCACTGTCATGTGGGCGACCTGACTGAGGAAGTCTAAATAAACCACCCCTGCCCTGATAAAATTGACCCCTAGATGGAGCACCACTATAGCTGCCCGAGCCTCGAGGCCTCTTGGCATCCCTCTCCTCTCACTCTCGGTGACGATCCTCCTCAATCTAGTGAGCCATTTCCACTACCTCCTCAAAGGACGTTATCACTACTCTCTCCCGGGTTATCAAGATACGAATAAAATAGTTGAGGCCATATATGAACCTCCGTGATCCTCTCCCGATCTGTCGGGATCATCCATGTAGCATGTCTGGCCAACTGAGTATACCTCAACTCGTACTAAGTCATTGTCATATCACCTTGAACTAGCCACTCATACTGGTAGCGCAGCTCCTCTCTACGGGACTACGGCACATACTTCTCTAAAAAGAGAGTGGAAAATTGCTTCCAAGTAAGGGGTTCTGCTTCTGCAGGCCTATGCCTCTCGAAATCCTTTCCTCCCACCATATGAATGTTGGCCCCAAAAACTGGAATGTAGTAAAAGATACCCCACTGGACTCATGAATCCTTGCTATGCATAGCATCATTTGACACTTATCCAAGAATCCCTGGGCATCCTCGCCCTCAGTACCACTGAATGTTAGCGGCTGAAGTCTGCCAAAGCTCTCTAACCGACGCTGCTCATCGTCAGGCATCACCGGAACAACATACCCTAGGGCTGGCGCAACTGGAACAACCAGTGCAACTACTTGAGCTGGGGCTACCTCTAACGTCTGAAGTACCTGCACAACCTGCTCCGGTGTGCGAGGTGTAGAAGTCTGATGACCACCTCCGGTCTGAGATATCGCTGCGACAGTAGTAGCTAAACTTCCTGATCCAAACCAGTGCAGATAGATAATATCTGGGCCAATGCCTCCTGAAGGCCATGAATAACAATAGGCACTGCCGGTGCCTGAGCGGCAGCTGCTGGAGCCTCAACCACTGGGGGCTGATCCTGAATAGAGGCAACAGGTGGGTCTACTAGTACTGGCCCTGCTGCTCTACCACGACCACGACCACGACCGCGACCACGGCCTCTAGCTGGTGGCAATGGTGGTCGTCCACCTCGTCTGGTAGCATGAGTCCTCTCCATCTACGAGAGAATAGAATATAGAAGGTTAGTTCTCGGAAAAACAATACCGCACGACTAGAGTTCAAGAATATGAAGTGTTTCCTAAAAGGTCTGTAGCCTCCCGAGGATAAATACAAACGTCTTCGTACTTATCCACGAGACACTACTAACCGGCTCAAGACTCATAAGGCCTAATAACCTAGGCTCTGATACCAACTTGTTACGACCCCAAACCCGATCGTGATGGCGCCTAGCACATTGCTAGGCCAGCCCGACCAATCACACACTTCACCGAGCTAACAGCTCACATCTTTGTTTCAAAATCAATAATAACAAGACAATTTATAAAGTTTAGCATAAGTTATGAAAGTATCCCAATAATAGTGCAATATCCCCCCACAACTCTTGGGGTCACAAGTCAAGAGCATCTAACAAATAATATAACCATAATACTGTATATAGAGTATATCTGAAAATGCGGAATGTCTAAAAGCATAAGAAAAACAAGGGATAGTCGGGTCCTGCGGACGCCAGGTAGCTACCTCGACACTCCGAAATAAGCTTTGAGAACAGCTGTAATCAACCCTGTTGGGCGGTACCTGGATCTGCACACAAGGTGCAGGGAGTAGAGTGAGTATTTCCTAATCAGTGGTAATAGACATATATAATGATATTGAAGGTAAGAACACCCAATAATACCAGACAGTATAGCTATGCAATATCTCATTTTATTCTTTTAACATTATAAGTCTTAGGGAAACTACAACAGCTATATCAGTTAAGTACAAATGTGTAAATGTAATGCAGATGCATGAACATAACTCAACGACGCATAGCCCAATCCATTTGGGTACACGCGCTCACTATGGGGGTTCAAACTCCGGAGGGGCTCCTACAGCACAAGCACAATATCAGTGACATATGATGCAGCGTGAAGCCTGATCCACTATCAGCCCAACTACATGCAATGCAAGCCTCATGGGCACAAATAATTACCATTTTTAAATGCGTTTAGCAGAAATTATAGAAATCAGTGTTCAGAAATCTCAAAATTTGCAAATCACATGTAGACAGTGTTTAGCTCAGGACTAATATCATGAAAACATGCGATAATCGTAGAAACACTGATAACGATCCTCACGGGATCTAAATAACTGGAACATAGCCCAAATATATCCACAACCATCTAAGTAGGAGGTTTACCGGCTCATTTATCGTAAACAACACAGTACAATTCCATATAATCGGACTAAGCCATAGTTCACAATCACCCTACACGCTCCATAGAGTATGTGTCTTGCCTCAATACAGCGTCACATAGTGATATACCAGGGTTTAAAACCCTCAGGTCATCATCCACATCTATTACTCACCTAGAACTAGCTCAAAAACTAGTCTGCAATGCCTTTCCCTGTAGAATCGACCTCCGTAGGTGCCAAATCTGATCAAAACCGATAGGAATACATCAAAATTGGCTAATGGAACATAACCCAATGGAAATAACTTGAAAAACACCCAAAAACACAAAGTTGCCAAAACTCGAGCCTTGGGCCCACTTCTTGAAAAATTATGAAATTCACATTTTTGGAATCCTCATCTCGCCATGAGTCCATACATATAAAATTTATCAAAATCGGAATCCAATAGCCCCTTCAACTTCCAAAATTTTTAAAACCCAAAACCAAGCCATAACTCCTCCAATTTACACCCCGATTTCAGTGATTTAGATGAAGATTCTATGAAAAAATCACGTAATTAGCCCATAAAACTTACCTCCAATCAAAATCTAGGTGAAAAACTCTTACTCCCTCGTCTAATAGCTCTAAAATGTGCCCAACAATGGATGAAATGGGTTTTGCTCATGTCTGATATGTTATTAAACTGATCTGCCCAACCTGACATTTCCTTTATTGCGTTCGCGACACTGCCCACGCAAATTCTATGGGCAATCTTTTAAAAATTTGAAATCCTCTTACGCGAACGTGACCAGCCTCCCATGATCGCAATGGACAAAGTCCTGAACCCATAGGAGCGCTACATATTCCTATGTGATCACGTATAACAAAAATCACTGGCCACCAAAACATTCTTCGCGAACACGTAAACTCCCTCGCGAACGTGTACCTCCTGCTTCTTCCTCTCCGCGTTCGCATCAGCACTTTCGCGAACGCGTAGGCCAAATTCTCAGACCCCTAATTTCCTTCTACGAGTTTGCGTCCATCACCTACGCGAATGCGATGCATTGAATCTCTGCAATTCATGACAGCAATATATGACCTTAGGCTTAACCAAAAATGATTCATTTGACCCCCGGAATCACCCTCGAGGCCCCCGGGACCTCAACCAATACGACCAAACTAATCCAAGACATGATAAAAACTTGTTCCAATCATAAAAACACGTTTTTAACACAAAAATTACCAAATCAAGGCGGATACACGCCTAAGTTTCAACTATAACTTCCAAAATCGACATACAATAAAAAACCCAACCAAACGATGTCCGAATGAGCCGAAAATTGGCGAACATATCCAAAATCACCTAAAAAAGCTACTACAACTGTCAAAATTTTATTCCGACTCCCGGATCAAAATCTCACCTATCAACCGGATTCCACCAAAATTCCAACTTCGCCAATTCAAGCCTATTTCTACACCGGACCTCTAATTTCAATTTTGATCGCTCTCCTAAGTCACAAATCACCTCCCAAAGCTAACCGAACAACAGAAATCCACATCCAAGCCCTCTAACCACATAGTCAACTCAAGTTGACTTTTCTTAAACAAACTCCCTTTTAAGATGCTATATGCCTTATTTTCAACCAGAATCAATCCAAATTCACCCGATAAACTCTGATACTCATATAGAAACATGAAGTAATACAATAAGGCAGAAATAGTGTGGTAAATTTCGTGACGATGGGTCGGGTCATCACATGCTTGCTTCGCCTGAATATGCCATCTTTCTCTGCCTTTGATGTAGTAATTGTGAATCCACTTGATCCACAGTTTGTTCTTTTCTCTACACAGGTCCCAGTAGTGTTTACAAACAGTTGCTTTATTCCATAGTGCTATATTCATTATGTTAAATCCTCCTATTGTCTTGGGAATACATATTTTTTCCCATGCTAGTAGGGCCTTCTTAGATACATTGCTCCCACCTATCCAGAGGAAACTCCTGTAGATTGCCTCTATTAACTTTGTGATTTTTTTTGGTAGCACAAATATTTGTGCCCAATATGTCTGAACCGAGAATAGGACACTTTTAATGAGAGGGATTCTACCAGCATAGAATAAAAACCTTGTTGTCGAGGATGTTATTCTGGCTACTATCTTCTCAACCAAAGGATGGCATTGTGATATAGTAATTCTTTTGGTGCTTAATGGGACACCTAGATATCTCACTGTTAATTCTCCCTTTGATATACCCAAGAAATTCAGCATCCTCTCTTGGTCTTCTTGAGTGATTCCTCCGCAGAAAAAGGAACATTTACTTTTGTTGATCTTCAATCCTGATACTTTTGAGAATTCTTGAAAGCTATTATATACCAACTGGACTGACTTTAAATCTCCCTGAAAAACAGTAAAAGGTCATCAGCAAACCCAAGTTGCAAGATTTGCATCTTTGCACACTTGGGGTGGTAGTTAAAACCTGGATTTGTTGTCGAGCATTTTTAACCTCCTTGTCAGATATTCCATGGCAAGGACAAACGGATAGGGGGACAGTGGATCTCCTTATCTCAAACCTCTTTTTGCTTCAAAAGGTTTTGTTTGGACTCCATTGATCTGAATAGTATATGTGACTGTTCCTATGCAACTCATAATCCACCTAACAAATTGTGTTGGAAATGCTAAAGCATGCAACATTTGTTCCATAAATTCCCACTCAATTGAATCATAGGATTACTGCATATCTAACTTCATCATGCATCTAGGGGATATTCCTTTTCTCCCATAGCCTTTTACAAACTCATGACTCAGAATAATGTTATTAGTGATGGCTCTTCCAGGTACAAAAGCAGCCTGAGTATTATCTACCAAATTATCCATTACACCATGCAACCTTCTAGTTAATACTTTTGAAATCATCTTATAAATCACTGTGCACCATGAGATTGGTCCGAACTCTTTAATACTTGTAGGATTCTGTACTTGAAGAATAAAGGTAATAACAGTACAGTTCACTGGTTTGTACATTTGTGTTGTATTAAAAAAATCCTCAAATGCCTGAGTCACCTCCTCTCCTATAGTACCCCATGCTCTTTTGAAGAATACTGCATTCACGCCATCATATCTTGGAGCCTTCAGATCACTTATCTCTTTCGATGCCTCCCTTATTTCCTCCTTAGTTACCTGTATTATCAGGTTCAATTGTTGATCCATGCTTAGTATTGTTCCCACTCTGATTACATTGAGGTTAATAGTTAGTATGGATTCAGCTTTGGATCTTAGGAGTCTCCTGTAGTAGTTTAGAATTTTTGCCTCTATTTCATCATCAATTACTAGTTGCCTTCACATATCATCGGTTAATATCTAGATTCCATTAGTATCATGTGTTTCATTTGTGAAAAGAAGTAACTTGAGTTATCATCTCCCAGCTTCAGCCACCGCACCCTTGATTTTTGCTTATATACACTTTCCATATCATCCTCCACTTTTCTAGTTCTTGTTTGAGCACTTTCTCCTTTCCAATTAGCTCAGTTTCTAGCATTTTATTGTTCATATCGTCATGTACTGTTTGTAGCCAATCTCTTTTCACCTTGATTCTATCTTCAATTCCCTTGTAATGTTTTGTGTTTATCTCCTTGATCAGTTCCTCGGTATTCTTTAATTTCTGCCAAACTCTTTGCATCTTTCCAACTCTTTCTATCCTTCCAAGCCATTTCAATTTGTTGGATAAGAGTGGGTGGTCTGCAATGCAGTTTAGAAATCTAAATGTCCTACTTTTCTTTGTCTACATATGCTTGTTCATCAACTTCAAAGGAGAGTGATATGATATTAGTGGCTCTAACACCTGTATTCTCAAACTACGCATGGTCATCATCCATTATGCATTCACCAGTCACGTATCTATCTTGCTATATGTGTGATGGTTAGTCCATGTATAATCCCTTCCCACATATTGTAATTCATTCATTCCGGTGTCCATCATGTATTCTTTGAAATCTTTTACCTCTATTTCCCGCACATCAGTCCCATGTTGTCTATCTATTACCTGTAGCACATCATTGTAGTCCCCCATTGCAAGTCAAGGACCTTGCTGAATGCTATTGATCTGTCTCAACTTTTGCCACATTGCTTTTCTATCATTAATGGTATGTAACAACCCGACTGGTCATTTTGAGTACTAGGCTCTATCAGTAGTCAGAGGCCATAAAAAGCTTCATTTTAGGTATTATGACTTGTACGCATGGTCGGAATTTAGTTTCGAGAAGTTCAGAGTTGATTTGGAAAGAAAGTTCTCATTTCGGAAGCTTAAAGTTGAAAGAATGAAATAGGATTGGAATTTTGAGTAAACGGCCTAGAAATCAGGATCTGAAGGTTCCAGCAGGTTCGTATGATGATTTTTGGACTTGGGCGTATGCTCGGACTGGGTTTTGGATAACCCGGGAGCATTTTGGCGCCTGTTGTGGAAGTTAGCATTTTGGAAGGAACTTCATAAGTTTGGTTTGAAGTGCATTTCGGTGTTAGCAATGTCTGTTACGAATTCCAAGATTGGGAGTAGCTCCATATGGTGATTTTAGAGTTGGAAGCGTGATCAAAAGTTAGTTCGGAGGTCCGTAGACCACTTTGAAGCCATTTGGCTAACGATAGAAATTTGAAGGTTTTTGGGAAGTTTGATCGGAGGTTGAATTTTTGATATCGGGATCAGAATCTAATTCCGAAAGTTGGAGTAGGTCTGTAATATCAAATATGAATTTTTTGCAAAATTTAAGATCAATCGGACATGATTTGATAGGTTTCGACATCGAATGTAGAAGTTTGAAGTTTTAAAGTTCATTAAGCTTAAATTAGAGTGCGATTCATGATTTTGACGTTGTTTGATGTGATTCGAGGCAGACCGAGTTCGTATCATGTTTTGGGACATGTTGGTATAATTGGTAAAGGTCCCGAGGGCCTCGAGTGGATTTCGGACAAAGAAAAGCTGCTGAAATTGCAACAGATGTGCAACAAAAAAAAAACCTGAGGTGAGGAGGCAATTGTGGAAGTTCATATCTTACAATCTGTAAAGAGTATGAATATTGTCAAAACAAGAAAGTTATAGCTCTTAGATTCTTGTTTCCAGAAAGCTAAACTATTCATCATTTGGACATTTGTACAGAAAGTTCTGATAGATTGAATTAAGGCTAGTAAAGTTGTTTTTTCGATTTTCCCAAGAAATTTCTAATGCAAGAAGCCTACTTTGGAAGCTTATATCTCGACATCCATATGGAATCTGAAAATGTGCAAAACATAAAAGTTGTATTTCTTGCAATCTGGTTTTCAGAACAGTAAACCGTTCATCATTTCGATGTAAGTACAAAAAGTTATGATCAATTGAATAAGAGCTGGTAAAGCTGTTTCTAGTGGACTTTTAGTGATGACTTTACTTACGAAAATGGCCATTAGTGACGGATGGGCAGAAGCATTTAATCACAAGGATAAGTCACTTTGCCATATCTTTTCGGAATTTTTGGAGATCGATTATTAGGTGATTTTTGGTTCTTTTGAAGAGGGGGTTCCGTCAATTATCATGAGGTAAGTAATTTATGCTAGTTTTGAATTAAATACAAGGTTTATATTTGGATTTAGACATGGAAATTGGTAGAAAACATGGAATTTAAGGGAGAACCTAGCAAATTAGTATTAATGGATTTTGACTATGATTTTGTGTATGGAATTAAGAGAAAATTATATATTTAAATTCTTAAGTTCATGGGTAAACTTTATCTTCGAAAAATTTTCGATTTCAGGCACGTGGGTTTGAGGGCAATTTGGTCATTTCACTAAACGGAATTAGGAATTTGTATAATCTGAATTGTTAACAAGTATTTGAGTATATTCTCACTATTTTGTTATTAATTGTCTAGTTTTTGTGCATTGTGTGTTGGTTCAAGCCTTTGGAAGAATGTAAAATGCCGATTATGAGTCTTCGAAGCAAGGTGAGTCTCCTTTCTAATCGTGTGATAGGGAAATTACCTCATAGGTGAGTTAATTTGATTATGTGCTCCTAATTGTGGGGGCTACGTATGCACGAGGTGATGAGAGTCCTTGCATAGCTACTATTATGCTATTATCCTGGTAGTCTAGGACCTGAAAGCATGCTATACTTGGGATATTTGATACCTTATTGACATTTGAATTGTTTAAAATCAAGTTGAACTAGTAAATGAATTTCAAAGGGATTAAACTTCGTTTCTTGAATTGTTAAAAGAGGATTTGGTTTTTATTTTATAAAATAGCCCCGATAAACTCTTAATTTCCTACTTGAGCATGTCTTTTATGTGTGCCTGCGTCATATGGATGATTCGCGAGCAAGATATGTGTTTATTTTGTGGAATGGGCCGAATGCCTCAGTGAAAATAGATGTATCTATGGTTCGTGTCGCTCGACCCTCGTTAGTGCATAGTTTACATTCCCGTTGAAGTGAGTCGTCGCCTTGGTTTGATTTGCGCATCTTTATTTGTTACTTAAAATGGTAAATATGGAATTGGCCCGACGTGGCTTGATATAAAATGATAAGATAATAAAGAATAGACTTTGGAAGCCCTCTATTATTGTTGAAGGTGTTTAGTTATTTATTTGGCTTCACAGTTAGGACTTCTATATAAATCCATGATTATTCACGCGCTTATAGAATATCGATAATTGACCTCTAGTGAGTGTCGAAGTTGGCCATCTCGTCTCTGCCCCTTCGGGATTAGGCGGGATACTCACTGAGTACACGTTGATTACGTACTCATACTATACTTCTGTGCATTTTTATTGCACTAGTATATACTACTTTAGCGGCCTACTAGGTATGGCAGCACGGACGACTCGGGACTAGGTGAGTTGCAGTATGCAAGGCGGCCCACAACTTTTAATGTCCCTTCCTAGTAAATTGTATTTCTTTTCTGTCCATTTTATTCCGGATAGATGTTGTGTGGTATTTATATCCTCATCAGTAATCGTTCATGCACTTGTGACACCGGGTTTCTTGGATGGCTTCAGTAAAGACTTTGTGCTAATTGTTATTATTTAAATTTGAATCCATGAATTGATCTTATATTTATATAAAATGGAAGGAAAAACTTTATATTTTCAAAAGTATTAAAAGACGAAATAAATTGGTAATTTAACTAGCTAGCCTGACATCGATGTCCGGCGCCATCATGACGCATAGTGGATTTAGGTCGTGAAAACATGGTATCAGAGCACTAGGTTCTCGTAGGTCTCACGAGTCATGAACAAGCCTAGTAAAGTCATGAATCAGTACGGAGACGTCTGTACTTATCCTTGGGAGGCTACAGGGCAGTTACAAGCACTTCTCTTCTTGATTTTCTTATCGTGCGGTTCGATTCCTTTGAGGCATATGCCTTTGATTTCTTCTTATTCTATCTTACACGAGCGCTTGTTATGAATAAAAATTTTAGGATTGTAATGGCACTACAAATGTGGTGCGGGATGATTTTCCCATTATAGTTTATTGGACTATGTTAGCCACATTCTGAGGGAATTTATATTGCTTTAGCTCAGTAATGGAACTTCTGAGAGCCTTGAGGCTAGGCACAAGTTTCCATAATGCTTATGAGCTATTATTCCACGGTGTTGTTGTGATGGTAAGGGGTTTGTCACGTGTCGTGGCAGTAAATGAATCGAATGGAGGTTTACTCATTGTGTAATCAAAGGATTCAATATTTCGTTCCTGGCAAGGGAAAGTCAATTGGGCCAAGGATGGTTAGATGTGGACTAGTGGAAGTAATAAAATGTGGTAATTGCAAATGTGGTGGAGTTTCTCTCTACATGGGGGTGTTGTTGTCCTAATTGAATGCTTCAAGTTTTTCAGTGTTATGATCTGCTACAATTCGCCTTTCGATGGGATATTGTGAAATACAATTGAAGATGCAACCGTCAGATATCACGGGATGCGGTGGTTTAGGATTTAATCAGTGTTTCAAATGTTGACGGTTCAAGGAAGATGACCTTCAGAAAAGTTTGCGGTTAGTAGCAAATTGTAGATTAAATTTCAATGAAGATAAATTTTATCAAGGTAACAATTGAGCAGCAAAATATGAGAAAGACATGTGGGAAGTATCAGGCGGAGTTTTAAACTTCTAAAAGGTTAGGCTTGGGGAGCACATGCCAAGCAGTTGATTAAAGAAGTGAGTTTGCCCAAAATGGGAGAGCAGCGGAGCTATGTAGGGGCTTGGTAATGAGAAAACTATGCACCTTAAGGGAGTCTGGAATGACTTGAGAATATTGGTGCTTGGTTATTGGTGCTTTCGAATCTAATTTCTAGTAGGGATTCTGGTGCGGCCGATGATTTAATATAATTGAAAGGAGCCGTTAAATAAAGGGAGACGTAGCATGACTTTGAAGTGGAAGGATGTTGTCGTACATTTAATGGATATCCACGAGGGATAAATGGACTGGTACAACTAGGGAGAAAGCTTAAGCTCAGGTGAGGTATTCCTATGAACAGGTTAGCAGTCGCGTGGTTAGCAAGGCTACTGCAAAGAGTTCTACCGGATATGCAGCAAGGGGAATTATTGTGTGAATGCTGTTAATAATGTAGAGTATCGAATTGGGTTTCTGCAGTAAGATAACGAGAAGGTTGGCGGTCGATTGCACAAGGTTATGTCAACAAGAGATTAAGAATAATGGTGAACTCCAGTGTTTCGTAATGATGGTTTCAAGCTAAGTGGGAGAGTCCCACCGCTTATGATTTGGCTTGCATGATTAGCTACTTGCGAGGTTTCCAATTATTAATATCTTGATGGGTTCTCTCAGCTACGGAAAAAGACCATAAAGGGTAATTTGAGCGAAGGAATTGTTGGAGGCATGCTATGGTTGGCCTTATTGCCTTCTGTTCGAACTTGGAGGAAGGTTCAAGATTTACGCCTTGTGTAGATACAGGTTTCGAAGGAGGTGACTTCGTCGGGTTCCTTGTTGAGAGGGTATTCGTGTGTTATAAGATTTATGGAGTTGATTAAATTTGGGACCAAGCCAGAGCAGGTGGCTCTCAATAACGGTCCTAGTGAATTCAAGAGGTAAAGTGTGGTGTCTAATAACGTCAATCTTATAGATGCAATTAAGGATCAAGCTTGGAAAGCAGCTTATGAGAAGGGTCGTAGAATGTTCCATGATGGTTAGCTTCTGATGTAGCAATTGGGAGGTATGAAATGGTTTGTGAGATGTGAGACAACATGGTCTCGTGATTCAAGGTCACTCGGGGTAAGTGTAGATGGAGTATGTTATGTGTTGGATAGAGTTAGTGTTATTTTCTAAGGCAGTCAAAGATAAAAATTGGAAGTAAAGAGATTGATTAGCCATAGTTGAATTTGGCATGTTGGGATCTATGATCAGTTCATTCAGCGTGATCAAGTTGTGTGTAAGATTTGTAGCGGTACGTGTAAGAATTGTCGGCCACCGTAATTAATGTTATTCAGAAGCATTCTACTATTATGGCTCGTTATGTAGAGCCAAATTCCAAAAGAATTATGGTGGCTTGGACCACTACTTGCAGATTTGCATATTCTATGGTTATGGGAAATTTACCTATGTGTTGCTATGGTTCTCCTGAAGTGAGTTGAGTGCAAGTTCTTATATGACGAAGTGTTAAAATATTAATGATTTCAGAGTTATGATGAAAAAATCACGTTCTATCGTATATTGGCACGTTGGGTGCAGTGAATAATGTGGAAATACAATGTGAGGATCAAGGTTGCAGTTAGGTGTCGACAAGGATGTCACGAGCTCGGATGAGCAAGGAAAAGGTTGAATGGTTAGAGCAAATTGGTATTGGCTTCAGCGTCACCTGAGATTGATGTTTTGTGAAAAAAATCTTTGTATCCTGGTTAAGGATTCTTGATCATTTTTCAATGTTAGTGCAAGCAACAGTTGGAATGAGCCGACCCGTTATTTATTTTAGAAGATTGTAAGGGCGTGTCCCACGGGAAGATTGTATAAGTGTGTCATGTAGTCTCTTGATTGGCTAGAGATTTGAACCAAGTATGAGATTGTGGTAATGTCACTAAATTTGAGAATTTATGCATGGAGGGCACTTTGTTTACTGGGTTATGAATCGAGGAGGTTGCTCCGGCTATTATGGTTGTTATTATATGTTATGATGCAAAAATAGAGTCACTATGGACCTTTGAATGGTTATGAGCCAAGTGGGTGCAATCAAAAATCAGTTTGAGATTAATGAATTGAATTATGTATGTGAACATGGCTTTATATCAGGCCAGATGTATTCACCTCAGTGAGTGTTCCCTATAGAGGGACAATCGGGGTGTTATTTTATCGTCAGCTATTCCAGTTAATGATGTATTGCGCCGTATGAGTTGTGAGATGGCTTGGTAAATTCCTATGTGTTAAGGTTTCATGTGGCGCTGATGTTATGTGAGCAGGATGGCTCTTGAGATTTAGATCTTGTATCGCACTTCAGTTGTGCTTGAGTTTTGTAGCCTATAGCGCTACCTGTTTTCTCAGGAATGGTATTATGCACTCAGCGTGCTTACGATTGAAATTCGATATTCTTATTGTAATGAGTAGATTTAGCTCGAAGTGAAATCTCCCTAAGTGAGATTTATGTGTGGATCGGGTGGCACACCACCATCGGTATGTTATTGGGATCGGGTTGCGCGCTGCAACAGTGTAATGTCGAGTTTGGTTTTCTATATGCTATTTCTATGTGTTTCGGTTCCTATCTTCTAAGGAAAGTTCGTGTTAGCATGGCGTTTAGGTAATTCCTTCCTGAATTCGATTTCCTGTTTGTGGTGTGTTCGGATTGGTGGCTTATTGGTGCATGGTAGCATCATATAAGACTTTAATAATTTCTGGGGTGGCTTATTTCCTGAGAAATTGTATCGGATATGACGAGATCCCTTAATCTAGGATTCTGTGCAATCCAGCTATACCAGCACATTGCTAAGCCAGCCTGACCAATCCATATCAACCACGGAGCTAGAAGCTCTCTTTAACCCATTTAAGCAAATTAATTCAAGAAATAACAGCGATACATGTAACGAAAACGGGGAACCAAGTCCCATAATACATCAACTCCCATAGACCAAGGGTCAAGAGTCATGAGCCTCTACTGAACATGAGTGTATAAAGGTTTACAAAATACCAAGTGCGGAAAGAAATGTCAATACAAAATCAAATGACAGCTAGAAGGGGAGTCAGGTCCTGCGGACGCTGCAGCTACCTCGACTATCCCGCACAATGCCTCCGAGTAGCTACCGAATCAAGTCTGCTGAGAGGTACATGGATCTGCACACAAGGTGCGGGGAGTAAAATGAGTACTGCCAGACTCAGTGGTAATAAACAAGGGTAAGACAGCGCAGATAAGAAATCCGCAATAAAGCACTATGTAAAGCTATAATCGGCTACCCTGTCATAGAATCAATCTTCACTGTACCTGTTCCAACAAATACCAATAAATAGCATAACAGCTAGGAGATGTAGCTAAATGCAATGCAATGCATGATATGACCGCTACGGCGTGTAGCCCGACTCCAATTTTGGGTACCCGTGCTCACTGTGGGGGTTCAGACTCCGGAGGGGCTCCTACAGTCCAAGCACATCTCATAGAGATATTCCTGCGGCGTGCAGTCCGATCCAACATATATCTCGCTGCGGCGTGCAGCCCGATCCACTACTAGTCAGCTAATATGCAGATACAGCCTCGCAGGCTCAAAAGTAGTTTTTTGAAAACTCTTTTATCATTTTTCAGTTGGAAAACAGTAATATCAAGTTCCAGAGATTGGAATTAGCATAATAACAAAAATAGCTGCGGACTAGTAGTAAACTAGCATGTCTATGTGATAAGACAAAGATAATGATCCTCGCGGGATCCAATAACTGGCTCACGGCCCACATGTATAATCAACCGCCCGAGAAGGGGGTTCCTCGGCTCAAGAGTGGCCATTATCACAATATATATATATATACAACCATCCGAGAAGGAGGTTCGACGGCTCAAGAAATAGCCTAATATCATAATACAGTATCAACAAGTCGGACTATGTCATAGTCCCCAATCACAATCGACCCCGCACTCACAAGAGAGTACGTGTCTCGCCGCGATACAGCGTCACAAAGTGGTATACCGGGGTTTCGAACCCGCTGGTCATCACCCACATCTATTACTCACCTCTAGCCGGTCGAAGCCTTATTCCGCCTTGCGCTCGCCTCGCAATTCAATCACCTTGAATGCCGAATCTGCTCAAAATCAATGAGAATACATCAATATGGGCTAATTAAACACAACCCATTCGAAATAACTCAATTTACATCAAAATTCCCAAAGTTGTCAAAACCCGAGCCCCGGGCCCACATTCCGAAAATTTACAAAATTCACATTTCTGGAACCCTCGTCTCAATACGAGTCTAAGCATATCAATTTTACCAAAATCGGACTCCATTTGCCCACTCAAATCCTTGTTTTTCTACAATTTAGGCCTAGGGTTAAAACCCACATTTAATCTCCCATTTACAGAGAATTAACCAAGGATTTCATGTTAAAATGATGTAATTAAGCCACAAAACTTACCTCCAACGAAACCCCGATGATTTCCCAGCAATCTCCCGTCAATTTCTCCTCTTGGAACTCAAAAATGGAGTTTTGGGTTAATGAACCCGTATGTGAAATGTTCTGTAATTAAACTCACTGCCAGAGCAATTTGCTCTACGCGATCGCGATCTTCCTCACGCGATCGCGATGTTCAAATTCACGGCCTCACGCGATCGCGACTTCCTTCACGCGATCGCGAAGCACAGTCACCCTGCCTCACGCGATCGCATCCTTCACTCCTGCGATCGCGTAGCATATTTCTCCTGGACCCCTTTCCTCTTCTACGCGATCGCGTATACTGGCCTGCGATCGCGATCAACACCCGATCAATACTACGCGATCGCGACTCTTACCCTGCGATCGCGATGCCTTATCTCCCCGCTCTACGCGATCGCATCCCCATCCCCGCGATCGCGGAGAGCAATTGCCTGCTGAGGTTATGACAGCAACCAGATTTTTCTCTTTTCTTTCAACAATGGTCCGTTTGGACCCCCGAATTCATCCCGAGACTCCCGGGACCCCAACGAAAACCACCAACATACTCCAAAACATGATACGAACTTATTCCAACCATAAAAACACCATACTAAACATCAAAATCACCAATTACACACGGATTCAAGCCTAAATTTCTTAAAACTTTCCGATTTACACATTCGATCAAAAACCCGACCAAACGATGTCCGAATGACCTGAAATTTTGCAGGCACATCCAAAATCACCTAACGGAGCTATAGAAATTGTCGGAATTCCATTCCGACCCCCGGATCAAAATCTCACCTACCGTTCGGATTTCGCCAAAATTCAACCTTAGCCAATTCAAGCCTATTTCTACACGGGCCTCCAAATTCAATTCCGATCGCTCCCCTAAGTCACAAATCACCTTCCGGAACTAACCGAATCATCAGAATCCGATTCCGAGCACTCTAACTCAATAGTCAACTCTTGGTTGACTTTTTATATTCAAGCTTTCTTCAAACATGCTATTTGTTTCATTTTCAATCCAAATCACTCCTAACTCACCCGATATACTCTAATACTGTTTTAAAAGCATAATATATGTAAATGCAAGGTAACGGGGTGGTAATTCCCGTAACGACGGGCCGGGTCGTTACATTCTCCCCAACTTAAACAAACGCTCGTCCGCGAGCGGGTTAAGAAACATACCCGGAGCATCAAATAAGTGTGGATATCTGCTCCGCATTTCCTGCTCGGTCTCCCAAGTTGCTTCCTCCACGGGACGACCTCTCCACTGCACTTTCACTGAAGCTATATCCTTAGATCTCAGCTTACGAACCTGTCGACCCAAAATGGCTACTGGTTCCACATCATAAGTCAAATCCTCATCTAGCTGTATCGTGCTGAAGTCCAACACATGAGACGGGTCTCCGACATACTTCCGGAGCATAGATACATGGAACACCGGGTGAACTCCCGACAAACCGGGTGGCAAAGCAAGCATATAAGCCACCTCCCCAACTTTCCTAAGCACCTCAAAAGGTCCAATAAACCTTGGGCTCAACTTCCCTTTCTTTCCAAACCTCATAACACCCTTCATAGGCGAAACTTTCGGCAACACCTTCTCACCTACTGAATAAGACACATCTCGGACCTTCCGGTCCGCATAACTCTTCTGACGCGACTGAGCTGTGCGAAGTCTCTCCCGAATCACCTTCACCTTGTCTAAGGCATCTTGGACTAACTTTGTCCCCAACAACCTAGTGTGACGACCCGGCCCGTTGTCACGGGAATTACCACCCCGTTATAAAGCTTCATACGGCGCCATCTGAATGCTGGACTGATAGCTATTATTATAAGCAAACTCCGCCAAAGGCAAATAATCAGCCCACGAACCACCAAAATCAATGACACAAGCACGCAACATGTCCTCCAATATCTGAATAGTACGCTCGGACTGCCCATCCGTCTGTGGATGAAATGCTGTGCTCAACTCTACCTGTGATCCCAACTCTCGCTGAAATGTCCTCCAGAACTGAGATGTGAACTGGGTACCTCTGTCTGATATAATGGAAATAGGAACTCCATGCAATCTCACTATCTCGCGGATGAATATCTCTGCCAACCGCTCCGAGGTATAGGTAGTACACACTGGGATGAAGTGAGCTGACTTGGTCAGCCTATCCACCACCACCTAAACTGAATCAAACTTCCTCGCTGTCCGAGGGAGTCCACTAACAAAGTCCATAGTTATTCTTTCCCACTTCCACTCCGGAATATCAATACGTTGGAATACACCACCGGGTCTCTGATGCTCATACTTGACCTGCTGACAGTTTAGACACCGAGCCACATGGCTCACAATATCTTTCTTCATCTTTCTCCACCAGTAATGCTGCTTCAAATCCAGGTACATCTTCGCGGCTCCTGGATGAATAGAATACCGCGAGCTATGGGCTTCCTCCAATATCAATTCACGAAGGCCGTCAACATTGGGCACGCATATTCGGCCCTGCATCCGCAACACACCATCACTATCAATAGTGACATCCCTAGCATCATCATGCTGAACTCTGTCCTTAAGGACAAGCAAGTGTGGATCATCATACCGGCGCTCTCGAATACGATCATATAAAGAAGAACGAGCTACTACACAAGCCATCACCCGACTGGGCTCAGTAACATCCAGCCTTACCATCTGATTAGCTAACGCCTGAACATCAACTGCTAGGGGTCTCTCCCCAACTGGAATATACGCCAAACTGCCCATACTAATAGCCTTTCGGCTCAATGCATCAGCCACTACATTGGCTTTCCCGGGATGATACAAGATAGTAATATCATAGTCTTTAAGCAACTCAAGCCATCTCCGCTGCCTCAAATTTAGATCTTTCTGCTTAAACAAATGCTGAAGGCTGCGGTGGTCCGTATATACATCACAAGATACACCATATAGATAATGCCTCCAAATCTTCAAGGCATGAACAATAGCAGCTAACTCCAAATCGTGAACGGGGTAGTTTTTCTCGTGGGGCTTTAGCTGACGAGAAGCATATGCAATAACTCTACCCTCCTGCATTAACACACAACCAATGCCCACTCCTGAGGCATCACAATATACGGTATAAGAACCTGAAGCTGTCGGTAGAATCAAGACTGGTGCTGTGGTCAGTGCTGTCTTGAGCTTCTGAAAGCTCTCCTCGCACTTCTCAGACCATATGAAAGGAACACCCTTCTAAGTCAATCTAGTCAAGGGTGAAGCAATAGAAGAGAACCCCGAAACGAATTGGCGATAATATCCTGCCAATCCCAGAAAGCTACGGATCTCAGTAACTGAGGTGGGTCTGGGCCAACTCTGCACTGCCTCGACCTTCCTCGGATCTACCTGAATACCATCACAGGACACCACGTGCCCCAAGAATGCCACGGACTCAAGCCAGAACTCACATTTGGAGAACTTGGCATACAGCTTCTCCTCTCTCAATCTCTGCAATACAACACTCAAGTGCCGAGCATGCTCCTCCTGGCTACGAGAGTAGACAAGTATGTCATCAATGAATACGATCACAAATGAATCAAGATACGGCTTGAATACACTGTTCATCAGATGCATAAATGCTGCTGGGGCGTTGGTCAGCCCAAAAGACATCACAAGGAACTCATAGTGACCATATCCGGTCCGGAATGCAGTCTTCATAATGTCAGACTCTCTAATCTTCAGCTGATGGTAGCCTGAACGAAGATCAATCTTCGAGAACACCCTAGCTCCCTGGAGCTGATCAAACAAATCATCAATACGAGGCAGAGGATACTTATTCTTCACTGTTGCTTTGTTTAGCTGCCTATAGTCAATACACATCCTCGTAGATCCGTCCTTCTTCTTAACAAACAGGACTGGTGCACCCCACGGCGACACACTCGGCCGAATAAACCCCTTATCTAGGAGTTCCTGAAGCTGTTCTTTCAATTCCTTTCAACTCAGCTGGTGCCATCCGATAAGGAGGAATAGATATAGGCTGAGTGCCGGCACCAAGTCAATGCCAAAATCAATATCCCTGTCCGGCGGCATGCCCGGCAGGTCTGAGGGGAATACATCTGGGAAGTCCCTCACAACAGGTACGGAATCAATGCTAGGAGACTCGGCTCCCACATCTCTCACAAAAGCTAAGTACGATAGACACCCTTTTTCAACCATCTTCTAAGCTTTTAAGAACGAAATAACACGGCTAGGGACGAAATCGGTCGAACCCCGCCACTCGATCCGAGAAATACCAGGAATGGCCAACGTAACTGTCTTAGCATGACAGTCCAATATAGCATGGTACGGAGACAACCAGTCCATACCCAATATAACATCAAAGTCCACCATGCCCAACAATAGCAAATCTGCCTGGGTCTCCAGACCCCCAATAGATATAACACAGGATCTATAGACATGATCCACAACAATCGTATCACCCACGGGGGTGGATACATGAACAAGTAAATCAAGAATACCACGAGTCGCACCCAAATGATGTGCAAAATAAGAGGACACGTAAGAATATGTGGACCCTGGATCAAATAGAACAGAGGCATCTGCATCAGAGGCAAAATGATACCTGTAATCACGGCGTCGGAGGCAAGCGCATCACGCCTGTCGGGAAGTGCATAGAACCGTGCTTGACCTCCACCGGATCTCTCCTCGCCCACGGGGCGACCACGAGAAGGCCGACCTCCACCTCTACTGGGCGAGATGGTCGTCGAAGAGGAGGGCCGATCCTCTCGCCGAGTCCGCCCCTACGTAGTCGAGGGCAATGTCTCCTCGTGTGGCCAAACTCACCACGTTCATAACATGCACACGGTGCGCCGGAGAAGTAGGTGCTCGCACTGCGGGCCGGGAGGGCACCAAGCGATGAGTGACCTGCTGAAATCCCCGTCGACCACGACCGTAAGAACCTCCGCTCTCTGCTCCGGGCGGCCCGAATGAGAAGGTCCAGATGAGCGACCTGCTGCTGCTGCGGGAATGCCCTACAGATGGAGCACCGACCGAAACTACCGGAACCACGAGGCCTCCTGGCCTCCCGCTCCTCTCTCTCTCGGCGACGATCCGCCTCGATGGAGCGTGCCATATCAACAACCTGCTCAAAAACGATGATGATAGAACTCGCTCGCCGGTCATAAGAATACGGATAGAGTAGTTGAGGCCATCAATGAACCTCCCGATCCTCTCCCTATCATTAGGGATCATCCATGTGGCATGCCTAGCCAGCTGTGTAAATCTGAGCTCATACTGGGTCACAGACATGTCGCCCTGAATCAACCACTCGAACTGGCGACGTAGCTCCTCGCGACGAGACCGAGGTACATATTTCTCTAGAAAGAGAGTGAGAAGCTGCTGCCATGTGAGAGGTGTCGCTCCAGCAAGCTGCGCCTCTCAAACTCCTCCCGCCGATCAAATGCGGGACCAGTGAACCGAAATGTAGTAAATGAAACTCCGCTGGACTCAAGAATACCAGCCGTACGCAGCATCTTCCGACATTTATCCAAGAAACCCCGGGCATCCTCGCCCTCAACGCCACTGAAATGGGGTGGCCGAAGTCTACCAAATCTCTCAAGACGACGTCGCTCGTCATCGGGCATAACACTGAACCATATGCTGCGGAGCGCGGAGCGCGGTGCGGCTGGAGGGATAACCGGTGCAACCACCGAGCGGGGACGGCCTGCGGCATCCGAAGTCCCTGAACAACCGGATCGGGTGTGCGAGGCGTGCGGGGGTCCGCCGACCACCCCCCGAGCGAGATGTCGCTACGGTAGCGGTGGCCGAAACTACCCGAGCCAAGCCGGAACACACCGATAATATGTGGGCAAGAGTTTCCCGAAGACCGGGAATAGCAATAGATATAGTCCGGCCCTGAACTGGGACTGCTGGAGCTTCGACCACTGGGGGCTGCTCCTGAACTGGTACAACAGGCGGGTCAGCTGGCACTGCCTCGGCTGCCCTACCTCTAACTCTAGCACGACCGCGCCCACGACCTCTAACAGGTGGCAATGGAGGTCGTCCACCTCGTCCTGATGCTCGCGTTCTCGCCATCTGTGAGAGAATAGAATATAGAAGTTCAGTTATCAGAAAAACAAGATCGCACGATAGAGTTCAAGAAAAGTGAAGTTTTCCTAAAGGTTCGCGATAAGTACAGGCGTCCCCGTACCGATCCACAAGACTCTACTAACCGGCTCAAGACTCGTGAGGCCTAGTAAACCTAGGCTTTGATACCAACTTGTCACGACCCCAAATCCGGTCATGATGGCGCCCAGCACATTGCTAAGCCAGCCTGACCAATCCATATCAACCACGGAGCTAGAAGCTCTCTTTAACCCATTTAAACAAATTAATTCAAGAAATAACAGCGATACATGTAACGAAAACGGGGAACCAAGTCCCATAATACATCAACTCCCATAGACCGAGGGTCAAGAGTCATGAGCCTCTACCTGAACATGAATGTATAAAGGTTTACAAAATACCAAGTGCGGAAAGAAATGTCAATACGAGATCAAAAGACGGTAGAAAGGAATATCGGGTCCTGCGGACTCTGCGGCTACCTCGGATATCCACGAACGTCGCCTCGCACGGCCTGCGGATCACTCTGCTGAGAGGTACCCGGATCCGCACACAAGGTGCGGGGAGTAAAATGAGTATCGCCGGACTCGGTGGTAATAAACAAGGGTAAGACGAGCGCGGATAAGAAATCCGCGATAAAGCACTATGTAAAGCTATAATCGGCTACTCCGTCATAGAATCAATCTTCACTGTACCTGTTCCAACAAATACCAACAAATAGCATAACGGCTAGCAGATGTAGCTAAATGCAATGCAATGCATGATATGACCACTACGGCGTGTAGCCCGACTCCAATTTTGGGTACCCGTGCTCGCTGTGGGGGTTCGGACTCCGGAGGGGCTCCTACGGCCCAAGCACATCTCATAGAGATATCACTGCGGCGTGCAATCCGATCCAACATATATCTCGGCTGCGGCGTGCGGCCCGATCCACTACTAGTCGGCTAATATGCAGATACAGCCTCGCGAGGCTCAAAAGTAGTTTTTTGAAAACTCTTTTATCATTTTTCGGTTGGAAAACGAGTAATATCAAGTTCCGAGAGATTGGAATTAGCATAATAACAAAAATAGTGCACGGACTAGTAGTAAACTAGCGTGTTCTATGTGATAAGACAAAGATAATGATCCTCGCGGGATCCAATAAGCGGCTCACGGCCCACGTGTATACTCAACCGCCCAAGAAAGGGGTTCCTCGGCTCGAGAGTGGCCATTATCACAATATATATATATATACAACCATCCGAGAAGGAGGTTCGACGGCTCAAGAAATAGCCTAATATCATAATACAGTATCAACAAGTCGGACTATGTCATAGTCCCCAATCACAATCGACCCCGCACTCACAAGAGAGTACGTGTCTCGCCGCGATACAGCGTCACAAAGTGGTATACCGGGGTTTCGAACCCGCTGGTCATCACCCACATCTATTACTCACCTCTAGCCGGTCGAAGCCTTATTCCGCCTTGCGCTCGCCTCGCAATTCAATCACCTTGAATGCCGAATCTGCTCAAAATCAATGAGAATACATCAATATGGGCTAATTAAACACAACCCATTCGAAATAACTCAATTTACATCAAAATTCCCAAAGTTGTCAAAACCCGAGCCCCGGGCCCACATTCCGAAAATTTACAAAATTCACATTTCTGGAACCCTCGTCTCAATACGAGTCTAAGCATATCAATTTTACCAAAATCGGACTCCATTTGCCCACTCAAATCCTTGTTTTTCTACAATTTAGGCCTAGGGTTAAAACCCACATTTAATCTCCCATTTACAGAGAATTAACCAAGGATTTCATGTTAAAATGATGTAATTAAGCCACAAAACTTACCTCCAACGAAACCCCGATGATTTCCCAGCAATCTCCCGTCAATTTCTCCTCTTGGAACTCAAAAATGGAGTTTTGGGTTAATGAACCCGTATGTGAAATGTTCTGTAATTAAACTCACTGCCAGAGCAATTTGCTCTACGCGATCGCGATCTTCCTCACGCGATCGCGATGTTCAAATTCACGGCCTCACGCGATCGCGACTTCCTTCACGCGATCGCGAAGCACAGTCACCCTGCCTCACGCGATCGCATCCTTCACTCCTGCGATCGCGTAGCATATTTCTCCTGGACCCCTTTCCTCTTCTACGCGATCGCGTATACTGGCCTGCGATCGCGATCAACACCCGATCAATACTACGCGATCGCGACTCTTACCCTGCGATCGCGATGCCTTATCTCCCCGCTCTACGCGATCGCATCCCCATCCCCGCGATCGCGGAGAGCAATTGCCTGCTGAGGTTATGACAGCAACCAGATTTTTCTCTTTTCTTTCAACAATGGTCCGTTTGGACCCCCGAATTCATCCCGAGACTCCCGGGACCCCAACGAAAACCACCAACATACTCCAAAACATGATACGAACTTATTCCAACCATAAAAACACCATACTAAACATCAAAATCACCAATTACACACGGATTCAAGCCTAAATTTCTTAAAACTTTCCGATTTACACATTCGATCAAAAACCCGACCAAACGATGTCCGAATGACCTGAAATTTTGCAGGCACATCCAAAATCACCTAACGGAGCTACTGCAACTGTCGGAATTCCATTCCGACCCCCGGATCAAAATCTCACCTATCGTCCGGATTTCGCCAAAATTCAACCTTAGCCAATTCAAGCCTATTTCTACACCGGGCCTCCAAATTCAATTCCGATCGCTCCCCTAAGTCACAAATCACCTCCCGGAACTAACCGAATCATCAGAATCCGATTCCGAGCACTCTAACTCAATAGTCAACTCTTGGTTGACTTTTTATATTCAAGCTTTCTTCAAACATGCTATTTGTTTCATTTTCAATCCAAATCACTCCTAACTCACCCGATATACTCTAATACTGTTTTGAAAGCATAATATATGTAAATGCAAGGTATCGGGGTGGTAATTCCCGTAACGACGGGCCGGGTCGTTACAGATTTGTCCGCGCGAAGATAAGAAATGGAGATAGGACCATTATTAGGTTCAAAATGAGGTGAAGGCCTTGTCAGGAGTATAGACCTAATGTTTTGTTGACTCGACGATTGATTATGAATGTTGGTACATCTTTTCCGCCATGGCGGCATGGTAAAGGTTAGAGTAAGACCTATATATGTTATGGGGTGCAATGGGAGCATCAGATTAGTAGGATTCTGACTAAGTTGATCAGAAAAAAGTTATTGTGGCCCTATGGTGGGTAACACAAAGAGTGAATTCAACAAAGTTATGCAATCGTGTGTGAGTACAGCGCGTAGTGATTGATATGGTGATCGTATATTGGAAAAGGGTCTAGCATAGGATTCCGGATGTCGAAATCGGGCTCTAAGGCTTATATGCTTGAATAAAAGGGAATATCTTCAAAATTTATTGAGCTTATGTGTTCAGCTAAGTTGTGGTAGCACTGGAAGCTACATGAGGTGCTAAGCAGTGATTCAGACTACTCCAGTTCAGTTCTCAGCACGTTCGAGGATGAACGTATGTTTAAGTAGGAGAGAATGTAACGACCCGATCGGTCATTTTGAGTACTAGCGCTCCATTCAGCAGTCGGAGGCAATGAACAACTTCACTTCAGGTATTACGACTTGTACGCGTGGTCGGAATTTAGTTTTGAGAAGGTCGAAGTTAATTTAGGAAGAGAATTCTCATTTCGGGAGCTTAAAGTTGAAAGAATGAACTAGAATTGGAATTTTGAGTAAACAACCTTGGAATCGTGATCTGAAGGTTCCAGCAGGTTCATATGATGATTTCGGACTTGGGTGTATGCTCGGACTGGGTTTTGGATAAACCGGGAGCATTTTGGTGCATGTTGTGGAAGTTTGCATTTTAGAAGGAATTTCATAAGTTTGGTTTGAAGTATATTTCAGTGTTAGCAATGTCTGTTTGGAATTTCGAGACTAGGAGTAGCTCTGTATGGTGATTTTGGAGTTGGGAGCGCGATCAGAAATGAATTCGGATGTCCGTATACCATTTTGAAGCCATTTGGCTAAAAATAGAAATTTGAAAGTTTTTGGGAAGTTTGATCGGAGGCTGACTTTTTGATATCGAGGTCAGAATCCAATTCCGAAAGTTAGAGTAGGTCTGTAATGTCAAATATGACTTGTGTGAAAACTTTGAGATCAATCGGACGTGATTTGATAGCTTTCGACATCGAATATAGAAGTTTGAAGTTTTAAAGTTCATTAAGCTTGAATTGGAGTGCGATTAACGATTTCGACGTTGTTTGATATGATTTGAGACCTCGAGGGGTTCGTATTATGTTTTGGTAGATGTTGGTATAATTGGTTAAGGTCCCGAGGGCCTCGAGTGGATTTCGGAAGGTTAACCGAATGGATTCGGACAAAGAAAAGCTGTTGAAATTGCAGTAGATGTGCAACCAAAAAAAAACCCTGAGGCCACGGATGCAATTTTGAAAGGTCATATCTTACAACCCGTAATGAATCTAAAAATTGTAAAAATAAGAAAGTTGTAGATCGTGAATTCTAGTTTCCACAAACCATCCATTATTTGGATATTTTTAGAGAAAGTTATGATAGATTGAATGAAGGCTGGTAAAGCAGTTTTTGCAATTTTCCCAGCAAAGTCTGATGCGAGGAGCCTACTTTGGAAGCTTATATGTCGACATATATAAGGAATCGAAAAATGTGCAAAACATGAAAGTTGTAGTCCTTGAATTCTAGTCTTCAGAACATTAAACTGTTTATCTTTTCGATATTTGTACGAAAAGTCATGGTCAATTGAATAAGGGCTATTCAAGCTATTTCTAGTGGACTTTTAGTGACGATTTTTAGTGCCGAAAATGGCCTTTAGTAACGGATGTGCCGCATTTACTCACAAGGATCGGTCACTTTGCCATTGGAATTTTTGGAGCTCGGTTATTGGGCGGTTTTTGGATCTTTTGAAGTGCGAGTTCTGTTATTTATGATGAGGTAAATAATTTATGCTAGTTTTGAATTAAATACAAGGTTTATATTTGGATTTAGACATGAAAATTGGTAGAAAATATGGGATTTGAGGGAAAACCTAGAAAATTAGTATTCTTGGATTTTGACTACAATTTTGAGTATGGAATTAAGAGAAAATCATATATTTGAGTTCGTAAGTTCATGGGTAAACTTTATCTTTGAAATTTTTTGGATTGCAGGTACGTGGGTCCGAGGGCATTTTGGTCATTTCACGTAACGGAGTTGGGAATTTGTATAATATGAATTGTTAACAAGTATTTGAGTATATTGTCATCAGTTTGTTGTTAATTGGCTAGTTTTGGTACATTGTGCGTTGGTTCAAGCCTTCAGAAGAATGTAAAATGCCGGTTATCAGTCTACGGAGCGAGGTGAATCTCCTTTCTAATCTTGTAAGGGGGAAATTACCCCATAGGTGAGTTAAATTGATTATGTGCTCCTAATTGTGGGAGCTACGTACACACGAGGTGACGGAAGTCCATGCGTAGCTACTATTATACTATTATCAGGGTAGTCTAGGACCCGAAAGCATGCTATACTTGGGATATTCGAAACCTCATTGATATTTGAATTGCTAAAAATCAAGTTGAACTAGTAAATGAATTTCAAAGGGATTAAACTTCGTTTCTTGAATTGTTAAAAGAGGATTCGGTTTTTATTTGATAAAATAGCCCCGATAAACTCTTAATTTCCTACTTGAGCATGTATTTTATGTGCCCCTATGTCACATTGATGATTCGCGAGCAGGATATGTATTTATTTATGGAACGGGCAGAACGCCTTGGTGAAAATAGATGCATATATGGTTCATGTCGCCTGACCCTCGACAGTGCACAATTTACTTTCCTGTTGGAGCAGGCTGTCGCCTTGGTGTAATTTGCGCATGTTTATCTGTTACTTAAAAATTGCAAAATATGAAATTGGCCCTATGTGGCTTGATATAAACTGATAAGATAATAAAGAATAGACTTTGAAAGCCCTCGATTTATTGTTGCATGTGTTTACTTGTTTATTTGGCTTCAGAGTTAGCACTTCTATATAAGTCCATGATTATTCACGCGCTTATAGAATATCGTTAAATTGAACTCTAGCGAGTGTCGAAGTTGTCCATGTCATCTCTACCCCATCGGGATTAGGCAGGATACTCACTGAGTACACGTTGATTACGTACTCATACTACACTTCTGTGCATTTTTGTTGCACAGGTACATGATACTTTAGTGTCCTACTGGGTGCAGAAGCACGGACGATTCGGGGACTAGGTGAGTTGTAGTATGCAAGGCGGACCGTAACTTTTTAAAGTCCATTCCTAGTAATTGTATTTCCTTTCTGTCCATTGTATTCTGGGCAGATAATGTGTCGTATTTATATCATTATCAGTAGTTGGTCATGCACTTGTGACATCGGGTTTTTTGGATGGTTTTAGTAAAATATTGTGCTAATTATTATTATTTATATTTTAATCCATGAAGTGATCTTATATTTATGTAAAATGGAAGGAAAAGCCTTATATTCTCAAAAGTATTAAAAGAGAAAATAAATTGGTAATTTAACAGGCTAGCCTGACAGCGGTGTTCGGCGCCATCACAACCCGTAGTGGATTGGGTCGTGACATGATATGCAATTTAAAAACTGATGTGAATCCCAATCTGATTGGTGGTGATTTCACTCTAATCTACCCATGAATAGAGTCATCTATTTCATTAGGATGAAAGATGTAGATTCTAGGATCCCACGATACTCATATTCTTCCTTTCTATCCTGCTCTCGTATTACAAATCCATTCCCAACCTGGAGGTATTTTTTTTATTATTTCAGTGTCCATTTATTTGATTCCTATGTTCTACTAATGCTATAACAACTTTATTATTAATTCTAATGAACTAATTTACTTCTTTCTGCATATAAATTTTATTTAATCCTTTAACATTTCAAGTAATGACATTCATACTAGAATAAATTAAGGATGGTGAAAATACCCCTGATCATTTTGGCTGCTAGATTGGCTGGTACTTGCTTCTTCATATCTTTGACTATCCATCAAGCTTCGAAAACCATTAGTCTTGTCAACACTATGGTCTTCATTTTGTTTAGATTTATTGTTGTAGCTACTCACTTGCCAGCCATAGTGATTCATCCTGCTTCCTTGCTTTGTAATTCATCAGTCATTATTTACTTTTATAGTTAATATAAATAGATGATATACCGATAACATACGATTATACACATACTAATTATGAATTATACTAAAATTACACATCATTCAATTTTTTAATTTAAGCGATCGGGTGAGCACCTATTCATTAGACAACGTCAAAAGAATATATGAAATATTTCAACCAATGACCAAAATATAATTAATGTTCATATGTAGATAATTTTTTATAATTAAAACACATCCTTTTATAGTGAAATAAATTAATTTTTTTAACAAAAGAAATAATGACATAAAAAATAAGATAAAAGAAAATAAATATTAAAAAAATTAAAATGATCTAAAAACGAGAAATAAAAGATGTCAACAAATTTCTTCTCATATTTCATCTTTGTTGAGTATAAAAAAATTAAAATTTAATCTCATCGATTTCGAATATTATTTTTTCAAATCAAATACATAGATTATAAGACAAGAATATCTTAGTATATTTATTTTTTAATTTACGTTATGTGTCATTTTTAAATATTACTAACAAATTGATATAATATTTCAATTTGAATTGGAATGCAATTTGAGTAGCGTGTATTGTGGTAAGCCATGTATGGTGTGAAAAAGAAACTACTTAGACAATTTTAAGACAGTATATGCAATATTTTACAACAATAATCAACTACTTTAACATTTATGTTATAAAATAAAGACTGTAAAGTAAAGACAAGTATAGAGAGAGAGTGATATATTATTCGAATTCAAACTGATGTACATAATGAAATGAAAACCCCTCTATTTATAGAAGAAAGGAAGTCGTTGTGTAAGCTGCTACTTCAAGCTGCTGTGTAAGCTACTACAAGCTGCTGTGTAAGCTGCTACTATATCCGATATGGATAATCTTCTACCGAGGGTAATGTTTATCCATAACCGGGTACCGAAATGATAAGCTTCTTCAGGAGGCTTATTTCCAATAGAGTACTAAATAGATAAACATATTTACGGCGGAGTCACATATGGATAAGCTTCTTCAGGAAGCTTATTTACAACGGAGTATGAACATCCATAATATAATATATTTATAACACTCCCCCTTGGATGTTCATTAAAAGATAATGTGCCTCATTAAAACCTTACTAGGAAAAACCACGTGGGAAAAATTCTAGTGAAGGAAAAAGAGTACACATATTTAGTAATACGCATTGCTAGGTGCCTCATTAAAAACCTTATAAGGAAAACCCTGTGGGAAAAAACCTTAATAAGGAAAAAAGAGTGCATCGCATATTTTACTCCCCCTCATGGAAACCTTATTTCAAATATTTGAGTCTTCGCATTCCAATCTTGAATACTATCTTCTCAAAAGTTGAAGTTGGCAAAGATTTAGTGAATAAATCTACTGGATTATCACATGAATGGATTTGTTGCACATCAATGTCACAATTTTTCCGAAGGTCATGTGTGTAGAACAATTTTGGTGAAATGTGCTTCGTTCTATCTCCTTTTATAAACAATCCATTCAATTGGGCTATGCATGCCGCATTGTCTTTGTATAAAATTGTGGGTCTTTTTTCACATTCCAAATCACATTTTTCTCGAATAAAATAAATTATTGATCTCAACCATACGCATTCCCTACTTGCTTCATGAATAGCTATTATCTCAGCGTGATTTGAAGAAGTAGCAACAATAGATTGCTTTGTGGAGCGCCATGATATGACAGTACCTCCATACATAAATACATATCCGGTTTGAGATCGAGCTTTATGGAGATCAGATAAATAACCTGCATCTGCATAACCAACAAGATCTGTACTATCTTTGTTAGCATAAAACAAACTCATATCAAGAGTTCCCTTTAAATATCGCAATATATGCTTAATCCTGTTCCAATGTCTCCGTGTAGGAGAAGAACTATATCTTGCTAGTAAATTAACAGAAATTGCTATGTCAGGCCTTGTAGCATTAGCAAGATATATTAGTGCACCAATTGCACTAAGATACGGTACTTCGGGACCAAGGAGTTCCTCGTCCTCTTCTGGAGGTCGGAACACATCCTTATTCACTTCAAGTAATCGAACAACCATTGGTGTACTCAATGGGTGTGCTTTGTCCATGTAAAAGCGTTTTAAGACCCTTTCTATATAGGCAGATTGATGGATAAAGATCCCTTCTGCTAAATGTTCAATTTGCAGACCAAGACAAAGTTTTGTCTTTCCAAGATCTTTCATCTCAAATTCTTTTTTAAGATATTCAATTGCCTTTTGGAGCTCTTCTGGAGTTCCAACAAGATTTATGTCATCAACATAAACAGCAAGTATAACAAATTCTGATGCCATTTTCTTTATAAAAATGCATGGACAAACAACATCATTTATGTAACCTTCTTTCAGTAAATATTCACTAAGGCGATTATACCACATGCGCCCGGATTGCTTTACACCGTACAAAGATCTTTGTAATCTAATTGAATACATTTCTTGAGATTTTGCTTCAAGCATTTTAAATCCTTCAGGGATTTTCATATAAATTTCATTATCAAGTGAACAGTACAGATAAGCTGTAACTACATCCATTAGATGTATTTCAAGCTTTTCATGTAGTGCTAAACTGATGAGATATCGAAATGTTATGGCATCCATAACAGGTGAATATGTTTCATTAAAATCGACTCCAGGTCGTTGTGAGAATCCTTGTGCAACAAGGCGAGCTTTATATCTTTCAACTTCATTTTTATCATTCCTTTTTCGCACAAAAACCCATTTATGACCAACTGGTTTTATACCAGCAGGTGTTTGGACAACTGGTCCAAATACCTCTCTTTTAGCAAGTGACTTCAATTCCAATTGAATTGCCTCTTGCCATTTTGGCCAATCGGATCTTTGTCGACATTCTTCGACAGATCGAGGTTCGACATCCTCACTATCTTTCATAATGTTAAGTGCGACATTATATGCAAAAATATTATCCACCACTATTTCAGAACAATTTAAATTAATCCCATCACCGGTCGAACTTATTAAAAGTTCATCACTTACATGAGCTTCGGGTTCGTTGATTTCTTCAGGAATCTCAGAACTAATTAGATCTTGGGTCTCTTCAGGAGATCCCTTCATAGTATCATTTTGATCATTTGCCGATTTTCTTTTTTGAGGATTTCGATCCTTAGAACCCAGAGGCCTACCACGCTTCAGGCGTGCTTTAGGTTCACTAGCTCTTATGCTAGTAGATGGTCCTACTGGAACATCAATTCGGATAGGCACATTCTCTGCAGGGATATGTGACTTAGTTATCCTTTTCAAATCAGAAAATGCGTCTGGCATTTTATTTGCTATATTCTGTAAATGGATGATCTTCTGGACCTCCTGATTACTTATAGGGGTTACGTGGATCAAAGTGAGATAATGATGAAACTTTCCACACAATTTCTCTTTTGATTTCCTTTTTCTCTCCCCCTAATTGTGGGAAATTTGTTTCATCAAATCGATAATCTGCAAATTGAGCAGTAAATAAATCTCCCATCAGTGGTTTAAGATAGCGAATAATAGAGGGTGATTCAAACCCAATATATATTTCTATCATTGTATGTGGTATACGAGAAGGATAGTATTTGGTATACAATATTTTCAAAAATTCGTAAATGGGCAATATTTGGTTGATGACCAAAAACTAATTGTGACGGAGAATATTTATTATAATGTGTCGGTTTGAGACGGATAAGTGATGCTGCATGCAAGATAGCATGGCCCCAAACAGTAGTGGGCAATTTTATTTTCATAAGTAGTGGTCTTGCTATCAATTGTAGGCGTTTAATAAATGACTCTGCAAGGCCATTTTGAGTATGAACATAAGTTACAGGATGTTCAACTTTTATCCCAACTGATAAAAAATAATCATCAAAAGCTTGAGATGAGAATTCTCCAGCATTATCGAGGCAAATAGCCTTTATAGGATAATCTGAGAATTGTGCCCTTAATCGAATTATTTGGGCTAATAGCTTTGCAAACGCCAGGTTGCAAGATGATAATAGGCACACATGAGACCATCTTGTAGATGCATCTATTAGGACCATAAAATATCTAAACAACCCACTTGGTGGGTGAATAGGTCCACATATATCCCCATGTATACACTCTAAAAAGGCAGGGGATTCAATGCCAAACTTCACTGGTGATGGTCTAGTGATCAGTTTGCCTTGATAACAAGCATCACAAGAAAATTCGTCATTCGTAAGAATCTTCAGGTTCTTTAACGGATGCCCACTCGAATTTTCTGTAATTCGTCTCATCATTATTGATCCAGGATGGCCCAAACGGCCATGCCAAAGCACAAAAGTATTTGAATCCGTAAACTTCTGATTTACGATAGAGTGTGCTTCAACTGTACTAATTTTTGAATAGTATAAGCCAGAAGATAAAGTTGGTAACTTTTCTACAATGCATTTCTGGCCGGAAATATTCTTTATAATACAAAGATATTCCATGTTTATTTCATTTATTGTCTCAACATGATACCCATTTCGGCGGATATCTATAAAACTCAACAAGTTTCTTCGGGACTTGGAGGAGAATATGCATTGTCTATAATAAGTTTTGTTCCCTTAGACAAAAAGATAATGGCTCTTCCGGAGCCTTCAATCAAACTTATATTATCACAAATTGTTGAAACATTTGCTTTTTCCTTATGCAAATAAGTAAAATATTTCTGATCCCTGAATATGGCATGAGTTGTTCCACTATCAATAACACAAATATCTTCATGATTTGTCTTTGATCCAAACATAATTTGAGGATTATCCATATTCTTCAAAATAAAATATATTATCAAAACATAACTTTTATTTATGTACAATAATCACATAACCATACTATCTATTACAAACAACAAAAATTAAAAATATTTATATTTCTACAGATTCACTACCAATTACATGACTTGTTTCTCCTTCTGGGAGTGCAAAGTAATCAGCTACATCTAAATGCGTGAAGTCAAAATTATCTTCAGTTACTAAAAATGATAAATTTTTAAAATTATTTAAATTCAATTCAAATAACTTAAATATTTGACATGATTACTACTAATACTAGTAGCAACATATATTAATCAAGTATTTAGGACTACTGGATTCATTTTTTTATAGGTAATCTTTACAACGATTAGACACTAGACAACCTATTCTGGTACAGACTTTAAAAAAAACATGGGAAATACAAGTTCAATTCCAGGCTATTGCCCTGCTTATTACAATGCTTTATATACTCTTAATAATAGTCTTGCAAACTCTTTTTACTAGGAGCATTATCTGCAGTTCACATTGTAACTATTCTTCCTTTAACCATCCCTCAGCTTCCATTTGTATCTTGGCACAATATTCGAACAAACTTCCGTCGAAACAGCGCCTTATCGCTTCTTTAGATAGAAAACCATCCTGATCTCTAGCAAGAACATACAGAATTCCCCACTCTAGTTTGGCTGCAATCCTGCACAATTACACACCAAACAAAGGATTGAGATTGAAATTTAGGGCATGCTAAGTTAAAATGAGAGCATCAAGAGTTACCAGCCAAAAAAGTCGAACGTTTCCCTGTTGCCTTCAGTCATGTCCCAGAGTTCTCCAAGAGTAAGCTTATCAGGCAGCGTGCGAGCGTACTTGCTAAATATGTTCTCAAAATGCACTGGGAAATACCTGTAGGAGGTGCCCAGATAACGAAAATCATCAACTTGACTTCCAAAAGATGTAGAAAAAGATTTAACACAACATGCAATATACGAACCTTCCCTCTCTGTCGTACGTGTGAGAATCACTTCCATGCTTGCACTTATGTATATTATGGATATATATTGGGAGAAATGGAGAGGGAAACCACCCCTGCAGAGTCACATCAAAGAGACTATATATATAAACAACAACATTAATTATGTCTCGGTACCAAACTAGTTGGACTAATTGGAGAGAGGATATATAAAATAGTAGTAAATAAGTAATAAGTAATTACCTTAGCTCTATTGAATACAATAACATATCTTAGGAAAGATCAACTTACTGGCAGCGTTGGATAACTCAAAGCAGCATTGATGACAATGGCAATTATAAGAGATGCTATCATATTGAAACCGATTTGACGAAGTCCTGTTTAAAATGAAAAGAAAGGAGCAGAGGAAGGTTTCAGATTAAATTTCATCAGATAGTACACTTTGGATAGTTATTGAATCACATCGCAGATATCTGCTGAATGAACTAAATTCTTGAACTGAACACATGCAGTTAATGTTAAGTCTGAATGCTACACAACACATTTTCTCTCTAGAAATGCTCAATAAATCAGATCCTTACCTACTTAAATTATTCGAAATCATTTTTTTCTAAGTGTGATGAGCTACATACAATCCTTATATGGAGTATATATTTCTTAAAATTTATCTAGCTATATATATAGTTCAATATTTTGGGCATATCAACATTATATTAAAACTAAATCTGCATTTAGATGAATTTCGAAATACTACGATGATTACCAGAGTAAGTTTCCCATGGGTAAATAATGCCATTCTCGTCCTGATCAAAGAAGGCGACATGCTGCTGCATAACGCTCAAGCCGTGGTGCCTGTGTCCAGGAGTTCCATGGGGATGCTCCATATCAGGAGCCACTAATCCCCTTGCCAAATCTGAATATACGTAACACACCTTTAAACATTATACTATAACTACAATCTATAAGCAAAAATCCCATAACACAATATGTGTATGTCAAAGTCTAAACTAACAAATTTACAAACCAAAACAGAAAGTTTACAAAGCTTTTCCACTTTTAGAAGAAGAGAGATTAGCTAGGCAAAGGCAAGGAGTTCAATTGCTCCCTTCAATCGACAACTCTACTAATCAGAAACACTATCTCAATTAGGCTATATCAATACATAAGTGCTTCGTTCCAAGTTGCAATCTTTTTCCAACATCAGTTTTTTGAAGTTGTGGTTCAATAGTGTATTATTTCGGTTGAAACTTTTTAGGTCTTCAACTTCTACTCGCAAATTCTAAACTTTGATAGATTCTCAAAAGATTGCTACTATTCAAACACTTATTTTCCAAACATATATCAATTTCAAATGTTTTCCTAACCACATTTTATCAACAAGTAGTCTTTCAACAAAAAAGAGCGTCACCATGTTCTACTCACTAAGTGGATCCAAGATTATCTACATCGACCTTCATATATAACTTACACAAGTGACCTCAGGTTATATACAATTATTTAACTTAATATACAATATCTCTGGTTAATATACAATAATAATAATATATTCAATAATAAACAAGGTTTCAGTTAAATATTTATACATATTTAGTAATTTTCTTAATATATACAAAAAGTATGGACAAAAGCTACTAAATACAGGTTAACCCAAAATTCACCTTGTAGATACGCGCGATAGTGGGGTATCTAGCCGAGAAATTTAAAGCCGGATTTATCACTGGTCGTTAAAAAATAGCCAAGTTTCATATGTCTATCGAAATTTTAGCCACTTTTATCTAAAGAAAAATATGAGCAAAAACAATGTTCAAAATCCAAAAAATTCAAGCAAATTTTATGAAAGTTCAAGCATAATTATGCTAGAATTCCCGCATATTTTACGGGAGTTCCAGCAAGTATAAATATCCAATATAATATACTGAAATTTGGAGCACTGCTCCAGTCTCCCACCGCTAATTTTATAAGAGTTTGCACAGTATACCGATCCAGCATAGTATGCTGGAGTTCGTACACAAATACACCATAGCTTCCGTAAATTATACGGGACCAATCCTTACTGCAGCAAATAGTGGATATTTTTTATTGACTTCGTAAATAGCCAACCGTAAAAGTGGCTACGACACTGAGATTTTGACTATCTAACCTTATCATACTGGATTAGATGGTACTTTAAGTAGAGCATAAATTTGGGCGTGTGAACAAAGACCCATACACAGAAGTATAACAAAAAATAAAAAATAAAAATTTACTCATAAGGAGTTTGATACTCATGGGGTGAGGCTTTTGGGGAAAAAGTCTAGCCTTGGTCCAAAGAGTTCCAAAGAGGATAATATCACACCGTGTTGAGCTGTTTTATCCCAACAAATTTATGTGTGAAACTTCATTGATATTAAAACAAATACTAGTAACTATGAACCCGTAACTTTAAAAACTTTAAAAATATAATGGGGTTCAATGCTAGAAAATTACTTAAAATATTTGCAGGTAAATTATGAACACAAGTGGAATTACTAACTCGAAAAAAAAGACTAATGACCTTCAATAACAAGTTATAAATTGCATTAATAATGTAAAAATAACATTACACCATCTGTGAATATGAGTTAAATCATCATTTGCAAACACAAAAATTCCCACATTAATCAGAAGAGAAAAGCGAGCTTACAAGGCTTTGGAATAGAAGTTTCCAAGTCAGTTCTAACTTTCCGTTCAATAGTCACCGGAGCAAGCGGAGCCTCCGGCGATAACGCCGCATTCCGATCAATCCCCGTTACTGCAACCGTCGCCATTTCACCAAATTCTCAAACTGCAGCAACTTCTCAAACCACCCTTTGGTACTTAAAAGACTCTCTAAGAAAATACCAAAAGCCTGACCATAAACATGAAATGTGAAGAAAGAGTAAAAGAGATCAGCTCAAGAACTTCGTGGCATAGTGCATGCATTTGAGCATTGGGTTATATACACCAAGTGGAATTGCATGCATGCTATTTACACCTAACAAGTGACAGTTGTAGCTAGTTTTGACACGTATGCTTTAAAGGTGTCATTGTTTTTTGAGTAAGGGCAGAAGTGAGTCAGGTCACCTAAACCTAATAGTTTAAAGGCGAAATATAAATTTATATGATAAAATTTAGTAAATTATTGTAAATAAATATATTTGAACCCATAAATTGAAAAATAATAATAAGTGTAAATTTAAAATTTTTATAAATTAAATTCATAAAATTTAAATTTTAAATACGCACTTTCGCATAAGAAGAATGGAATTTTCGGATTAATTGTCATCTTCTTTGTAAAAAGCTTGTAACGCTTAGCCCCTTACCTAAGACTTCTTGGATTTACATGATTCAATGTCCAACTGTACAAACATTTTCTCGAACAAGCAAACAAAAATATATTTTCCTACGAAGTCGTAAGGAACTGACTTTGAACTCAGGTGCATGCCTTCTGGATTTGGATTTTGGGTCTGAAATTTATAGTATTATTTTTCAATAAAAGTGGTGCTTAGTTCAGCTTGTGAGGCATCTCAATTATTTATTCAATATTTAACGGAAAGGATTAAATTTATGTCTAAACTATTGAAAAGGTATTAAAATATTTCTCCTTTTACTTTTTTGTTCACTTATACCTTTTGATCGTTAGGTTAATATTAAATTAAAAATAATTAATACTCTTTTTATAAAACTTAAAATTATTTCTTTAAACTAATGTACTAGTGGTCCGCTAATTTAGTAAAGTCTTTTTTTAATTTTTTTCATTCTTTTCAGTTTTTAAAGCATTTTTTTGTAATTTTGATTAACAAAATATTTACGTTATTTACAAACTGAAACAAAAATTTTTAATAAAATATTTTCGTTTTGAAAAATATATTTTTTCCAGTTTTTTTCAAAATTTTAAAGCATTTTTTTTTGTAATACAGGAAAAATAAAGTTGTTAACACTGAAAAAAATATCTTTTTAAAACTGAAATTTAAAAAACAAAACTAAAAAAATGAAAATAGGGGTCGGGTTGTGGGTATTTTTAAAACGGGTCGGGTAAACAAAAAAAGAAATGATCATTTAATTTGGTGTTGCCACGTGACACTCCTTCAAATAGGAGTATGTTTGTTCCAAAGTATGACAATAGGGATATAGATAACCCAGAGACAGATGGAAGTGGCACGTTTTTTAGTTGAACTTTTTATTCGAGTCGGGTCAATATTTGGGGGCAAGTCAGTTCGTAAAACGGTTAGATATGAGTTAGTCTTTCTAATAGGTTAGATGTTTATTTCGACCAATAAAAAGTTATCACGTAAATTAAAATAATAATTATTTTTAATTCAGTATTGACCTAACAGTCAAAGGGCATAAGTGAACCAAAAAGGTGGATGGATGGGTATTTTTAGCCCAATAAATGGATGAAGGGTATTTCTAAACTTTTTCAATTGTTTAAGGGTACTTTTAATTTTTTTTCTGAATATTTAATTATTCATGAAAATTTAAGTAATTGAAAAAAATTTACTTATCGCTTTTTATGCACTTTTGGGTTCGGTTTGTTCTAAAAAATGATATTTATTTAAAAATAATTTAACTTTATTTTATTTTTATTTATTTTTTATAAAATAATTTATAGCTACTATAATATTTATGGCTTATTTCAGACCACGTTTCTTCTATGTTTTATCTCTTTTGGAAGGTCAGGTTTACCCTCAAACGCCTATGGTACAATAAATCCATTTTTTCAACTACTTAAGTACAATTGTTGGAAAATTTCTGAACTAGTATAAATATCCGATAAAAAACTCAGTATTCATTAACCAATTGCATCATTAAGATTTTCTAAAGCATGGAGATTAGCAATAATGTTAGATTAATTTTAGAAAATACATACATAAAATACTTAATTTGTGAGAAAGATCGTAAGTTTACAATTACGTATTCCATAATCTAAGCTATAAATTTATCATGTATTAAGGTGATGCATATGCTAGCTGAAACAATTTCGCTAAAAAGGAAATAGTCTTATTTGGTTTGAGAATAAAAACGACTTTTGAAAGAGAAAAGTGTTTTTTCAGAGGAATATAGTATATAAGTTTAACTTTTTTTCACGGTGTTAAAAAAATAATTATTTGAGAGAAAAAATCTGAACTCAAGTTGTTTTTTATGACTTTTTGAAAACCACCAGAAAAATACTGACTCGCTTGTTTAAGAAACAAAATTAAACTTTCATTCGTTATAGTTTCAAAACTTTACTCAAGTCTCATATTATTAGTTACACCTCTGTTATGTAGTAAATATTAGTACAAAAGTTAAACAAAGTGACTTGCATTAAACAAATACGTTATACGATCATAATATACTAATACGGAAATGTTAACCAGGTACCAATTCATGAGTTTTTATCGAAATACTTCTTCTTTTTATGTGTTATTTTTAGTATTTAGTATGTATTGATGTGACTAATTCAAATTCGTATCCAGCAAGACATATTAAAGGAAAATCATTCCCTACAAGGGTTTTCTCTATTTGCACGGCTTAATTAATCTCGAGAACTCTTGTTAAGTGGAGGGATCCTCATCGACAAAGTCAAATTTGTTTTTAATAAGAGTGTTCAATTTTTTTTTAAAAAAGTTACCTAATTTTTTTTCTCGATGAGGTGATTCATTGACATCTTGTTCAACCTAGTGATGATCTGCCATGAACAATCCCACTAATATGTTTCCACCAAATACAAACAGCCTAAAAATATTTATTTTTCTAAGGCGTGTTGCTTTTATTTTTCTCAATCTTGTCTTCGCCTAATCAGTAAAATAATGTTCAAGTGGATAGAAGCCTGATTCCAATCCAATTACAATTTAATTAGGTGTCGAGATATTTTAAAAGTTCCTGAAGAGACGGAAGCAATAAAATTCACGGCAGAAGAACTGGAGAAAGGTGCATTATTTGAAAAATTCCTAGAAATGAAATTCCACTTGGGTACTAGACTGCACCAGGAGCTTAGGTCTGTTTTATTGAATTCCTTAAATTTAATGCCAATTATTTTGCATGATCGCGTGAGGATACGACAGGCATCCTGACGGAGATAGACGTACACAAGTTAAGCTTGGATCACAACATACCTCCGGTAAGACAAAAGAAACTTTGGAAAGCAAGTAAGAAAAAGCTTATCTAAAGAGTCTTTGACTAGAGTCTGATGCCCACATGGATGTGTGCGGACCAATCAAGCCATCTTCACTTGGTAAAAATAATTATTTTCTACTTTTCATTGATGGTTTTTCTAGAAAAACTTGGGTGTATCTTTTGAAGCTGAAAATGGAGGTATTCGATACTTTCAGAAATTCAAGATCACGGTGGAGAAATAAAGTGGCTATCAAATTAAGTATTTGCATTCAAATTGTAACGACCCGGCCCGTCGTTACAGAAATTACCATCCCGTTACCTTGTATTTATATGTTTTATGCTTTTATATCAGTGTTTGAGTTTATTGGGTGAGTTAGGAGTGATTCGGGTTGAAAATAAGGCAAATAGCCTTTTTGAAGGAAGCTTGAATATGAAAAATAACCTGGAGTTGAATATTTAGTTAGAATGCTCAGAATTGAATTCTTATGATTCGACTAGTTTCAGGGGATCATTTATGACTTAGGAGAGCAATCAAAAATCAAATTCGGAGGCCCGGTGTAGTTTTAGGCTTGAATTGGCTAAGGTTGAGTTTTGGCGATATCCAAACGGTATGTGAGATTTTGATCCGGGAGTCGAAATGGAATTCTGACAATTTATGTAGCTTCGTTATGTGATTTTGGATATGTCTGCAAATTTTCAGGTCATATGGACGTCGTTTGGTTGGGTTTTGGATTGAATGTTAGTTTTGGAAATTTAATAAGTGCTTAGGCTTGAATCCATGCATAATTGCTGATTTTGATGATATGTGATGTGATTTGAGGCCTCGACTAAGTCCGTGATGTGTTTTCTAAATTGTTTGTGCTTTTAGTTGAGGTCCCGGGGACCTTGGGTGTATTTCGGGTGAGTACGGACATCCCGAAACATAGAAAATGGAAGGGGCAGTCATTGGGACGCGACCGCGGTCCTTTTGGCGCGGCCGCGCTGGCTGGGCGCGGACCGGGGTCATTTCTGTGCGGTCCGCGTAGGTGGAGAATCTTCAGATCACCGATCCTACTTCAGAAGCCCATATATTTTTATCTACAATTAATTTTGAGGTGATTCAAAAACAAACGTTGTAGAACTTTGAATCTAGTTTCCAGTAACATATTATAATAGGAATTTTGACATCTGTAGTGAAAGTTATGGCCAAAATAGTGAAGCATGTCACTGCAGTCAAATTGATGCGCGGCCGCAACCATTTTTGTGCGGTCAGCACTCCCTGGGTGCGGACCGCGGTTATTTTTGTGCGGTCAGCACTGCTGGAATCCGAGGGTTACTCTATAAATGCGAGGTTTTAGGTTTTACTTGATTTTTGGACCTAGAGAGCTCGAATTTTTGCGATTTTTTGAAGGTTTTTCAAGAAATTCATTAGGGTAAGTAATTCTAACTCAGATTTGGCTAGATTACATGAATATATCATTGAATCCATCATTTAATTTTTGATTTGGGAAGAAAATTGGTGAAATCTCCATAAATGAAAAATGATTGTTTGAAGGACCAAACGATATCTGAATTGGAAGTTCTTGGTATGTACGGACTCGTGGCGAGACGAGGATCACATTGGTACTAATTTCAGAATTTTTTGAGTAGTGGGCCCGGGGTCGGGTTTTTTCAACTTAGTGTATTTATGCGTTTTTCGTGTAAACTGAATTAGGTTATGTTTATTTGACCCGTAAATGATATAATTATTGTGGTTTGACTAGATTCTACGCGCGAGGCAGCAAATTCTAAAGGAAAAGGCATTGCGGACGAGTCTACGACCGGCTAGAGGTGAGTAGTTTGTGTATATGGTTGCCTGAGGGTTCGAAACCCCGGCTTAGCACATTGTGATGCTAGTATGGTGTGGCTCGCACCCCGTGGCAGGTGCGGGATTGATTGTGACTTGGGATTGAGACTTAGTCCATCCCAAATATGAATAATATGTCGTTAGTGGTTGAAAAATACTGTGTTTGATATAATTGTGGGATGTAAGACATGTTTGGAGCCTTGTGCCGACTTGTAGTATCCCTAAGGGATAGTTATATATGTGATAGTTGCACTTGCTTAATCTGTGATCTCAGTCCTGGTTTAAAATCACCGTATTGATATGCTAAGCCACCTGTTTTTTTTTAAATTAAATAAAAGTTAACGTATTTTCATAATTAATGAAAGGGAACCCGGAAATAAATAATTTGAGCTGTTGTGTGACTTATATGATTGTTATGGACTGAGGATGGATCTGGCTGCACGCCGCAGCGGTTGATATGATATGAGGATCGGGTTGCATGTTGCAACGGTATTGCGATTGGGCTGTAAGAGCCCCTCCGGAGTCTGCACACACCCCCCAGTGAGCGCCGTCGATGTTAAACGGATCGGGCTATACGCCGTAGCGATTATGTGCATTACATTGCATTCTTTGTTTGTGGATTATCTGTGATAGTGGTAGTGTACTGTTGTTGTTGCTAGTTCGTAGGAGGAATCGGACTGTAGTTTAGCTTTTTTTGTGGTATTCTGTTGATTTCTTGCTTTCAGCTACTTGTATATATTTATTACTCACTGAGTACTTAGTACTCACCCCTACTCCATGCACCTTAGTGTGCAGATTCAGGTACACATGAGGGATAGACGAGCACTCCAGCTTTTATCAGTATTTATCCGAGTTGCTGAGGTAGCTGCTGGCATTCGCAGGACCTGACTTCTCTTTTATTCCAATTTTTCCTTTGTATATACATTATTCAGACTTGAGTATTTGGTTTAGATAATATTACCCGATCATGTTTAGAGGCTCTAGACTCGTGACCCTAGATCTTTGGGTGGTTATTCAGTTTAGCTTTATTGTTGAAATAATATCCAGGAAATTGATTTGAGCTTCATGCTCGGGATGAGAGGGTAAATGGTTGGGCTTGCCTAGCAGTTGTGTTGGGCGCCATCACGACCGGGATTGGGGTCGTGACAAGTTGGTATCAGAGCCTAGGTTACTAGGCCTCATGAGTCTTGAGCCGGTTGGTAGAGTCTTGTGGATCGGTACGGGGACGCCTGTACTTATCCTCGGGAGGCTGCAAACTTTTAGGAAACACTTCACATTTCTTGAAATTCTTATCGTGCGTACTTGATTCAGCTTGAGATATAATTCTTGGATACAATTTTTAGGGGGTTTGCGCCCGGGGGGGGGGGGGGGGGGGGGGGGGGCATGGGGGGGGTAGGGGTAGAAGGTGTAGAAAAATAAAATAATAGAAAATTAAAAATACAACAAAAAAATTATCTTTTATAGAGGTTTTGCGCGGGGTCGGGATGTAGGGGGTTGGGTGGGATGTGGTGGGTGGGTGAGTGAGTGGCGTAGAAAAACAAAAGAACAGAAAATTAAAAATACAAAAAAATAAAAAAATTGGAGCAACTAAGTAAATTTCTTAATAAGTTAGATTGAGATATTTTGTTTGGGTGAGTTTCATGGGTTATATTTGGGCTTTTAAATGGGTCAGAATGGGCTATAAAAAATAATGGGTTAACTTGGACTCAACCCAAATTGACCCATAAGTTAAAATAGTTGTAGCCCAACCCATTAATCTTTGGGCTAGTTGGGCGGGTTAGATGGGTTTGGGCTCAAATTGCCACCCCTACTTACTAGGCCTCATGAGTCTTGAGCCGGTTGGTAGAGTCTTGTGGATCGGTACGGGGACGCCTGTACTTATCCTCGGGAGGCTGCAAACCTTTAGGAGAGACTTCGCACAGCTCAGTCGCGTCAGAAGAGTTATGCAGACCGGAAGGTCCGAGATGTGTCTTATTCAGTAGGTGAGAAGGTGTTGTTGAAGGTTTCGCCTATGAAGGGTGTTATGAGGTTTGGAAAGAAAGGGAAGTTGAGCCCAAGGTTTATTGGACCTTTTGAGGTGCTTAGGAAAGTTGGGGAGGTGGCTTATATGCTTGCTTTGCCACCCGGTTTGTCGGGAGTTCACCCGGTGTTCCATGTATCTATGCTCCGGAAGTATGTCGGAGACCCGTCTCATGTGTTAGGCTTCAGCACGATACAGCTAGATGAGGATTTGACTTATGATGTGGAACCAGTAGCCATTTTGGGTCGGCAGGTTCGTAAGCTGAGATCCAAGGATATAGCTTCAGTGAAAGTGCAGTGGAGAGGTCGTTCCATGGAGGAAGCAACCTGGGAGACCGAGCAGGAGATGCGGAGCAGATATCTACAATTGTTTGATGCTCCAGATATGTTTCTTAACCCGCTCGCGGACGAGCATTTGTTTAAGTTTGGGAGAATGTAACGACCCGGCCTGTCGTTACGGGAATTTCCACCACGTTACCTTGAAATTACATATCTTATGCTTTTATAACAGTATTAGAGTATATCGGGTGAGTTAGGAGTGATTTGGATTGAAAATGAAGCAAATAGTATGTTTGAAGGAAGCTTGAATATGGAAAGTCAACCAAGAGTTGACTATTGAGTTAGAGTGCTCGGAACCGGATTCTGATGATTCGACTAGTTTCGGGGGATCATTTATGACTTAGGAGAGCAATCGAAATTGAATTCGGAGGTCCGGTGTAGTTTTAGGCTTGAATTGGCGAAGGTTGATTTTTGGCGAAAACCGGATGGTAGGTGATATTTTGATCCGGGAGTCGGAATGGAATTCTGACAATTTCTGTAGCTTCGTTATGTGATTTTGGATGTGTCTGCAAATTTTCAGGTCATTCGGACATCGTTTGATCGGGTTTTGGATTGAATGTTAGTTTTGAAAGTTTTGAAGAAACTTAGGCTTGAATCCGTGAGTAAATGGTGATTTTGATGTTTAGTATGGTGTTTTTATGATTGGAACAAGTCCGTATCATGTTTTGGAGTACGTTGGTGGTTTTCGTTGGGGTCCCGGGGGCCTCGGGATGATTTCGGACCATCAACCGGGCATTTGGACTTGGCAAAAATCTGCGAAAAACTGCAGGTTCTGCCCAGGCCTTTAAGCCTTCGCGTTCACGTGGCAAGGGCCGCGTTCGCGAAGGCCAAGCTTATCAGTGCATCGCGTTCGCGGGAAGGGGAGCCGCGTTCGCGTAGGCCAGGGATCGTGTGCATCGCGTTCGCGTTCCAGCGGTCGCGTTCGCGTAGGTGTGTGAGGGTAAGGCTTCGCGTTCACGGGAGGAGTATCGCGAACGCGTAGAAGGATTTTGGGCGGCTGGGAGTTTGAGCATCGCGAACGCGTGAATGGCGTCGCGTTCGCGAAGGGTAAGTGAGGGCTGTTCATCGTGAACGCGTGGGAGCTCACGCGAACGCGAAGAGCAAAAAGCTCTGGCAGTGAATAAAATCCAGAAATAGAGGGGTTGCGGGTTTACACCCCCAAAACATAATTTTGAGCCCTAGAAAGAAGAAAACTCGAGGAAATCACTGAGAAGTCATCGGATATTCGTCGGAGGTAAGATTCTTGACTCAAAAACGTCATTTTATGGTAGAATTAACATCAATCTTCATGAAATTGGGGTGAAATCTTGAAGAAATGTGGCCTAAATATTGAAAACGGGATTTTTGGATTTGGAAGGCCATTTGAACTCCGATTTCGATAAATTTCATATGCACGGACTCATGGCGAGATGAGGATCGCGTTGGTACTAATTTCGGAATTTTCCGAGTAGTGGGCCCGGGGTCGGGTTTTACCAACGTAGTGTATTTATGCGAATTTCATGTAAATTGAAATGGGTTATGATTATTTGACCCGTATTTGATATAATTATTGTGGTTTGACTAGATTCTACGCACGAGGGAGATAAATTCAAAGGAAAAGGCATCGCGGACGAGTCTACGACCGGCTAGAGGTGAGTAGTTTGTGTATATGGTAGCCTGAGGGTTCGAAACCCCGGCTTAGCACATTGTGACGCTAGTAGGGCGTGGCTCGCACACCGTGGCAGGTACGGGATTGATTGTGACTGAGGATTGAGACTTGGTCCATCCCGGAAATGAATAATATGTTATTAGTGTAGGAAATACACTGTATTTGATATATTAATGGGCTGTAAGCCTTGTTTGGGGCCTTGTGCCGTTTTGTAGCGTCCTTAGAGGACAATATTTATGTGATAACTATAATTGCTTAAATCACTGATCTCAGTCCTGGAAATTGAATTCACACTTTTGAAATGCTAAGTCACCGGCTTTTGCAAATTTATTAAAGTTAAAGTATTTTTCATAAATTATGAATTGGAAACTGGAATTAAGAAAAATGAACTGTTTTGTGACTTAATTGCTTATTGTGGACTGAGCATGGGATCGGGCTGCACGCCGCAGTGGTTGATATGAGGATCGGGCTGCACGCCGCATCGGTATTGCGCTTGGGCTGTAGGAGACCCTCCGGAGTCTGTAAACACCCCTAGTGAGCGCCGTCGACGTTAAATTGGATCGGGCTACACGCCGTAGCGGTTATGTGCATTGCATTGCATCTTTATTTGTTGAATTACTCTGTGGTAGCTGAATTGTACTGTTGACGCTAGTTCGTAGGAGATTCGGACTGTAGTGTAGCTTCATATTGTGGTATTTTGTGGATTTCTTACCTTCAGCTGCTTTTATATATTTATTACTCACTGAGTACTTAGTACTCACCTCTACTCCCTGCACCTTTTGTGTGCAGACTCAGGTACTCAGGAGCAGTAGATAGGCATTTCCGCGGTTGCGGTGTCATATCGAGTTGCTGAGGTAGCTGCCTACGTTCGCAGAACCTAGCTTCTCCTCTCCTTTCTAGTTGTTATTTTGTATTTTGTATTCAGACTTGAGTATTTCTATACAGTACTCTCTATTCCTGTTGGGTTTTGCTAGAGGCTCTAGACTTGTGACTCCAGATCTTTGGGAGCGTTAGTATTTTGTTCATTATTATTATTATTGGAGTTCTTAAACTCATATATTCTTCTCGGGTTGTCCATTTGGGACTGGTATTCGTTATGATAAGTAATTGTTGGTTTGGCTGGCCTAGCATGATGGTTGGGCGCCATCACGACCGGATTTGGGTCGTGACAATTGGAAATTGGAAGCCCTAGTGGCTCTCTCTTAGCTTGATATGATGAATTTGGGGTATGATACTTGATTGCAGACTGGTTGGCATAAGTCAGGTTGCCTAGACGAATGTGATACGGACTATGTCGGAAATGGCACAAATTGCTTAGCAGAGTGCATTAGAGTATGCTCCAGCAGGGTAGTTGTACCCAAGTCCAACGGGCGGCTGGTAGGTATTGCTTCGTCAGTTGGGCCTTCGTGGCGGATACAAGTGCAGAGGTTTCTATTATTGATCCAGTCCCAGTATTAGGGAAACTTTGTAGGATGCATTTCTTGTGATCGTGATGCTATATATATATATATATATATATATATATATATATATATATATATATATATATATATATATATATATATATATATATATATATGTGTGTGTGTGTGTATGTTTATTGTAATGAGCAATTTGACTCGGTGTGCATTTCCTTTTGCGAGATTTACGCGTGGATCGGGTGGCCTGTCGCCATGGGTTATTTGGATCGGGTGGCACGCCACCATAAGTATGGTATCTGGATCGGGTGGCACGCCGCCACGGGTATGTTAGTTTGAGCAGGTTGCACGCCTCAACCGTGTGACATGGAGAATAGTTTTTCTATATGTTACCTTGTGTACAATACTTCTTAATCTCTGAGGAAAATCAGTGTTGGGTGTCACTCGGTAAATGGTGCATCGGTTGTATCCCTACAGGACTTGATGGTGTATATTAAATGTTTCACCGTGGGTGAGATTGATCACTTGAGTTCAGGCCTAAATCTGTGTGTGGCTGACTGTTTTGAGCATGGTGACTTGAGGTGCTTCAGGAGTAATAGTGTTAGGATGGAATCATGAGCCATGGCAAGGCCACATGAAGTTATGACCTTTCGAGGAGGATTCAGGTACTCTAATTCTATAATGTGAGACGAGATCTCAGTTATGTGTTGTGATGGTATTGATGAATTTGAATTACAACTCTTTTGTTGAGGTAGTTGTCATGATTTGAGTATGTTCAAGCGTTTCTTATTGGAGCCTGTGTTGTGCTCATCGTTGCTTAGGCCGGTGTTGAGGTGTCATATCACCAGTGCGGTGTGTTATAATCGAAATGATCATTGGATCCATGAATGAGTGCAGGCATATGTGATTTCAGCTAGTTAGAAGGGTAATATCGAGGTTTGGCTCCGAAATCTATTGTGGTATTAGTTAAAAAGGGAAATGGATTCATGAATGGATGACCTGAGAGATAGATTCGATATATCGCGTGTTCGGTTGCCATGGGAAATATATGAAGGTGTTGGAATAAGACTTTAGCTAATGAAAAATGGGTTTTCAGTTAGTACTTGGTTACCTTGGGCAATTGTTGTGATTAGAGGGCATCGTCTCGAGTGATTGGGTTGTTGGTACACCATAAGATCTCACCCGGAGTGGCGAGTATGGACTATTATAGTTGGTTCGGGTGTATTCCGAGTATAGACGTGGGATCCAGATGTGGTATATGATTTCGGAAAGTGCAATGTGGTCTATGTTCCAGATGGATTGTGGAAGTTCAGCTATATTGTGTTATCGGACTTATGATGGACATGGTGACGTGGCACCACCCCGCATATATACTTGGTAAGGTCAGTCAGCTATTGGGCTACTTCTAGTACAACTATAGGTACGCTCGAGGACGAGCGTTTGTTTAAGTTGGGGAGAATGTAACGACCCGGCCCATCGTTACGGGAATTACCACCCCATTACCTTGCATTTATATGTTTTATGCTTTTATATCAGTGTTAGAGTTTATCGGGTGAGTTAGGAGTGATTCGGGTTGAAAATGAGGCAAATAGCCTTTTTGAAGGAAGCTTGAATATGGAAAATCAACCTGGAGTTGACTATTTAGTTAAAGTGCTCGGAATTGAATTATGATGATTCAACTAGTTTCAGGGGATCATTTATGACTTAGGAGAGCAATTGGAAATCAAATTCGGAGGTCTGGTGTAGTTTTAGGCTTGAATTGGCTAAGGTTGAGTTTTGGCGATATCCGAACGATATGTGAGATTTTGATCCGGGAGTCGGAATGGAATTTTGACAATATTTGTAGCTTCGTTATGTGATTTTGGATATGTCTGCAAATTTTCAGGTCATTCGGACGTCGTTTGGTTGAATTTTGGATTGAATGTTAGTTTTGGAAATTTAATAAGTTCTTAGGCTTGAATCCATGCATAATTGGTGATTTTGATGATATGTGATGTGATTTGAGGCCTCGACTAAGTCCGTGATGTGTTTTCTAACTTGTTGGTGCTTTTAGTTGAGGTCCCGGGGGCCTCGAGTGTATTTCGGGTGAGTACGGACATCCCGGAACATAGAAAATGGAAGGGGCAGTCATTGGGACGCGGACCGCGGTCCTTTTGGCGTGGTCAGCACTGTTGGAATCCGAGGGTTACTCTATAAATATGAGGTTTTAGGTTTTATTTGATTTTTGGACCTAGAGAGCTCGGATTTTGGCGATTTTTCAAAGGTTTTTCAAGAAATTCATTGGGGTAAGTAATTCTAACTCAGATTTGGCTAGATTACATGAATATATCATTAAATCCATCATTTAATTTGTTATTTGGGATGGAATTTGGGAAGAAAATTGGTGAAATCTCCCAAAATGCAAAATGATGGTTTGAAGTACCAAACGATATCAGAATTGGAAATTCTTGGTATGTACGAACTCGTGGCGAGACGACGATCGCGTTCATACTTATTTCGGAATTTTTCGAGCAGCGGGCCCGAGGTCGGGTTTTACCAACTTAGTGTATTTATGTATTTTTCGTGTAAAATGAATTAGGTTATGTTTCTTTGATCCGTAAATGACATAATTATTGTGGTTTGACTAGATTCTACGCGCGAGGCAGCAAATTCTAATGAAAAAGGAATTGCGGACAAGTCTATTGCCGACTAGAGGTGAGTAGTTTGTGTATATGGTATCCTGATGGTTTGTAACCCCGGCTTAGCACATTGTGATGCTAGTAGGGCGTGACTCACACCCCGTGGTAGGTGCATGATTGATTGTGAGTGGGGATTGAGACTTAGTCCATCCCGGATATGAATAATATGTTGTTTGTGGTTGAAAAATACTGTGTTTGATATAATTGTGGGCTGTAACCCGTGTTTTGGGCCTTGTGCCGACCTCTAGTATCCCTAGGGGATAGTCATATATGTGATAGTTGTACTTGCTTAATCATCGATCTCAGTCCTGGTTTGAAATCACCGTATTGAAATGCTAAGTCACATGTTTTGCAAAAATTAAATAAAAGTTAAAGTATTTTCATAATTTATGAAAGGGAACCTGGAAATAAATAATTTGAGCTGTTGTGTGACTTATATGATTGTTTTGGACTGAGGATGGATCAGGCTGCACGCCTCAGCGGTTGATACGATATGAGGATTGGGCTGCACGCCACAACGGTATTGCGCTTGGGCTATAGGAGCCCATCCGGATTCTGTACACACCCCTAGTGAGCATCGTCGACGTTAAATGGATCAGGCTACACGCCATAGCGGTTATGTGCATTGCATTGCATTCTTTGTCTGTGGTTATCTTGCTCTGTGGTAGCTGTATTGTACTGTTGATGCTAGTTCGTAGGAGGAATCGAACCGTAGTTTAGCTTCATGATGTGGTATTCTGTGGATTTCTTATTTTCAGCTACTTGTATATATTTATTACTCACTGAGTACTTAGTACTCACCGCTACTCCCTACACCTTTGTGTGTAGATTAAGGTACACAGGAGGGATAGACGAGCACTCTAGCTTTTATTAGTATTTATCCGAGTTGCTGAGGTAGCTGCTGGCATTCGTAGGACCTGGCTTCTCTTCTTATTCCAGTTTTCCCTTTGTATATACATTATTCTGACTTGAGTATTTGGTTTAGATATTGTTATCCGATCATGTTTAGAGGCTTTAGACTCGTGACCCTAGATCTTTTGGTGTTTATTCAGTTTAGCTTTATTGTTGATAATAATATCCAGGTAATTGATTTGAGCTTCAGGCTCGGGATGAGAGGGTAAAATGTCGGGCTTGCCTAGCAGTTGCGTTGGGCGCCATCATGATCGGGATTGGGGTCGTGACACAAATAATGGTGGAGGGTCACTTCAAATGAATTCAAGGTTTTTTTGTAAAAATAGGGAATTCGATACTTTTTGACTCTTCCAAGATCACCACAACAAAACGACATTGTTAAAATAAAGAAACCGAATATTCACAACATGGCACGGAGTATGTTGAATAGCGCAAAAATATGCCAAAGGAATTTCGGGCTGAAGTAGTTTCTTATACAATATATTTGTCAAATCGATGTCATACCAAGAGTATTCGTAACAAAACACCTCAAGGGGCTCGGACAGGTTTTCAAGAAAAAGTTGCTCATTTGCTTATTTTTGGGAGAATTGCCTATTCACATGTGCTAGATAATAAGAGATCTAAGCTTGATGATAAAAGTGAAAGATGTGTTTTCATTATCTATGATCAAATTTCTAAAGGTTAGAAATTATATAGCCCAAAGAATGGCATGGTCACCATAAGTAGATATGTTTAGTTTGATAAAGATAATGCATAGGAATGGAAAACTGAAGAGCAAGATTACTTTTTTAGTCCTTTATTTGATGAAGATGATGATGAAGAAGTTGTGGAGTCGCTTATCACACCACCTTCAACACCTCCAGCATAAGTTCAAGAATAAGATATATCAAATTCAAGTTCTTCAATTGAAGTGCCTGAGAAACTAAAAGTCTTTATGAGTTGTATGAAAATACCGAAATGGTAAGAAAAGATTTATATGATTCGACTCACTTTTGTTTGTTGTTGGATAGTGAGCCTTTAATTTATGAATAATCTTCCCACGATACCAAATATGGAGAGAATTCATGGATGAAGATATCAAAGTAATCAAGAAAAATAATATTTGCGAATTAGCCATACTTCCAAAAGGCAAAAGCACTATTGGTGCAAAATAGGTGTACAAGTTGAAGAAATATTTCAAGGGTAAGGTGGAAAGGTACAAATCAAGATTAGTGCCAAGGGATACAAGCAAAGTGCCAGTACTGACTAGAATGAGGTATTTGCATTAATCGATCGTGCGAAAATAATTCATTTTATTATTTCTTTGGCAGCTCAAAATAATATTTAAAATTCATTAAACAGATGTGAAGTTGGCTTTCTTGAATGATGTTTCGAGGAAGCGGTTTTTATTGATCAACCTTTAGGCTACAAGGTTGAAGGACATAAAAATAAAGTTATGGAGCTTGAGCACGTGAAGTCACAAGACCAAATTGCAAATATTTTCACCAAGCCGTTTAAGCTTTTTCAAAAGATAAGGGAGGCTCTTGGAGAGATGAAACAAGTTTGGGGGAGGGGGGTGTATGTTGAAATGTGAAAAAAATATAAAATTGTTTTCATTTGTTTATATTTGTCTACATTAGTTCATGAACTAGAATATTAATTTAGTACATGTATCAGAATATGAACACATTGATATACTTTGGAAGATACAATGTCTAGTAGTGTCATTCATGTACTTTAAAAAATGTGAGGTGTGGACTTAGTTATTATATTTACATGTGGTGTAGGCTAGATACATGAAAGATTTCTCCTATAAACACTCATATATTCGTAGCCATTTGGAATAAGTCAAATTGAAATCATCATTTCCCCCCACTTTCTTCTTTGCGAGTTTGAGTGTTTTTTTTGTGTTGTCTTGCTCTACCAAATTCTCTAACACCAGGAAGGGGTTATATTTAGGAATTTATACCTCCTACAGCAAAGGTTAACACTTTATTTATTTTAAATAAATACCATTTAAAAAAATTATATTCTATAGATACTTTTTTAATGTATATAGCAAAATACCTAATTTTGGTTGCCTCATAATCCTAAGCCACTAAATATGCTATTCCGTTATACTATTTTCTTTCTCTGTCTACTTTGATACATGTCATTTTATTCCCCCATTCCCTGAAAATACGATGCTCAATCTCAAAATTCCTCTCACCCACATCACATACGTTCTCTCCAATCTCAATTTCTCCAATTCCATCGGACGTTGCTTTGGCTCTTCTTCGCCATTGTAACAAGAACATGACTAAAGCTAATGAAGAATGGTTTGCTAATAAACCCGAGGTTAGTAAAGCTATATGTATGTTAATATTGGAGAAAGAAGAGTTTTTATTCTGCCACCATTGCTCGGCGACGTCATCTTCTGAAGAAGGAAGAGTCCCAATATTGGATAAACTCGAGGTTCTCAACTTCCATCATCTTCAATATAAGATTCAAGATTTAACAGAGTCCTTATTCTGCTACCATTGCTCGATGGTAGATTCATTGGAAATTAAGGTTTGTTCTGAAATAAAGACGACGGATTTTGGGGTTGAAAAACTTGAATTTTTTGTTAATATATATCAATGTATCTCATTGTATTTTCATGTATTTCATTGTATACATTGTCTCTTTTTCATTGTATTCTATGTATTTCATTGTATTCGCTGTCTCTTTGTATTTCATAAATCTATTTATATATATATTTTATAATATTATTTGTGTATTCATATGTATTATATAATTTCTCTAATGATTGTTATATTTTTGGGGTAATTTTTGGTTCAGAATCTTTTTTATAACTTAAAATACAAAATTTATGTGTTATAATTGAGTTTGTTGAGCTATATTAGTAGTCTATTATGTTAATTGATTCACTTTCTATTTAAAAGGGGTGTAATCCTTTGTTTCACACCATGAATACAGTCGAATATTGTGAGCACGTGATTTTTGCCCTAAGCAAACAAATTCCAATATAAAAATAAAAAATAAGATTTTTTGATGTGCAATTGTCTGTTTTAAATGAAATAATTGTGTTTGTTGTTGAAATAAGCTTGAAAATTAAAATTTCAAAAAAGAGTTAATTAGAAAATGTCACAAAATATGAAAATTAGAGAAAATTAACAAAAAATACAAAAAATACCGAAAAAATAAAAGAAAATGGCAAAAATGTCATAAAAATACCATAAAAATCAGAAAAATATGAAAATAAAATAAAAACAACAATTGGAAATAAATATGAAAAGAGAAAATAAAATACAAAATAAAAATAGAAAGAAAATAATTAAAATACAAGGACAATACAAAATACAATAAAATTGGGCTGAATAGAAATACGTGCCCAAATGTGGCAAAGCCCAAGAGAAATGGCCGTCCAATCCAGGCTCTAATCAAACGACATTGTGTAGAGTAATTTAATCATAGCTGTTGATATATCAATCTAGTGGATCTCATGAGGCGGCTTAATAGAGAGATAAACGACGTCGTGTAAGAATTTAATCTGGACCATCTAAGGAATTGATCAGACGGATGTGTTTGAAAGATGAGAAGGAATTAAAATTACGTAGTATCGTGAATTAATCCTGGCTGTCCATGTTTTAATATCTAACGGATGCCAGGCTATCTTTCATTAAATGAAACGGCAGCGTTTTAAGATAAAGCAATCCTGGCCATTGATCATAGTTGATCCAAGGACCAGGATCACTCAAGAGCAATGGGGTATATAAGCCCCGTCTCTCGTTCAAAGATCAATACATACACTCACACTACACAGACAAACCCTAGCCGCCTCACCTCTCCATCTTTTTTGTCTTCTTCACCTTCGTCTCCAATGGAGACTGAATTGAAACCATGGCCATTTCCGGCCAAAACCAACCACAAATGCCTTATTCTTTACCCTCACACACCACAACCACCTTAATAACCCCAGAAAACCAAAAGCCCTCATTTTCTTGAAAGTCCGATCGTGGAACCCTAGCTTGCGACCTTCAACCTAAGAACTAGTGTCCCACTTTTACACCCTAGGACCACCTTGAAGAGGTCTTTCACCTCATATAGGTGGTTATCCTCGAATAAATCTAGAACTGTTCGAATATAGAAAAGAAGTTCGCCGGAACCCTATCTCCGGCGAATACCCAAAACGTAACCTACCCTAATACATCTCAAATAACACCCAGAACACTCCCTTACCACTAAAAATCCAAAAAATAAACCCCATCCGAGGAAATTTGGAAATCAGACGACTTCTAGTCTTCAGAAGATTCTTGAAACCTGGAAATAACAAAAGAAGAAGAAAGAAAGAAAAGAAAGAAGAAAGAAAGAAAAGAAAGAAAGAAAAAAGGAAACTGAAAAAAGCTAAGTTTACCTACCCCTCTTCTTCTTTGCTTATTTGGTTACTGTAAATCTTCTTTGCATGTTCTTGGCTATTTGTTTTCTGAATGTTCTGTATATAGTTCTTTGACTGTTCGTCTTATTAGCCCATGATAATTTCATGCCTAAGATCTATCATGTTCTTTATACATGACTAGTCTATTTTAGCACTTTAGGGTTTTTAATAAGTTTTACACACGAATCATGTTTAAATGCGCTTCTTTATGTGATTTGTTCACCATGCCTGATATGAAATTATGCTTTGACTGATTGGGATTCAACCATTATCAAAACTTCTCTCTGAGTTCTAGTTAATTAAAAAATAATTTACGATTAAGGCTATGTGTGCAATACAACATGAATTGGCTATATTTGTAAGTTGACTCATATGTTAGACTATTCTGAATCCTATGATGCTCTGTGGTTTGATTATAGTTGTAAAGATATATGTATAATTTCTGTAGTTTAAAGTAGTCTGGCTATTTCTGAAATGATCAAGTTTGGCTATTCTTGAAATAACTAGAACTGTTTGTTAGTCTGGCTATTCCTGAAATATTCAGTGGCTAGTTCTGCAATCTATTTCTAGTTAATTAATGTTAATAAATAGGATTACATTTTAAATTAGCTTAAATCTGTTAAAAAGGGGCTAAAATTGAAAAGGTCTGGGGTTGAAATCTGGCTAAGTCTTAAATATGTTATAAGATAATGGTTAATAGTTAAATAGGTACTAAACCTAATATACCCAGACCTTAGTAGGCCGGTTAAATAAAAGATAATAATAAGGGTATAATAGGAATAAAAAATGGTATAATTGAAGATTTAATAGAGCCTATATGGATATAATAAACTTTAATACCTAGTATTCTTGTAATTAACCATAGAATAAAGGGTAAGATAGGCATAGTAAAAAGGCATAATTGAAATTATCCTTAGCAAGTGAGGGCAGCCTAGTAATATACCCTCAAAATAACAAGATAGAACTACCTAGATCCTTCTAGAAAGGACTGGAAGGCATTTAGACTTATAACTGAAGGTATTAAACTGTAATTAATAGAAAAATAAAAGGGAGGGAACTAGAAATAAGATTTTTGAATTTTCCCCTCAAACGTTTACCCCAAACAGTCTATAAATAGGCTTCACTTAAGCCTGAATTGGAGGTTGAACATTCTGTTGAGGAAAAAGGGGTTGGAAAAAAGGGTTAGAGATTTAGGGTTCTCTATTCGAAAGTTAGGATTTGGAGATTCCAGGTTAACTTGTGAGGTCCTGATTTTTGAGAGCTAACTTCTTTGCTGAAATCCGGAGTTCTATTAGAGTTTACTACTTTTTAATTCTGCTGGATTCTATTGGAGTTCCTCAATTGTGTCTGTTGGTTTGCTTAATTGCTGGATTTTGGGATTCTATTTTGCTGCTATATTGTTGCTTTGTTGTGTCTGCTCTACGATTGCTCTATTGGTGCTATTACTGATTATTCTTCATCCATACCTAGACTCATAAGCTTTTTCTTGCTTAATCAGGTACATTTTCTTACCCAAAAATGTAATTGCAATTTGATTAAAGAAATGGAAGTTTATGAGCTGTTTGGATAAAGATTGTTGTTGTTTTCTTATAGTTTTTCATAACTAACATGCATTAGATTTTCTGTATTTTGGTAGGATGGTTTGTAATAGTTAAACTGTATGTAATCGAGACAATGTAATAGATAGTGTAGAAGTAGTGTAAACGTAGATATAATCATCCTTAGACTTAGGTGAAAAACAGGATAATACACAAACCTAATTCACTTAGTAAACTAGTATAACATATGAAACAGTAATCATCTAACATCATTAATTAGAGTTTGAAAATAATTCTATAAAGGAAATGAATAAATGAGTCACAACTGTTTACCACTTAAACTCGTTTAATAATAATTTACAATAGTATAAGTTAGAATCAGGTAACTAATAATAGTTCAAATATGTACTGTTAACATTGTTATCACTGTCTAAGTAGTTAAAAATAGAAATATTACTGTTTAAGTTCTGTTAATACTTCATTAGTAATTAGAATTCAAAACCAACATTGATAAACATGTACTCCAGATCCTCATAAAATAAAATGACATTTGTTGATTTATTCTATTGTCGAATGAATATCTGTTCAATTGTTATGAAATTTCCATTCTATTATTTATTTTATCCGTCTATTTTGGCCCTGACCGAATACATAGGCCCAGATTCAATTAAATCCAGTATTGGGCCTCTGAATAATGATATATGCATATAATGGGTTTCAGAAGCCCAGTTATGTGTATTAGACTGTTAATACAGTCCACAAAGGCTAGTCCTGGAAATGGATAATTGGGCCTGGATGTAATTCTGAAAATACCAAAAACAGTAACATAATTAGGAGAAAGAACAAAAATAGATAATATAGTACTTGATAGGATCAGACTCTAAAAGTAACGGGATGAGCCTCGTATAAAAGGAAAATATGTGGGGCCCCCATATGAACGTTAATAAATGATAGACTCGGGGAGACCGTTTAGCGAATTTCACGGTCTTTCCTAAAGATAATAAGCCGTAGTCATTATAGGCACGATTAAATATACATTCCTTAATACGAGTGCACATTTGTGTGACTCAAATATTAAATCCCGACGAAGCTAAAACGTATTAAAGTCACAGGCGTACTGGTTGCGGTGTGACTCGAAATGGGTTTTCGTGATGTCGCAAGTCGTTAAAAAATATCAGAACGGGACATTCACATTCTATAAAAGCATATATAGAAATCAAATAATTCAAAAATGACAGTTGAGCGACCGTGCTAAAACCACGAAATTCAGGGGTGCCTAACACCTTCTCCCGAGTTAACATAATTCCTTATCCGGATTTTTAGTTTTGCGGACTGTTTAAACAGAGTCAATTTCCTCGGATTCGGAATTAACCGTTGACTTGGGACCATTATCTTCCCAAGTGGCGACTCTAAAAATCTAAATAAATCCCGTTCCGATTGTCCTTAAAGTGGAAAAACTCCTTCCTTGTTGTTATATTATATCCTATCCTGGGGTGTATTAATAATTAATAAGGTATACCTTATTCTTCAGAAAAGAGGTAGTAAAAAGGGAGGCGTGAAAGCTCTAGCGACTCCACTGGGATAAGTAACCCAGAACTTCGGTTTAGGGTTTAAGAATTTGAGCTCAATAAAATTGTCATTCTTGATGTTATTTGACTTCATTATATGCTTTGATCAATGTGCTACATGTTTACCGCTTTGATATTACATGGATTGTATATATAAAATTGTGCCGAAAACCCTTCTCTTCTCATCTCCGGGGATGTGCTTACTGGTTGAGACTCCCCTTTCTGTTAGTGTCACACCCTAAATAAGAAATAAAGGCCGGATAAGTTACAAAGTCGGACGACCCCGGGGGTCCCCGATACGTAGCCCCCTCCTCGATCCGAGTTGTCCACTCGGGTACACGGTCTAGCACCATGAAAACATTAGGATATTGAGCCTAGATTTAGGACAATTTTATTTGCATCATATCTGATGTAGGGGACTCAACACAGGGGTTGGGTCCGTCTAGGATAGGTGACCCGGTACTCAAAGACCGAGCATGTTGCATTTATTTGTCCTGGATTATTATGCAGACCGGCTAAATTCCTGAAAACAAAAAGAAAGAGAATTTTTGAATAGAAATGTATCAAAATGTTGACGAAACGTTGTTGAAAATTTGAAATGAAAATTAGAAAAATAGGTGGAACAATGCAGTTGAAATAATTGGTCACGAAATAATCTGACCGAACTACGCAGGTTTGATTCTCACCACTAGATGAGATACGTAGGCAACCCTTGATGGGTCCAACCACCCTTATAGAAATGACCAAAAAATGTCAAATTTTAGTTTTCAATAAATCGAAGTGATGCTGTTTTTCGAAATAGCCGAATGTTCCGAAAGGACGCCAGAAGGCTGTTTTTGCAAAAATGGCCACTTTGAAGTCATATCTTTTCCTTTTTAGAATAAATAGCCCAGAAAGGCTAATTCTTTCAAAATAATAAAAATTGTCTTTGAAAAAAAAATATTTTCCCTTTTCTGAATAAAATCGCCTTTAATAAATGTGTAGGATGAGCACAATACAAAATGAACCATTTGCTTTAGTGAACAAAGTCCCTTTGGAGTTACGCTTATGGTGGAACGATCTGGGCCAAGAGGGACAAGTTTGGGTCAGTCGATATCTGAAAGATCTTACTGGGTTGATGGACATAATACCCCGGGGTGATATTATTCGGGCGCTTGTTGCTTGTTGGGATCCTGCACATAATGTGCTACACTTCTCAGATTTCAAACCCACTCTTACATTAGAATAAATTGCTTATTACATCGGAAAAGGCGATGTTCCCCTAAAGGACAATATCCGGTGGCTCCGAGGGCAACTACAGTGCACAAATTGCTCGATGCCCTGAAATTTGCCAAAAACATTCATAATGAAGAATTGGCTCACGGTTTTTGTACTATGAGTTTCATCTACCACAAATATGGTCATGTTGGGGGATTTAACGACCCCACGAACAAACTCTACAGTAAATATAACCAAGTCAAGTGGGAGGAACATAGGCGATTCACCGTTATGGTGGCATTTTTGGGATTGGTTATATTCCCGAGGAAAGATGGAAATATTGATATAAGAGTCACCGGGATTGCCAGTACTCTTCTTGTGCAAGATAATAGCACACTGGCGCCGATAATTGTAGTTGATATCTTCCGTGCCCTCACATCCTATAAAGAAGGGCATGACTTTACTTCTCCAGATGTGGTTAATAGAACATTTGTGCTGTCACCCTCAGTTCTCAAGTTGCGGGTCATCTGAAAAGACGTGCATTAAGCGTTTTATATGAGAACAAAAGAAGTTAAGTTGCCAGAAGGATCAAAAGGTTGGATCACATACCTGCGATCGTTGACTGCTAGCCAAATTGATTTGGCATACGGATGGTTGCCCCTCAACGAGGTGATATATATGCCAATAGAAGGGTCACATTTTCTGATAATAAGTCTTAAAATCATTCAGCCTTATGCGCTGTACAGGGCATTTCGGCAACTCGGGAGATATCAGGTCATACCAAAAGACGAGGACCTCAGCCTACAAGCCATAGAAATCAGTCCTAACGGGCAATTCCCAGAGCAAAGATTCTACAGATCTGGACTGAATGCCAATGCTTGAGCATAGACACTTGTGTGGGAAACCGAGCTCGAGGGGAAGTATCACCAGGGTATGCCGAGCAAGAATCAGCTTGTTGGAGAAACAATTCCAAGACCTCAAATTCAAAAGCAGCTTACAAGCGGCATCCGATGAGGGAGAAAAGAAATAGCTGAGGAAAGAGAATGAAATTTTGAAGGCTCAGACTGCAAAGATGAAAATAACAGCCAAAACCCCAGTTCGCCTTGCCCGAGATAAACAGTTAATTGAAAATCTTCGGCACAAAGTGAATGACTATAGCTTTGATCTAGATAAAGCTAAAAAGGAGTTAGTCGGGGTTCAGAAACAACTGGCCAGGAATATTGAAGAAAGAGTTTGAATGGTTCAACGGTTACAAGATGAACATAATGTTGAGGTAGCCCGGTTGAGGAAGAAGATCATTACAGCCGAAGTCAAAAGTAGCAATCAAACCAAAGAGTTTGAAGTAGAGAGAGAACATTGTTACATGGCTATGGCTCGGTTAGAATTGGAGCTACAACAACTACAAAAGAAGAACCAACAAACCTTAGATGTTCTTGCTGAACAGATTGGTAGGTTGCTTCAAGAAAAAGGGGTCATCAGGGAAAGAATTGTCCACATTGCTCAGTACATCACAAGGAAATGCCAATTGTGAGAAGATATGTCCCAGTCAACATTCACATCAGCAGTAAAGTTCTTTGTAAAGCAAGTAATGAATGACCTGGACAAACTCCAAAGTGGATTAGCATATAGGCCCGCGACAAGACCGAACGATGTCTTGTGGGCAATAGGAGCTTTAATGTATTCATAGAGCATGCATTTTGTATTTGTATTTTTCTTTTTGCATTTGTAGTACAACATCATTTGTAATCGATGTTTGAGTATCGATGAAAATTCAAAAGAAAAAAAGAAGTTGCTATTATTTTCATTCTTTTTATGCAAATTTCTTGGGCGATAGGCAAACATGTAGGAACGAAAAACAAAAATGAAAAAAAAGGAATGGAAAAGAAGAAAAGAAGAAAAAGAAATAAACAGAAAAGCAATGAAATGAAGAAAAACAAAAATGAAAAAAGAAAGCTGGTGGTTCAAAGAGGAATAATGCCGGGATGATGCATGATAACAAGGCAAAAGTTGCGATTCTTAATTATGATGTTTATCCCTTTAGAGCTAACTATTGACGCTTTTTGTTGTTGATGAGTATCAGATTTTCAGTTGGCAACTGGCATTCTGGCATATCACAGCTACAATACACATTCAAAAGCTATGACCAAAGCAGTAACTTAGGAAATCAAGCCCACTATTATGGATCCGGTACAAGAGGAAGAAGTTGTGAACATAGCTCGTATGAAAGAAGAGATGTACAAATTAAAACAGCAGATGTCAGAGATGTACCAGGCATGGTCTAGGCGTCAACCTTTGCCTTCCTATCCAGCTAATCCAGCATACATCCCTCCCACGAACCCAAATCCTGAACCACCCACTATGAACTCGTCCTCTACATACCCAACTTACCCGCATTACTATGCTACAACCTCACAAGCACCTCCACCATTGTCTAAACAAGCTCCACCACCACCACTTCAGGTCGCTCCAGTATACGTGGCACCGCCACCCACTGCTCTACACAAATCTTACAGCGAACCTGTGTTCCATGTTCAGGACACTCATTATTATCCACCAGATCACCAACTTTCAGGCAACATGATTCCTACACACCGCTCATAGACATGATAGAAGAGGAAAAGCCTGTCAGAAATCTGGAACACGAAGAGATGGCCCGTAAGATGAAAAGTCTTGAGCAGTCATTTCGTAACATACAAGGGCTAGGAGGACAAGTAAGTGTTGCATACAAAGATCTATGCTTGTTTCCGGAGGTACAGCTTCTGGCCGGGTTTAAGTTACCCAAGTTTGATATGTATGACGGTCACGGGGATCGAGTAGCTCATCTGAGGGGTTACTGTAGCACAATGTGCGGAGCAGGAGGAAGGGAAGACTTACTCATGGCTTATTTTAGCCAGAGCTTAAGTGGTTCGGCATTGGAATGGTATACTCGACAGGATCATACCAGGTGGTTCATCTGGGATGATTTAGCTCAATCGTTTGCAAACCATTTCCAATACAATCTAGAAATTGTCCCTGACAGGTTGTCGTTGACTAAGATGGTTAAGAAACCCGGGGAATGTTTTCGGGAATACGGATTTAGGTGGAGGGAGCAGGCTGCACGAGTAGACCCGCCAATAAAAGAAGGGGAAATGGTGGACTACTTTTTACAGGCTTTGGAGCCAACATACTATGGTCACTTAGTATCGACAATTGGAAAAACCTTTAACGAGGTAGTCAAGATGGGAAGCTTTGTAGAAAAAGGGCTAAAGACAAATAAGATCATGAGATACTCGGCTATCAAGGCCACAAACCAAACAATAAAGACCGGAACCAGAGGGTCGATTTGCAAGAAGAAAAAGGAGGAAGTTGTGGTCATTGAAGGTAGATCATGGTCTCGGGGCCCCAATCCATATCATCATCAACCTCGCCCATACCAACCATATCCACCAGCACCATATAACCCACCTCCACTATTGTCACGACCCGGATTTTCCCCCAACATCGGGATCGTGATGGCGCCTACTCGTGGTAGCTAGGCAAGCCACCGTATTCATACTATCCCGTTTTTAACACAATCTTAATTAAATAAATGCGGAATACTTTATCGAAATAGAAATAACTAATTACAAGATGAAAATCATACGGAAATCCTCTACCCAAGACGTGGAGTCACCAACTCACGAACTACTACTGAATACTACACATAAAAGTTTGAAAGAAATATAACATAATTCTGTTTGTCTTGGAACAAAGAGACTACAGCTAGTAACATAAATAAAGAGAGAGACGCCGGGCCTGCGGACGTCCGCAAGCTACCTCGGTCTCAAATGTGATCAACTTCCACGCAATCGATTTACTGCTGTTGCTCCTGATCGTAACCTGGACCTGTGCAAAAACGCACAGAAGTGTAGTATCAGCACAACCGACCCTATGTGCTGGTAAGTGCCTGGCCTATCCCGGCGAAGTAGTGACAAGCCTAGGACCAGACACCCACATAAACCTGTACAATTCAATATATATGTATACCACAGAATAACAAGAAATAACCAGGTAATAACACAATAAGGAATATCTCAAAGAATTCAACAATTAACAACAATTAATAAATTCACAAGGAAAAACAAAGTATAATGGAAACACAAGTAATATCAAATCAAGTAATAGCAAGTAGTTGCACGGCATCACCCTTCGTGCTTTTACTCTCATCCTCACCAAATAAGCAAATAAAGTACACGGCATCACCCTTCGTGCTTTTACTCTCATCCTCACATCCATAGTACGGCATGATCCTTCGTACATGGTTCAATAATAGGCACGGCATGATCCTTCGTGCATAATCAATAAATAAACATGGCACGGCATTAACCTTCGTGCATAAATAAATAAACATGGCACGGCATCACTCTTCGTGCATTAACACTCTTCCTCACCCAAATAACAATCACAGTTAAGGGCAAAGAAAGAAGCAGTAATTCATAAACTGTCCCAATAAGGGCAATCAATAATTATCTTCACAACAAGTCCCGTCAAGGGAGAACAATAACAATTCTACAACCTGACAAAGGTTCAACAATTCATCTGTAATTATATCTCAAAATAAGCATTTTCAACGACTCACGGTCATACTAGACGCCATTGTATGGATGCTCGTCACCACAGCCCATACACCGCACTCGATCACATAACACATAACACATAATCCTATTCCCTCAAGCTAGGATAGAACAAACACTTACCTCGAATGTTTATGAACAATTCAATCCGTGGCAATGTCTTTTTCTTTCAAATTTGGCTCCAATCCAATCGTATCTATACACAATTGATTTAATATCATCAATACTACTCAACAAACTAATTCCTAAGACCAATTACAACTTTTACAACATTCTGCCCGGAATAGTGAATTTCGACCCCGGGCCCACATGGTTGGAACTCGGGGTTCGGACCAAAATCCGGTTACCCATCCCCTCACGAGTTCATGTATATGATTTGTTTCAAAATCGGACCTCAATTCGAGGTCCAATTTCCCAATTTATGAAAAACCCTATATTCTAACAAAAACAAGAAATTCTACCATGAAAACCTTTGATTTCTATTGAAAAACATGTTTAATGATGTTAGGAATTGAAAGAATTAAGTAAAAAGTGACTTACAATTGTTTTGATGAAGAAGGAATCCATGAAGAATCGCAAATGGGTGTTTTTGTTTTGTAAAAAGTGAAGAAATGAACTGAAAATCGTGTTTTACAGGTCTCTGTGTTCGCATTTGCGAACATGGGTTCGCAATTGCGAACCCCGACCAATTTCTAGAGTTTGAAAAATAAGCTAAGGCTGGGAAGTTCGCATTTGCGAAGCCAAGGCAAATCTGGGGGCTTCGCATTTGCGAACATATGTTCGCATTTGCGAACCAGCCTGGCCTCCAGGGACTTTCGCATTTGCGAACAAGGCTGGGCTGAGGGACCTTCGCATTAGCGAAGAATGCTTCGCATTTGCGAAGCATGCCTTTTCACTGGAGGCCTCGCAATTGCGAGGTTTGCTTCGCATTTGCGAACCCAAACGGTCCTGGGCACCTTCGCATTTGCGACCAAGGGTTCGCATTTGCGAACCCTGCCTTGACCCGCCACCTTCGCAATTGCGAGAAATACTTCGCAATTGCGAAGACAACAGCTGGGTGAAAAACCAGCAGTGCAAAAATTCAGAATTTCATCCAACGGCCTATCAAATCTTTACCCGAGCTCCCCTGGCTCCAAACCAAACATGTACACAACATCAAAAACACATTATGAACTTGTTCGTGCGATCACATCGCCAATATCACATTGTTTTCATCAAATCAAGCCTCAAATTCATGATTTTCATACTTTTGGTTTTCAAAACTTTCAAACTTGGAACTCAAGGTCCAAAACATCTCAAACGAAATCCGAATGTCACCAAACTTTACGTAAATCACATATATAATATTTAAGACTTGTACCGGGCGTCGGAACCAAAATACGAGCCCGATACCAAGGTCAATTAATTCATTTCCTTTAACAATTACATCAAAAACAATTTCATAGAAAAATTCATAACTTGGGCTCTCGGCCTCGTAATTCGACTCCGGACGCATGTCCAAGTCCCATATTTTCCTACGGACCTCTCGGGACCATCCAATCTCGGTCCGGATCCGTTTACCAAAAATGTTGACCGAAGTCAACCATATCAATATTAATATCATTTTTATCCACATTTCTCATAGAATTCATATTTTCTATCACAAAATCTTTCCGGCTATATGCTCGGATTGTGCACGTAAATCGAGGCAACATGGAATGAGGTTTTCAAGGCCTCAGAAGCTCGAAATGATTAATAAAATAAGTGATGACCCTTTGGGTCGTCACAATCTCCACCTCTAAAACAACCGTTCGTCCTCGAACGGACAAAAGAAAGAAGTACCCGAGTCAGGAAACAAGTGTGGGTAGCGGCTCCGCATATCAGACTCGGACTCCCAGGTCGATGCCTCAGGAGGCTGACCTCTCCACTGAACACGCACAGAAGGATAACTCTTCGACCTCAACTGTCGAACCCGCCGGTCTAGAATAGCCACCGGCTCCTCCTCGTAAGATAGATCATTGTCCAATTGGACAGTACTGAAGTCTAACACATGTGTGGGATCGCCGTGGTATCTCCGAAGCATAGATACATGAAAAACTGGATGCACAGCTGATAAGCTAGGCGACAGAGCTAGTCTGTAAGCCACCCCTCCCACTCGTCTAGAATCTCAAATGGACCAATATACCTAGGGCTGAGCTTGCCCTTCTTCCCGAAACTCATCATGCCCTTCATAGGCGACACTCGGAGCAATACTTGCTCACCGACCATGAAATCTACATCTCGAACCTTACGATCCGCATAAGTCTTCTCTCTGGACTGAGTGGCACGCAATCTCTCCTGGATAATTTTGACCTTATCCAAGGCCTCCGGAACTAAGTCTGTACCCAACAACCGAGCCTTCCCCGGCTCAAACCATCCGACTGGAGATCGACATCGCCTACCATACAACGCCTCATACGGAGCCATCTGGATGCTAGATTGGTAACTGTTATTGTAGGCGAACTCTGCTAATGGCAGAAACCGGTCCCACGAGCCTCCGAAATCAATAACACAGGCTCGAAGCATGTCCTCTAGAATCTGAATAGTCCTCTCGGACTGGCCATCCGTCCGAGGATGAAATGCTGTACTCAACTGAACCTGGGTGCCTAACTCCTGCTGGACCGCTCTCCAGAACCGCGAGGTAAACTGCGTACCCCGATCAGAGATAATAGATACTGGCACTCCACGGAGACGAACAATCTCCCTAATGTAAACCTCCGCTAACCTCTCCGACGAGTAGGAGACAGATACTGGAATAAAGTGTGCTGACTTGGTCAGCCTATCAACAATGACCTAAATAGCATCAAATTTCCTCCGAGTCAAGGGAAGTCCAGTAATGAAGTCCATAGTGATCTGCTCCCATTTCCACTCGGGAATTTCGATTCTCTGGAACATACCACTAGGCCTCTGGTGGTCATATTTCACCTGCTAACAATTCAGACATTGAGCGACATACGCAACAATGTCTTTCTTCTTCCTGTGCCACCAATAGTGCTGTCATAAATCTTGATACATCTTCGTGGTGCCCCATGTGAATAGAATACCGCGAACTGTGGGCCCTCGCTAAGATCAACTCTCGAATCCCTTCGACATTGGGCACACAAACTCGACCTGCAATTTCAATATCCCATCATCATCTAGATTTACCTGTGTGGCACCTCCCCGCTGTACTGTATCTCTCAACTCACGCAAACGAGGATCATCAAATTGCCTCTCACGGATACGCTCTAATAAAGAAGAACGAGCGACCGTGCAGGCTAACACCCTGCTAGGCTCAGAAATGTCTAATCTCACGAACCGGTTGGCTAAGGCCTGGACATCTAGAGCTAATGGTCTCTGACTGACCGGAATGTATGCAAGACTACCCATGCTGGCATACTTTCTACTCAAAGCATCGGCCACCACATTGGCCTTACCTGGGTGATATAAGATAGTAACATCATAGTCTTTTAGCAACTCTAACCATCTCCGCCGTCGTAGATTCAACTCCTTCTGCTTGAACAAGTACTGTAGGCTTTTGTGATCAGTGTACACCTCACATGTCACACCATATAGATAATGCCTCCAGATCTTTAAGGCATGAACCACTGCTGCTAACTCAAGATCATGAACCGGATAATTCTTCTCATGTATCTTTAACTGCCTCGAAGCATAAGCGATAACCTTACCATCCTGCATCAATACCGCTCCAAGCCCTGTACGAGATGCGTCACAATAAACTGTATAAGGCCCTGCACCTGTAGGTAGTATCAACACCGGCGCGGTGGTCAAGGCTGTCTCGAGCTTCCGAAAGCTCGCCTCACACTCCTCTGACCACTGGAACAGGACACCCTTCTGGGTCAGCCTGGTCATCGGGGCTGCAATAGAAGAAAACCCCTCTACAAAACGACGGTAGTAACCTGCTAATCCGAAGAAACTCCGGATCTCAGTCACTGAAGCTGGTCGAGGCCAATTCTGGACTGCCTCAATCTTCTTTGGGTCTACCTGAATACCTTCCACCGATACAATGTGACCCATAAATGCTACCGAACTCAGCCAGAACTCACATTTAGAAAATTTGGCATATAGCTGGTTATCTTCAAGAGTCTGAAGAACCACTCTGAGGTGCTGCTCGTGCTCTTCCTGGCTGCGGGAGTATACCAGGATGTCGTCAATAAAGACTATCACGAACAGGTCTAAGTAAGGCCTGAATACTCGATTCATCAACTCCATGAATGCTGCTGGGGCATTGGTCAACCCGAAGGACATGACCAAGAACTCATAATGCCCATATCTAGAGCGAAAGGCTGTCTTAGGAATGTCAGCCGCCCTGATCTTCAGCTGATGGTAGCCCGACCTCAAGTCTATCTTAGAGAATACCCTCGCTCCCTGGAGCTGGTCAAACAAATCATCAATCCTCGGCAGTGGATACTTATTCTTTATTGTCACTTTGTTTAATTGCCCGTAATCAATACACATCCGCATCGAGCCATCTTTCTTCTTTACAAATAATACAGGTGCTCGCCAGGGGGAAACACTGGGCCTGATAAAGCCCTTCTCAAGAAGGTCCTGCAACTGATCTTTCAACTCTTTTAGTTCCGGCGGGCCATACGATAGGGTGGAATAGAGATGGGCTGAGTGCCCGGTGCCAGATCAATACAAAAATCAATATCCCTGTCGGGTGGCATGCCCGGCAGGTCTGAAGGAAAAACCTCAGGAAACTCCCGTGCAATAGGGACTGACTCAATGGAGTAGTGACGAGGAAGGTCAGGGCCCTACTGAGAGAACAATAATATAATGATGATAACAATAATAAGCAGTTTAAATAATAATGAATCTGAAATGACAACAGTAAAGTGATTTCTGCTAAGGTCACAGCCTTAGCATGACAATCTAGAATAGCATGGTATGGGGACAACCAGTCCATCCCCAATATGACATCAAAATCCACCATATCCAAAAGCAACAGATCAACACGGGTCTCAAGACCCCCAAATATAACTACGCACGAACGATGCACCCGATCGACTACAATGGAGTCACCCACTGGTGTAGCCACATAAACTGGAATATCCAGAGCATAGGCGGGCACGACCAAATACGGTGCGAAGTAGGAAGACACATAGGAATATGTAGATCCCGGGTCAAATAATACTGAAGCACCTCTGCCACACACAAGAATAGTACCTATAATCACGGTATCTGATGCCTCTGCCTCTGGCCTGGCTGGTAAAGCATAGAATCGGGGATCTGCACCTCCCCTCTGAGTTGCGTCTCTAGGACGACCATCAACTGGCTGACCTCTACCTCTCGCTGGACGGTCTCCACCTCTACGGTCTCGACCTCCACCTCTATAATCTCTACCCCCGCCTCTGGCTGGCTGGGCAGGCCGAGGGTCGGCTCGGGGCCCGAATCATAGTGACGAGGACCTCGCCGCCGAGAGTTGCCCGCTCGCTAGAGGGCAATACCTGATAAAATGACTCGGGTCACCACAACCGTAGCAACTCTTAGACCGATAGGGCTGCTGGCCCCGACGACCCGAATGGCCTCCACGAACACTCTGAAGAGGCCTGAGCATTAACAGGAGGCTGGTCTGAATAATGCCCACGAAAACCACGATCACCTCGTCCACCCTGTGAAGCCTGAAGGGCGGAATGGAAAAGGCCTGGAGGACTGGCCTCTATCAAAGGATTCTCTGCTACCAGAGGAAGAAGCACCAAACCTACCCGAATGACGAGGCCTCTTATCCGAAGAATAACCGCCTCCTCTAGCGAGAGCCATCTCAACTCTGCGTGCTGCATTGGCTGCCTTCTGAAATGATATGTCACTCCCCACGCCCATAGCCATCTGGAGTCTAATCGGCTGATTAAGCCCATCTATAAACCTCGCGGACCCTCTCCCGCTCCGTGGGAAGTATCACCACCGCATGACGAGCCAAATCGACAAATCTCGTCTCATACCGTGTAACCGTCATAGTGCCCCGATGGAGGCGCTCAAACTGCCTCCGAAGTACATCCCGCCGAGTAGCAGGGAGAAACTTCTCCATAAATAGTTCCGCAAACCGATCCCATGATAAAGCTGGGGACCCTGCCGGTCGAGTCAAGCAATAATCTCTCCACCAAGTCTTGGCGGATCCTACAAGTCTGAATGTACCGAAGTCAACTCCATTTGACTCCACGATCCCCATAGTCTTCGAGAATCTCATGGCAACCGAATAAGAAGTCCCGAGGATCCTCTGATGTGGCTCCACCGAATGTAGTGGTAAACAGCTTGGAGAACCGATCAAGCCTCCATAACGAATCGTAAGTCATGGCCGCTCCATCACCCGTACGAGCCGCGGTACTCGACCGAGTGGCCACGACCGGGTCGAACCACCGGTGCTCGAGGCCGAGGAGCCACCGGCTCCGAGTACGAGCAACAGGAGTCCGGGCCCCTCCTCCGGCCTGAGAAGCGGCTGGTGCAACCGATAATAAACCCGCTCCGGCAATGTTGTCCATAAATCCCGCTATTCTGAGACCAAAGCATCCCGGAGATCCGGGTAAATAAAGCCTCTCCTGGGACCTGAGCTGGGCCCACTGGAGCTGCTGGGACCGGAACCTCCTCGTCAATCTCAATATGAGGCTCCACCTCTCGGGTAGCTGCCGGGGCTGAGTCCTACCCCTACCACGGCCTCTCGATACGGCCTTGGCCCCCGCCC